>JACAXG010000131.1:897819-1207403 GCA_018881555.1 Amblyornis subalaris | reverse complement strand
GAAGGGAAGGGAAGGGAAGGGAAGGGAAGGGAAGGGAAGGGAAGGGAAGGGAAGGGAAGGGAAGGGAAGGGAAGGGAAGGGAAGGGAAGGGAAGGAAGGGGGAAGGGGGAAAGGCAAGGCAAGGAAAGGAAAGGAAAGGCATAGAGAACAAAAAGTTCTCAAAAACAGAGGCTCCATTTTGGATAAAAATTAAGACCTTTTTATATCATAAAGGCATAAGAAGGCACAGGACACCACCACTTCAAGGAGCCAATGGATGTCTTAATTTCAATTTTTCACCCGAAGCAGCTATAGATGATGATAAGTTTTGTTCTTTCAGACCAGGTTTATTTTCCCAGACCATTTCCACTCTTTCACCTGATTACATCAGCTGATTTCTGCTGTTACAATTTCTTGTGCTTATCCACGGTATCTCAGGATCTCTCTGGCTTCTGGGTACCCCAGCTGTACTTAAAGAAGGCCAGATGCAGTTTTGAGGGATGTTTCTAGTTTGAAAGTTTAGTTCCCAGGCTCACAGCTCCCAGGCTGGTTGGAAATATCTCTGCCAGTATTTTCCAGCTGACATTCTCTTCTGCTCAGTAATTTTCCCTTTCTAACCAGGCCAGCTTGAAGGCTGCTCACATTGCAGCCTCTGCAGAGATCCAGTCTGATTATCCCACCTGCTTTCCTCTCCCAGTTGGAACTTCAGTCCCTCCTCAAAGGGATGCTGTTCTCTAAATGTAAATATCTACCTCCTCCAGTGTGAACACCTCTATTTCTGCCTAAGAAAAGGAAGTTTTTCTGAAAATAATTTAAGTTATAATTGAAATTTAAGCAGGGTCTAGGCTGGCTAGTACTATATATGTATGCACTATACTGTGGAGCTGAAAGAGGTAAAGCAGGTAGATGTTCTAAATCATCATTCATCCTTTTAATCAGAAAAMTAAGTAGTAGTGGTAATGGTGAGAAATGCAGAAAATCTGGAGAGAAAAAAGGAGAGGAACTGCAGAGAATAAGGACTCAAACTGCTGTTATGCTGAACAAAATGTCAAGAATGGTAAAAAAAAAATGCCCTTTTTCGAACTCAGTAAAACTAGGCTGATTTCTGAGTCGTCTGAGCAATTCTAACATTCCTTGTGTTTTCAAGACTATTAGCCTGAAAATATTTCCTTTCAATATGTATTGCTTGTGCACTTAAGGCAAAGGCTCAATTTGTTCTTAGGAGTTGATGTAACAAAAGCAAGGTCCTTGCAAAAAGYCTTGGAAAAATCCGTGCATAAAACAAGTTCCTAAGGTAAATTTTATTTCCTGCTAAATGTTATGCCTCTGCCACGAGCTACCTTGAAGCATTGTCCTCATGATGCACAAAGGAAATCTTATCTGATATTTAAGACCAATTTTGAATTATCCACAGTAAACCTGATCGTTCCCTCCCATTCCCAAGGACTGTAAACCACGGATCTGCTGCTTCATATGACTTGACTAAATGCTAAGGTGAATCACAGTTTCCCTCACAGCGTATGAAATTGAGCTTTTTTAACGGCTGATTGTGAATCCTCTGCATTTTTCCGAGATTCTCTGTGCTTATGGGTGACAAAAAGAAAAGAAAGGATTTGCGGGAACTGCAAGAAGTCAGAAACAAGGGCTTGTGGGACTGCAGCAGATCGATTTATAGCGCTTACAGATTGCGTGCCCAGATAATTTCAAAGCACATGGTATGAAGGGGTCAGATCAGCCTCGTGCCAACATTTTTTGCAGCATCAGGCAAGACTGTCACTTAAGACCCAGCCAAGAGATTTACAATGTAAAATGGTTAGTGCATATGGGCATGAGATTGCCTAAAGTCCCCAGCTGCCAGCGTAGACAAAGCCTTAATTAGCCAATAATGCCGGAAATTTGTGCTACTATGGAAGTTTTCTTTATTCAATAAGCAGTTCCTCAAATAGTACTGAATTGAAAACAACAACCGGTTTGACAAGGAACCGAGGAATGTGGCTTTAGGTCAGTATATATTAACTGAAAATTCAATCAGCTAGCTAAAGGTAAAAGTTTATCATTATATCTCATGAGACATTTGGTACACTAAGTGACTGAGAACATGTTTCTTTTTAAAGATTAGATCTCTATGTTTGGGGATCTAATTCCTCAGGGAGAAACCTGATTATGTGGCCAATTTTATAGATCCAGAGAAAAGCAGTTTCCATGAGGGATATAAGAAATTTTAAGCACTTGCTCTGCAAAGAGATGAACTGTCTGTGCACACTGGGCTAAGAAACTCAACAGGTTCTGGGGATTTAGACTCACTTCTCAGTATCAGCTATCAAAAATAACAGCTTCTATATTCAACTTTAGGTAAAGCCACCAAACGAGACAAAATCCCTTCAGTGGTTTCTTTTACTGTTTGAATTAATAGTGTTCGTTATCCTTTATTTCCTAAATGTGTGAAATGATGCTGCTGCAAAGAACATTAATCATTAGGCAAAGAAGTGCACTTTATTTTATAAATTTAAATATGCAAGACAATACAACAGTAAATTTGTTTGTCTGTTTGTTTCTTTTTCTCAAGTACTCCTTCTCCCTAATTGGTCTCAGCTTCTTGGCATTTTTTTGTACATAAGGAAAAGAGAAGCAGAACAGCATTATCTCCAAAAGTACAAGAATTCTGAATTCCCTGGTGTGCTGGAGCAGAGTCAAAGTGTGTAAGGTACATACAGGCATGCAAGACTGACCAGCTTAATGCTGTTAAGAATAATTAAGATGTGTCCAAAATGCTACTTTGAAGCACTTGCTCTGTCTCATTTGTATGCAATGCTCTTTAATTCTGGAGATGTCTGAATGGTTTCATAAATTTTCCTTGACAAAAGCAAGCAAACTCTCCTACTGTGTTTCACCCACATTTTTCCTGTGGCTAAAAATTCCTAGTTGCAAGTGGACAAACCTCATGATCATCTTCAAGCCAGGTGAAACCCAAACCTTTACATTTAATGGACCAAAAGCATCCAGAACAGTAGTTGGAAATCAGTCCTGGGTATTGTTTGAACTACAAAAATTATCCTGCATAGGGAGAAAAACCTTTTGCTGTGCTAGACCTTTATTACTTTGCAACAGCTGTGTGCTGCTAAGTACTGTTAGCACCTACACTAACCAGTTCAGTTTCAGAACCCGGTGAATTATGCTATAGTTAAGCTCTGCCTGCAACAGATAAGGCATGGAAATAAGTGAGACCAGCATTTCTCTTGCAGTCCTAACACTTTATGGAAGTTGGAGTTCAGCTGTTTGAATATTAGGTAAGTACCAGATATCAGTTTCTCCCTTTGGGCTGCAGCTGCAGCACCAGGGAACAAGGTTCCTTGTCTTCTTTGGAACAGATATGAGGAAAAGATTTTGTTCCATTCTACATCACTTCAAAATTTCAAAGGATAACTAATGAGTTCTACTTACACACCTTTCCCCCAAGGGAATCCTCTGCAGAAACTGTGCTCACATTTGCAACAATGGCCTAAGCACTAAGTGAAGAGGTGACAGTAATTTTTGGGGAGATTTGATGTGGCTTTAGTAGTGCTGAGTTGGCTGATCCGTTCCAGGACCAGTGAAGGGGATTTGTCTTGCCTGTTTGCTTTAAACAACACATGTTTGTATTACCAAATGTGCTCATATCCAGTGCAGAGCAAACTACCTGACATGTCCACAGAGGTGGGGTTAACTTTTATGGCCTTTTAAATTCAGAAGATATGTGAGTTTATATCTCTTTAAAGAATAAAAGTGGTAAGTGGTAAATAACATGCCTAGGAGTCCAATGACTTCCCACTGCCCAAATGGGATGGCTCCTGTGGGCTTACACCACTGGTACAGAAGCAGTGTCAAACTGTTACAAAAGCAGCATCAAAAGAACCAATTTCAGTGGAGCAGTGCATACATTTTGCCAGTTTGCTTGGAAGAACAGAACTTTGTGAAGCAAAACCACACATATGTCTGAGAACATTATACTGGTTCCTATAGGTGCATCACTGATAGAAAAACACTTGCTTTAAGAGTGTTACATAATTGACATAGAAGAGATTAGCTCTTGTGGTACAATACAAATTATCTGCATTAAAATACATTTCCAAATTTAAAAAAACTAACTATGCCTGCCGCATTCTATAATCACACAATGGCTGTATTATAATCTTCCAGTTGGCCTTTATTTTCTATTGAGTTTTGCTGCTTATTAACTCTAAATATTTCCCCTTTGAATCTGCTTGTATGCCAATCAAATGCCTTGCTGAAATAGCTGGATCCTCATAATCTTATATTTTTCTCAATGTTATTTGCCTTGACACCACTTGAGAGAGCTCAAGAAAGATACTGCTATTACAAAGTTGCTTCCAGCTTTTCATCACAGTTGAATTCTCAGAGAATCTGCGAAGTTTTTCGAACTCCTAAACAAAATTCAAGGTATCTTGTCTAACTGCAGATTTTTAAACATCAAGGAGCTGATCCAATGTAGCCTTTACATTTTTCCCTGGATAAAAAGACTCTCCTGCAGAGAAAGTTTTATCAGACATCTGCAAAGAAGTGGTGTGCAGCCCTCTTAGAATTGTCCATCTCTCTTCGTCTACTACATAGGAAGACAGCAGAACCTGTTAGATTGGAGACTTAATGTGAGAAGATTAAGTTAGGTCAGATGAATTCTACCCTCTGCTGAACTACTGTATAGTTGCATTTCAATGGAGTAATTATGAATCAGATGACAACCAGAACAAAGGAATGAGATCCAATTTCTGCAACAATTTCTTTACATATATATATATACATATATAATATCCTCTTTTTAATTCTGGAGGAATCAAATTAATTTTCATGACAGATAGACAAATGCTGCACAGGAGCACACCCCTAACTTTTGCTCAGGCAGAAATTCAAGGACTTGAAGAACAGAAAGAAAAAGGAAGCCTGGCATTTAAGCAAACTGACATCTGTTTCATTAACAGACAACCTGGATAACTTGGGTTTGTGTGTAAGAGGTTTTCATTTGTCATAACTCTGCAAACTGAAGGAAGTGTTTAATCAGTTTCAGCAGAGCATAATCCCTGAGCTTTGATATTTTCCCCCCACAGCACTTAGCAATGCAAACAATGTTATGAATACCTGGAAGCATTGCAGCAGATTCACAACAGCAACTTGTCATAGTCTGCCCAGGTGAAATTGTTCCTGAGACAAAAACAAACCAAAAAAAAGAAAAAAAGGAAACTACGAAGAGAAAATGTCTGTCATTTGGGAAACTCATATTAATTGCCTACAGTCATAGTCAATGTGAACCTACTCAGCAAGGAACATTTAACATCATGGTTTGAGCAGTCCCCAGAAAATCAACATCTCTGTTTTAAGTCAGCTGCACACTTTAACAACTGGCAGAAGAGGATTTTCAGTAAGCCAGTTGCTCCATTGATCTGAAAACGACAAGATTTAGGACATGCATTTACATAGAACAGAGGTGGGGACAGCTTGAAAAGTTAGCAGGGTATGGAAATTTTCAGGAACGTAAACCTGAGGTTTCCATCATGGACCATATGTGTGCCCCCAACAGGCACTGCCAAATAGGTTACCCTGGGTAACTAAAGCTGTTTCAGGCTGGCAGTAAGGAAGTCAGAAAAATGAAGAGCAGAAAGTGTTGAAGAGAAATGCAGGAGTTATTCAAGCAGATAAAGTTTTAAAAAGACAAGCAAAACAACAAACAAACAAAAAGCAGAAGCTCTCATCCTCTGTAAACATCTCTAGACTGCAAGAGAATCAAGATAATCCATCCCTCCTCAAGATAGTGGGGGAAAGAGGGTGAAGGAAAAAAGGCAGAATGACCCAAATCCTCCATATCAATCCCTGTGGTCTCTATGATTGTCATGGTGGTCTGGTTTCCTCAGGAAAACCAAGATATGACCAATATATTTCTGCTGTTACTTATTTCCCTTATCAGTGTGGGTAATTACTGTCTTCCACAACGTTAACATGCATGAAGGTCTCGTTTTCCTTCCTCAGAAGCTTCACACAATATACAAACTATGAGATGGGAGTCTTGCCCCACACCTCTTAGTCCCACCTCGACTTACAACACCTTTCCCTTGTGTATTTTTCCTGTATATCTGTATACCTGCAAGAATCCCGGGTACCGTGGTAGTTGATGCAGAATCAACGGCAATTCCTGAGATTTTGCTGGGTATTTAGGAAATCAGTCGTCTGGAAGAGTTGTAACACCAAATGGGTTCCCCTTGACATATTAAATCTCATGGAGATTTATCTTATTGAAACAATGAACTATTTCTGAGCAGACCCACTTCTTCCTAAAATAAGTCACAGTTACATTGCAGCTGAATGGCACCAGTTTGTGCAACCTCTAAAGTGCAGAAAGTGTCAAGAACCTCAGAATAAAACAGGATATTTACCAGTGCTGGCAGGACTGGCATGGAAATGGGTACAAACAGTGATTAGCAAAGTGGTGAAAGTGTTTCATTCCACCTGTAAATAACTATAGAAATAGTTGACTATTTAATATCATGGTGATTTTTCTTTGTTTCTTTATTTATCAATTTTCGCATAACCTTGTTTAAAACTTTAATTAATTACTCACTCAGGAATTTTTTTTATAAAAAGGAGTTTCATCTGGCTTTTCAAAAAAAAMCAAAAAAATCCCCAAACCTAAGTAGAARGATCTTCATTCAGAAGTCAAAATTTTGAGTGTTCAGAAGAAATTATGATCTTTTTCTTCAGTGATTTTTAGGACAGACATCTGTGCCCAAGATCTCTGCAATCAATGGAGCAGTGCAAACATTTCCAGAATGCAATAGGTCTGGTCTTTAGTTGTCCAAGTGGATTAAACTCTGCTCCACTGGTGTCTTTTTCAGTCTAATCACTACAGGACATCTATATGATTATCTTAGACCAGACACCAGGCTTTAGCATATGAAAACTTTGTTAAAAAATTATCTCACCATTCATACCTAAATCTGGTTATGTTATCCTTTGATATAAAAAAGAAAAATACCATCTGTTTTGCATAACTTTGATCAGTAGTAAGCCCTTGTTCTTTTAGAAATGGAATGAAAACTAATAGGAAGAAACACTTGCAATGCAACTGTAGTTTATTTTGAGTAAGGCAATCCCGGGCTGCATGTGCAGACCTGGTGAGTACAAAGAACCCATGGAATGGTGAGACAATGGCAAGTGCTTGAGATCACAAAAAAACTAATAGCAAAAGAGCACACCTTTGTCTATAATTTAATTCCCAGATACACAGCTATGTAGCAACATTAGGGCATAATGAATGTGCTCTGTTATTTGCTTCACGGTGGGCGTTGAGCCAGGGAGTCATTCTGCCCGAGAGACAAAAGACGCTCTGTCTGCGCAGAGATCCTGCATCTTCCCGACACGTTTCCTCATACATTTTGTGAACTGTCTTTCCCCTCCCCTCTCCCTCTGTTCTGTGAGCTGTGAACTGCAGTGAAAATCTGTCTGTGACAGACACTTTCAGTACTTGGTCAGCTGTCAGACAAGCATGAGGTGAAAGACTTCAAATATGGCATTGGGCTCACAAACACACACACACACACACATAGAGAGAAACAGCCATCACTGGCTACTGCTCGTGTCCAAGCATGAAAAAAACAACAAAACACATCAAAAAAAAACCCCAAAAACCCAAGGGAGAGAGTGCTTCTATATAAGTCTGAGATCTTGCAAACAAAGAAGGCATATTTTATGGTTTTCACAGAAACACAGAATGGGTCAGACGGGAAAGGACCACCTTGGGTCACCTGCTCCAACCTCCCTGATCCTGCAGGGTCATCCCAGAGCATGTTTTATTTTGTGCTCCAAGTGAAATATCCTCTCTGGGCCCTGTACCATAACAAAAGAGTGTTGTCTTCTCCTACAGCACCAGCTGAATCCTGCCTGCAAACACAATGCAGTACTCAGGGAAACCAAAGGAAGCATCCCAACTGCATCCAGTCTGAGATCAAGTCTTGAAACACCTTCTTCGTTCAGGATCTCACCAAACAGAGCACCTGGGCTGGAGTACACAAATAACCCAAACTACTTGATTTTATTTTGACTCTGAGGGGTACATTTTAGACCCACTGGGCTGCAGGACTCTTTTAGGGTAATCTATAAATCTAAACAAACAACATGGCCCACATGAATATGTCTAAAACTGAATTTTACTACCAGGGATTACAAGAGCCAGGACATGTTCCTCGGGTGTAGACACCTACAATTAGGTGTGTGAGCTTGAATCCTGCCACAGGCTCACTCCATGTCATTGGAGAGATATAGGCAACTGTTGTGGGTGGTTCACCCTTTTCTAAGATTGAGAAAAGACATGTCAAATATAAATTTGGTAGACGTGTCTGAATTTTACCTTCATTGAGCCCTAAGGTGGGCTATATGGCTACCATTTAGACATCTGAGTGTCCATTCCTCTCCCTGAGCTTAGCTATTCTTGGCTGTCTAAGGAGCCCTGACATATCTGAGACAGCCACTCAGGCCTGTCAGATATGACAAAACATCAATGAGAAGCTCAAACTTTCTGAACCAGTAGCTAATGTTAAGGCAGAATATTTTACAGCATCTCAAGACAGTGCAAGGCACTGAAGCTGAGGCACATGAAATCAAATTTGAAGGAAAGTGACTGAATGAGAGAGTGGGCTGTATTCAGCTGCCCAAACTTTGGTGTTGAGTATCATGTACCCCAACAAAGAGGAAGTCAGGCAAAAACACTGGAACAACCATCTCCTGGATACACTCAAACAGAAAAAGGAAGCAATGGGACAGACAATGTCTGGTAAGTCCCCAGAGATGGAAGCAGAGCTGAGGCCAGGCAATTTGGCTTATTGAGCATCAAACAATGGGGAGTTGATTTATCTGCCTCCAAGTAGACATTTAGGGTTATTTTAAGTACTGCAGGATGTCCTACCTTGCCTCCATCTGACACTCCAGAAGGGGAGTCTCCCATGAGTGCTGTGTAATACCTGTTAGTACCATGCATATGTCTCAAATATGCTACAGCAAAATTGGCAACAGACGTCCATGTTTCAGCAACAAAATCCCCTCTTACGCTTCTGCACTTCCAACTTCCCTGAGCATTTGGAGATCCCACCTTGCAAGTTGTCACCCAAATAGCACAGAGCAGCAAGTGTCAGCCAGTGATGGCACAGAGCAGTGCAGTCTGGTGTGTGATCCAAGATAACCCTCATTCCCAGGCGGAGGGAGCACATGGCTCTGTGAAGGGAGACATTTGTTCCTTCCTTTCCAGCCATGTGGGGGTCGGTTTCTTCTCCCAAGCAACCAGCAACAGGACAAGAGCAAATGGCTTCAAGCTGTGCCAGGAGAGTTTAGGATTGGATATTAGGAAAAACTTCTTCACTGGGAGGGTGGTCAGGCATTGGAACAGGCTGCCCAGGGAAGCTGTGGACTCACCATCCCTGAAGCATTTAAAAGATGTGTAGATGTGGCACTGAGGGGCATGGCTTAGTGGTGGCCTTGGCAGTGTTGGTTGATGATTTGAGAGGTCTTTTCCAATTTAAATCACATCGATTCTGTGATTCTATGATTCTTGCAAATAATCCAACCTTGTTCAGCTTTCTCTGCACTTAATGTTGAGGACATATCCAGAGAGGATGCTCAGACCCTCCTGGTGGATGTACAGCATATGGCTTAAGATCTGCATTATGCAGATCCCCACAATGAAATTGTTTTTACGAGAAGGTGAAAAGAAATCCTGGCTTTGTGTGCAGAAGTTGACTTCCACCTGTGACTGAGCTACAACCTTTCTGCATTTGACAAGCAACTCTTTCCTCTTGTTTCTTTCTATCTCATCCTATAATTAACATTACTTGCCCTTTTCTAAGCTAACTTGAGTGGGCACATTCATTGACACTTATCAAGTATGTCCAGAAATATCTTTACCACTGAAATTTTTAGAATCCTTGAGGGTTCTCGACAGAGAAATAATAAGCAGAGTTTCCTCCTGACAATGCTGAAGTTTTTCACTTCCACCCTCTGTTCCTTCTTATTTTTCTTTCTGATGAACACCAAAAAGGCCCTGTTAATCTCCACAAATTCAGCCTTCATCTAATAACAGAGTTCGCTTTCTCTTCCACAATTTAGCATTTGGCATTCTCTTCCCCTTGCTCTGACTGAATTCTACCTTTTCTCACCCTGTCTTTAAAAACGTGTCTTTCCCCAGCATGAGAAACCAGAGGAAATTGCACACAAACCAGAGATGAGCTACAGAATTTCTCTGTGAAGCAAAGAACAGAAAAGATTCATTCTCCAGGGATGTTCATCAGCTTTGAATATGCTATTCACTTCCTTCACCAAATTCCCTCAGCTTCTGCTACACATTTAGCCTAACAAAGTGAACTTTTACTATCCTTTTCATTAATAAGTTAAATACAAATATTTAAAATAAAAAGACAATTAAAAATATATGAAAATTTAATATAGCCATTCAATAATCACAAGATAAACGGGTACTTCTAGGACAATATATGATTTTGTTTAGACATTAACTTGGGGATCAAATGAAACCCAAAAATACCTGTTAATTTCCAAAGTCTGTGAAAGGAGTCTTCATCAAATGTAGAAGGCCTGTGGTTATTTAAATTAATTCCATTTCAGGTATATAAATGACTTGTAGAAAGCAGTCTTGATGGTCTTTGCAATCAACTTTTCTTCAGAATGTTTTTATCATCTTTCCTGGTCAAACTTGCTTTTAAGTGAATTCGAAGGGGATGTGACTATATAAGCTACTAATGCAGGAGATGGCCACGGATATAATGTTGTGCAGACTGCAAATACTTCTTTAAAAAAATCGAAATGCTAAATTTAGTAGAATTGTCTCTATTTCTTCCTTATACTACAATCACAACTTAATTTTGACACAGTTCTTTAGATGTGTAAGTTGATAGATAAAGTTTCGTGCACTCTGTGTGTCTATTAACAAAGAATAGCTGACAAAAAAGGTTCACCTTTTATTATCTTTATATGCATAGGATTTGGTGTGATGATGCAGACAACATTATTTCAAAAGCCATTTGGAATCATGTCCAGGTACTTGACAGCAGGCTATGTTCTTAAACTGTAGAAGAAATGGAAGTTGCTCCCAAATACTTTGGGGTTTCTCAATAAAACTGGAAGCACAAAATTCACAGAAATAAATATTAAGCTCTCCACATGTGGAAAATTTGTGCTTCAGCATTTCCTGTGGATGGTATTAAGACAAGACCTTTTTGTGGGAGGCAGTTCCAAAAGATTTTGAGGGTTTCCGTTCCTGTGACAGGCCACAAGGTGTAATTCTGCACTGCCATTAAGCAGGACCTAAATGTGATCTGTGCTTGAGGAACTACAAGTACTGGGGCAAAACAGGTTTTTACTGTGAGCACAACTCTCCTTGCCCAGTGCATTTCCTTCTCTGAGTCAGGGAGAGTTAAATAAACACATGCAAGGATATAGAAAAACTGAAATACAGTTTGGCAACAAAATTTTCTGCCACTTATATTCCTCAATAAATTTTCAAAATCTAAATCTACATTCTTTCTAAAGTATATTAATAGTCTTGAACACAAGACACTTCTGCCCTTATAATGGACTCTTGCTTTAGACCACCTCAGGGTTTAATCAGGCTAAAGACTGGGCTGTACCTGAAAAATCATGTTAGAAAGAAGAGAAGTGAGTACTCCCCTATTCCAGTGCAGCAATCAATGACGAAACTGAATTCTGGAACTTTGCCATGGACATACTTCAATGATGCATGCTCAAAAAAGGGTATGAAATATATATCAGACATTTCTAAAAATCCACAGAATGTTTTTTTCTATATTTTTTTTTTTTGCCAGGCACAAAATTCTTATCACAAATGTCGCCTTCCATGACATCTAACATTTTCTTCGTGACATTTTAAAATCAGAATTGATAACAGCAGGCATGCTGGGAATTAACTGTACCGAAGACCTAAACAAGACATTATAGRAAAGTGTGGTATGGTATAAGGATATTGTTACACAGCCTTGCTATACTGCTAAGATAGTGGCAAACAACATCTCACCCTAAACACAGAGACACTTCTTTCAGATAAATTATGCAAATTTAATTTCATTTTTAGCTTCATTTTTCTTGTGACTGCCTAGTTGAGTAGTTCCTTGAAACAAAATCCTTCTAAATGAATGCACTGTTGCTAAGTGCATTTGCTATGGCAGAAGTCTGGAATTACTAAAAAATTAATCTTTTTCAAAGTCATGCTGGCTTAGAGTTACTGGCTCTGGGAAGAGCTACAGAAGAGCCTGGGCTTTGTGCCCTYAGTCCAAGTTAGGGGATGATGAGAGGGAAGAAAGAGCCATTGACTCTTGAAAGAACCAGTATCATCTTTAGGATGGAAGTACCAAACCTCAGCAATCGACTTTGCAATCATCCTATTCCTAGAGATACACGGTGGAGCCTTCAGGCTGCTCTTTTCCAAAGGTTGTGCTTGATGTCACAATTTTTTCCATCAGTTTCCTTGTAAAATTACCCTGGGAAACACAAAAGTGAGGGAGAAATAAAAGTCAAGGCATTAAGTTTCTCTTAGGATTATTAATATAGTTTGGAATCTCTGTAATGGACTCAAAATATTTATCAAGCCATGTAATCTGAGGCTGCACTGTTCAAAAAGGAATTACCTCCCTGAGATAAATGCAGATGATACATAGAAAAGAGGACACTTTTGTTCAAGATAATAAAAAAATTAAATGCTYTAATAATTGAGAAAATTTTTGGCATTTGGAGCGTGAGAAAAGAATGTGGCCAATTATATCTCAAATTCCAGTGGGAAAACTGCCAAGAAGGTCTTTAAGAGCAATGCATTTATTGACCATTGCATTTGTGTAACAGGAATGAAACTCCAGATGAGCATCTGGAATTTCAGTTTGTGGTGTACAGAAAATGAGAAAACTCCACCCATTTCTAGTGCAGGACTGAGGAATAGAAAGGGATTGTGTGGTTGTGAAGGTGAAATATCTCAAGTGTTTTGACATCTCTAATTCAGGTCTCTGTTTTATCAGTGAACAGRGATGTCACCCAAGGCAGATCTCGAAGATGAATCTGAAGATTACATAGCACTTCTAAGACTTATAAGTAATTTTTAGATTGATAAATTTAGTTGAAATTAATCCTAATCTATGAAAGCAATAATTTTTTTCCTCCACTGGAAAAAAAAGCTAATTCTTTCTACCTCTAATTCTCTCTCTGCAAACATGAAGTAGAACAAAACCAGGAGCATCCAGATATTTGGAGATTGCCTCTCACATACAAAAATAATTTGTCAGAGAGGAGTTTGGGAGGCTTTTGTGACATTTATTCTGAGTCAGAGTCACTGTGTGGCCAACAAGAACAGAACAATACTTTCAGAAGGTTATTTACTAAGATGGGGGTCTGAGGTAAGAAAACAGAAAGGTGTCTCTTGCTCTCTGTTGACTATTGAGAGACACTAGACAACATATATTGTGCTAGACATGTATCACTTGGGTGTATAAAGATAGCTGAGAGGAATCTAAATTCTCTATATAGTTTATTAGTGTCTTTTGCTCTTGCTGTGATAGGCTCTGGGACCCTGCTCTGGGAATTTTAGAAGATTCTGTAGAAATAAGAATGAACAGATGCTTTTCCTCCTAGATATTGGATGACTGGATACACATAAATAGGGTTAGTAATGGAGAAAATAAGGACAAAATATAAAAGGTTTGACCTCTTTATAAGACAACATCCACAAACTAGATCTAGTTTACTGCTCTGAAATATTTTTTAGGCATCAAAATCAAGAAAATCTAGAAACATTTCTGCAGCCGTTCACTGACTATTTTCCCGTAATAAAACTAAAGATACTGAAAATGTACCAATTAATAGGTGACAGTCATCCCCAGGTGCCGAAGTCATGGTCAGAATCTGAAGAGTGGGTGAAAGATGAATGTCAGGAGACAAAGGGGCTCTACATACTTGAAAAATGGAAACGAGTAGATTGTGACTGATGAGATGGAGCTGGTATGAAAATTTTAAGAATCAAGGAATTGTATTTATATTAGCAATGCCAGGCATACAGACCCACTATAAATGCCTGAGACTTAATGAGGTTTGCCAGAGAAGYGAGATTTACATGAGCACCAGTTTGCAGGTGATACAAACCTGAGAGGAGGGGCTCAAACACCAGGTGGTTGTGCTGCCGTTCAGAGGGACTTCAACAGCTGGAGAAATGACCTTTCAAAGCCCCTTCCAACCTCAGATGTTCTGTGACTCTATGAAAATAAACTGTAGGAGCAAATTATGAAGTATCATGACAGAATATTCACAGAAATGTTACTGGGGGATAGATTATTGCTCTGAATCATTCCCTGGGGTTTACAGGCAGCTCTTGAGTGGGGAGGTGATTCACGAGGTCTCAGTTTATATTAGGCAGAGAGATGACTGACAAGCGAAATAAGATATAGTCTTTACCTCRTGATCCATTGCTCGCTGATCACCTGCACAGAACCTTTTCATTAGTAATGGTTGTAATGATTATGCTAATAACACTTGTTTTCTCATACAGCAGTCAGTGGTTCCCACTGTGATTCGTTAAACTGTCATATCTGTCAACAAGTAAAATAAGACAAGTCTCACTTTGTCCCTCTCCAGTGTAAACAATATAAAAATCACACAACCTTGGAACAGTTTTGGTTGCACAGGATCTCTGAAGCTCATCTGGTCCAACACCATGTTCAGCCTCATGTCCGTGTTGTAAAAGAGTCAATCTCTGCCTTCTCCCTTCCCAACACCACAGCCCTTTCCTGGACTTACTCCACTTTGTTAATGTCTTTCTTGTACTGGGGACTCTAAAACTGGACACAGTAGTCCCAACACTGTTTCAGAATTGCTGAAAAAGTGGGTTTAATCACTGTTTTCAGTACGAGCACTACATACTAAGGCAGTGCAGTTTGTGGTCAGCCTTCACTCTTGCAAGGCAGCACTGATGACTCACATGCAGCTTCTCATAGAATCATTTACGTTGGAAAAGACCTCTAAGATCATCCCTGCCCTTGGTGGGAAGGTTGGAAGTAGATGATCTTCAAGATCCCTTCCTATCCAAACCATTCTATGATCATCAAGTCCAACCCCCAATGTTTTTTTGTAGAGCTGCTCCCTAGATAATTGGTGTCTCCCAATTGTTTGCTTTCAGATCTTTTCTGTCAAATCACACCTCCAGCTTTTTGAGATTAATCTGAACGACAGCCTTGTTATCCAGCATATCCAACTGCTCCCTGCAGGTTGGTGTCAACACCAAAATTGCTGACAGTGTGTTCCTCTCCACATAATTACAGACCATCAAATCACCCCACTGCCATTTCTTCTGACAGACCCAATGTAGTGGTTTCCCAGGTGTGGAAAAGCAAAGGCCTGTTCTGAAGGCACAGCATGAGGGACTCGGGTAGGATCTGAGTGACTACAAGAAGGGAAGATCTGAATTTAAATAGAAAATGGCAACATTTGGTATAAAAGCAGACAATAACAACCGTTCTGGTCAGCAATTACTGGAGATTGAATGTGGACAGAAGCAGTCAGTGTGCACACAAATGCCCTTCTGATCTGGCAGTGTTTCCATCCATTCCATCTCACCCCATGCACCTGGAAATGCCAAAACAAATATGTGTTTTAATGTGAGTGCTCACAGTAATCTTTTAATCTTTATCCAATATTCAGTAAAAGTATAAATTACAGAGATGTCCTTGTCTCCTTCTTTGACCCTTACACTATAGGACCGTTGTAAAGAAGCCACAGCATGAACAGGAACTTGGCCCCAGACTTTTTGAACCCCCATGGATAAATCAATGGGCAAGATTCCATCTTGGGTACAACAAGGTAAATCTGGAKACACTGTTAAATAACAATAATAATGAACTCAGTCCCAGCTGAGTTTACGTGCACTGCTGGAGATTAGGATCAAGTGTTACTGCAACCAGATGTGTCAATCATTAGCAGAGAGCTTTGTACCCCGCGTTCCCATTGACTGCAAATTTCACATCTGAGGTGTAATACATCCAGAAAATCGTTCCAGAGTATGCCATCTCTTCCAGTACAAGAGTTAAGAGGAAATTAAAACGGAACACAAGCAACCAACCTCCTTTTTTGGATGAATTTGCGCTTGAAAAATGYGCTGCTCTATCTGGTCGCTACCTGAACTTTGCAACGCCTGTGACGTTGAGTCACCTTGTCCCGTCAGGAAACAGGAGAGCTATAAATCTCCCTCCAGTGAAGAAGTCCTGCCAATTCCACAACTASCTGAAGGAGGACGGAAGAAACTTCTGATCTTCCTGGAAACAAAAGGTAGGATTTGCATTGGTTCATTGGYTTAAAGTATTGTGATTTTTTCGTGTATAACAATACATCCTATCGTCAGAAGTCTTCTTGRAAAGTTTAGGACAGTCAGAGAAGAGGATTTTATTCAGTGAAAAATAAGGATTATATAGGCAATAGTGTAAAACAAGCTGAAACAAAAAGGGAGAGAAAATGGATGAACAATCAAAAATAGATGAAAATCCAGGTTTATGCAAGAAAGCAGCATCTTGGTAGATTATAKGTACATAGAGAAAGGGGCAGAGAGACAGAAAAACATATTGAATGGGATATATATCCAGCTCAGTAAATTCCATTGGTACATGTTACTATCCCCACCTATTTTCAGAGTGAGGAAATTACTACTTTGTTTAATTTACTCCTCTTCTGCAAGATGGCTGCTAATTAGGACTTCGTGCAATAATGCTGTACAAGTGGAATTACAGAGACATTATTCTATTTCAGGTCTTTTTCAAAGATAATAAAAAATAATGGGATGTTCTTTTGTAATGGATATTCAATCCAATGAATAATTTAGGATACACCTTTTTTTTTTTTTTTTTTTTTTAGAAGGAGAGATGGGAAAAACATATTCATTACAAGTTTGCCAAACTCATACAAACTAGGGATGCAGAAGCACCATCTTTCAGTGGCAGATCCCGGTATACAGATGGATTTGCAGGAAAGTCAGTAAGACTTGGCACATGTCCTGATTTATGTTTGATTGAGGGGGAACAGGGGAGGGGGAGAGAGAGACTGATTTTAGGACCGGTGCCTAGAAATTAATGCAGAGCAATTAAATTTACATCTCATAAACTGTAAGCATTTGGTTGAAATCAGTGGGATTGCCAAAAGTATGTTAATATCTTGGAGCGGGAAACCCACTGGGTCTTAAAAAGCATTCCAATGGCATTTTGAAAAACTTGCATCATGTATTAAATTACCAATTATATTTAATTGTAAGTTAATTCATAGAAAATATTACAGTGAATGAATACTTTGCCCATGTCTTTAAGTTAGCTTCGTCATCTTGGTTTGCAAAMGCTTCACAATTTTAGTGAAGAGTTATTTTTCCTTTAAAATGTGTTTTACATGCAAAATGGGTTGCTTTCTATTTGCATCTCATCATATCTTGCACTCAAAAGATATATTTTTGCTCGTAATTTGAGTACAGCTAAAAATAACCCCCACTTTATTCACTTTCTAGTTAGAAATTAAGTGAAAAGCATAATTTTTTTCATGACATTGGGAGTATAACCTTTTTGTTGCCAAACACCTATGTCAAATAAAGTGCAAAGTTTTGGAATGACTCTGAGAAATAAGCATTATAAAAGTTAGTAAGAAAAAAATCCTGTGATCCTAAAGCACTTCAAGGAGGCAGAGGTGATGTCAAAATTAAAAGTAAGGGACATAAAGCAATACCCAAACCAGGAGATCAATAATTTATTCTGTTAAGTGTCAGTATGTTTTCCCCTGGATCAACTAGATCTTTCCTCAACTACAAGTGCTCAGAATAAGCCACCATATTTTGAAGGCTGGGAGAGTTTAATTGGACAGATGTGACCAGTCTTTCCAGTTTTCTGGCCTCTGAGCTACAGCTGCCCTGAATCACAGTCCACTTCACGGGCTTTGTTGTTTAGCAGATCTGGAGGAGCATCCCTGCCTAAGGCTGAGCACTGTGGGTCTCCTGCAGTGCAAGGTAAGAAAGCTGGTGAGGAACAGAGGCCTTGCTGTACCACCTGGAAAAGGGTGGTTTTTCCTAACCATGTGTTCTCCATGAGTACCAGTGCTCTCCAGAGCACTTTGTGTTTTATATAAACTTGTTGCCTTGAGATAAAGRGGCTTTTCTGAATGTGAAAGGATCAGCAAATCCTATTGGCCTTTCCCCAAGAACAATTTAAGACTGAAACCAGCAGCCCCTCAAAACCAAACAAGTTAAGCTAATAATATACCTCTGTGGTATATCACGCCCACAAATTCCCTCAGAGTGGGAGGCTGGGAAAATTGCCAGAACAAGTGAATTCCACTCTACTCACCTGCTTGCCTGCCCAAGATAGCTAAGCAGAAACAAACTGAATGCAACTCGTGTGACTGATTGCAGATACCTGAACTTTGCAGTGACCTCCTGGGTCACTGGAATGGTGCTTTGAGCCTCCCAGGCAAGTGGAGTCTTGGAGTCCAGGGTCTGGTGGATGCTTCCATATTCATATTCTGGTGGAATATCCATATTCCACCAGAATATGAATTCCTCCATATCTGATTAGAATCAGATATTTGTAGAATATCCTGAGTTGGAAGGGACCMACAAGGATCATCGAAGTCCTGGTCCTGGACCTGCACAGGAAACACCAAGAATCACATAGTTAGAGAAGGCTCTAATTTCTGTTGCCGTTCCACACCACCAGTAATATAATCAAGASTTGTCTTAAAACAGATGAAAACAGAAAAACCTTCCTGAAACCTTCCTGAAACAGGTCTTTCCCAGTTCTGCCCAGCTCACGTGCGAGGCTTCCCAGTGCTGGTCATTAAGTTTTGACTGGGTAAACCCTGACTCGTGCACCCAAGTGTGGAGGTCACATGGACTCATTYCTAATTCCCCTTTCAACCAAAGCACTCCAGTCAAACCAGGCAACGGGGAGCAGGGGAGTTTTCAGACTAACCTAGACACGGAAACAAGCTAAGAGCAGCACCCCATCCCACTCCACACTCYGGTGAGGAGCAGTAGGCTTCTTACAAGAAACAAAGCGCAAATACCTGTGAATTCAGGCGGAGCTATTCAGGCAGGATTGCAGCCAGGAAGTGTGAGGTGTAAAAAGTAGTTGATTCATAGAAACTTGGAAATGAAGAGGAGGAATTGATTTTATTGTTTTGCTTCTAAAAATGGGAGGAGAGGRGAAAAGAAATATTTACCTTGCTACTCAAGCAAAAGCCAGGAAATACACAGGAGAAAGATGCATTACATATTCAGAGAAATGAAAGCTCTGTTAAAAATAATTTCTCATTTTCCCCTTTTCAGAGATGATTCTGCCAGTGGTGTTCCTGTGTCTTGCAGTTGTGCTGCCTCCATCCACGGGACAGGTAGGATACACACTTTGTACTCGGCAGATTTGGGTGGGTCCTGAGGCACTTGTGCTCTGACTGCATATGGYTTTTCCTGTGCATGGAAAACATACATAGAAAGAGTCCAATTAGATATCTAGGATCTGGAAAGAATTTATCCTTGAAGTCTGCTTCATTTCAAAGCAGTTGACTGCTTCCACACTTGCATAAAAAAACATCTGAAGATTCAGTGTTACTTACGAGTCGGGTCAGAAATAACTATGTTTTCCAGACATTTCCATACACAAATCCAGTAATCTGGACCTCCCAGAGAGCCAGCACTCATCCCATTAATTCCACACAGGTTTACAAATATCATTTACCTGCCTCCCTTCCTTTCTCATCCTACAGGTCCTGAGCTATTGTCTCTCCCTTTGCTCACAGTCCCATCTGCTCGACCTGTACCCCTGATTTCCCTCAAACAGCTGAATTAACGTACTGAATGCACACACAGGGTGGTTCCTCCCAACCCATACTTAGTCTGAAGTTTGCAGTTTGCTACTTCTGCTTCAGAAGCACTGATGTGACAGATGGCTTGACTGTATTTCCCCCTAATTCTTTGATTTCTGCTCTCCATGCTGCAKTCTAGACCAGTTGAGAATGCATGTAAGGAGGAGGCTGAGTTCTTCAAGTCTCTGGGTTTTTATTACAGAACACATGAAAAGCTTGAGAAATTTTATCAGTAATGACAGAATTGGAAGAAAATCTATGGCATGAGAAGTATTGATATTATCTGTTCAGTGGGATGTTCTGATGAAGTATCACAAGAGGCCTGTGATGATCCTGTGATTAAACAACAGATTTCTTCACTAGAAAAACATTGATAGGGATGTTTAAAATACAGCAGAAGAGAAACACATCAYAAGCACATTCATGCCCTTCAGCTGATTTTTAGATCCTGTTTCTTCAAAACCTCATTAGGAAATTGTAATAATAGTAAATAGGTCTGATTCTGTCRCCTAAATTTAGGAGTCTACAGGCACATGAGCCATTCCAGATTATCTCAGTCCTCCACAGAGAGCTGGAAGACACAATATAGGAGTCAGTGTTATTGTTGCTAAGCTCTACACTSTGGGACCTCTTAAATGCTGCTCCACATGGAAGCAGCCCTAGAGACACTTAGGAGACAAAGCAGATCACAGTCCTTCCTCCCTCACAAGGTTGATATCAGCATTTTTGTATTTTAATATTTTAATATTTCCTAGACAGGATGCAGGATTTACTCACATTCAAATAAAACAGAAATATAACRTGTTCTTTCAATTTAGGAACCTGAAGGTCCCGATGCTCTGTCAACGAGCAGACCAGAGCAGCAAAAGCTGATTGTTGACAGACAYAATGCCCTCAGGAGAGGTGTAAAACCAACTGCCAGCAACATGATGAAGATGGTAAGTTTTGTGCTGTAAATMTATTTTTAATGAGCAGTGGACTCWATGAGAGATACAGRACGGTATGCARGGTCACATTATTTTATTTAGCCACAAATTCCTTCTGCAGACCTTTCCTAAGGATTGAGCACAGCCAGCACCAAGAGAAACATAAGGCTGAGCAGGTGGAAAAAAAAAATCTGGAGAATTTTGTGCTGTATGAACAACAATGTCTCTTTCTTTTCTAGGAAAATTAAAAGGAGAATAAAGATCCATAGCATTATCAGTTTCTTTCTGATACATTCTTCRTCAGTCTTCACAGTTTCTATTCGTTGGGTGCACAGTAACTTTGCTCCTACCCACCTCTCCCCTCAAAAAATGGGAATGRAAAGGATTTTGCATTTGACTTTCTTCTTATTTTAAATGTGATTTCTAAATGTTGCTCCTTTATGAGGGGTTATTCATGGGTATGTGTCTGAATGACAGATATTTTCTTCTTTCATTAAGGAATGGTGTCCTTCAGCTGCAGAGAATGCCCAAAACTGGGCCAATCAATGTACTTTAAGGCACAGTCCTCCTAATCTGAGGACAACCAGTAAGTGGAGCATGAGTGGAAGAATGTCACACATGTTATTGATGTGACCAATTTGGGGGTTTGTTGGTTGGGGGGGGGGAGCTGAGATGCAATTTATATTCCATTTTGATTTTTTTTGGTCATGGGACAAAGGGTAATTCCTAGGCAGAAAACTGTCCAGTGAGTGAGAAAAGTTCAAGCCCATTCTCATCCCAATTTCATCGGTTTTACATAGGTATATCCCATTTTCCACAGCAGATGAAAAAATAAATCATAGTGATAAATCATATTCTCCCAAAATATCCATCAGAAAGAAGAGAATCTAGACCCAGGTTAGGGCAGAAACCAGTTTGCATGTGCTGGATCAAAATGTCTGGGAAGAAAGGGGCAAAGGGTGAAGGTCCAAAACTGGCTGGTAGTGCCAAGCACTGTTTCTCAGACCAGCCTCATAGGTTTTAATTCCCCTGGCAAATTGCAACCTAGAACTATCTTTGAGGTTCAGATTAACTCTTTAGTCAGTCACTGGATATTGAARTTATTGAAGTACTATGTTCACAGCCCCATGTGTTGTTGACTGATTTCTGCCCACACCATATCTAAGATGTGGACAGTCCTCTCCATACTTTTTGCCTAAACCCCAAATCCTCTGCTTTTTGCCAAGGTGAATCCCATCTGAGCACTAATGCAAATGCAGTAAGCTTGGACCTCAATAAAAACAGATGAAAACAGTAGGTGAAGGCAGTGTAGACAACTTCTTGTGTACTAGGAGYAAACTTTGGATTATTGGGATTTCCCCAAGATTACCAAACTGTGACATAAGTAATGACTAGGTTGGTAACTTCCAACCAGCAAAATTACAGTCATGAGCCCGTGGTGCACCTGTGCAGGTGTTCCCACAGTCATGCAGAAGGTCTGGCAACAACCACCCACCAGCCAAACAGGCCATGCTGCAACCTGGTCAAGTGACAGCTTCAGTATTTACCAAGGCTGATGTCACTCAGCTGGAAAAAAAACCAACATCCTGCTGCCCCATCTAGGATCAGAATTTCTGTGGAAATCATCCCACCTTTTGTTGCCTTTTTTTTTTTTTCCCCCTCACGTGTGTATTCTTTATGCATTTCTCTTTTCAGATATGCTGTGTGGTGAAAACCTCTTCATGTCCTCTGCCCCAGTCTCGTGGACAGGTGTTCTTCAGGCCTGGTACAATGAGAAGAAAAATTTCAAATATGGAACTGGAGCAAAAACAAAAGGTGCTATGATTGGCCATTACACTCAGGTAGGTGTATTTTTATATATATATTTCAGGCTGAATAAATAATTGTTAGCTAAGCAGGTTTTACCCCCTCATCTTTAAAGGAAATATGTACAATGCAGACATGAGAATTATTCTGATGAAACAAGATTAAAACCTTCAAACTAACAAAATTAGAATGAAAATAATAGGTTAAGTAACAGAATTAGAATGAAAATAATAGGATAAGTGTCTTCATGGAGTAAAGAGTAAATATACTGGTATTTCAAGACTTCAGGAAGAAACAACTAATTTATTTGTTTATCATCTGAAAATTGCCCAGACACTGGCAAAACAGGGTTATTAAGGAATTAAAGCAAGGAAATACAAATAGGTTTGTTGCAGTCTACAAAGTTCCTTTGGCTTAGACGAGTTGGACTACGTCTTGTCCTAACCTTCCATGTTCACCAGCACAAAATGAAGGATACCAAATTTTATATCAYGATCTTTACATCAACAGTTTTCATTGAATGAAGATATAAATACAAAATCAAAGGGTTTATATACATGTGTATTAAATTAGTATTATTATATCTCAAATACTCTTTGGTTAAATAGGGGTGAGAGCAGGTCCTCAGCAAGGCGAGAATCATATTTTACTATAAAGGGTAAATAAAGTGACAACTTCATTGCAAATATCTCTGTAATGCATATTATATTTGAATGATTTTCAAATGTATATTTTTGATTCTCCAGTGATTTTTATTCTTGTACCTACAGATGGTTTGGAACAATTCTTATAAAATTGGATGTGGTTTTGCTTTCTGTAGCAACAGTACCTACAGTTACTTTTATGTCTGCCAGTACTGCCCCGCGTACGTATTGATTCTGACTTTGGTCTTTCTTAGTGCATTACCAAAGTTAGTCAGGAGTTGGTGAACTTTGTAATAGGGCACATYACCTATAGCTGAGGAACAGGTTTGAAGAGTGATTAGGAATTTGAAAAGAGAGAAATATGTTCATCAAAAGAGTGGTTAAAGAAGCAAAAGCACAAAAGACATGAAAAACAACACTGATTTTCATATTCAATGTCATTTGCCTAAAAATCMCAATTTTCATAATAGTTAATAAGAAAAAATATTTTCCACATTTTACTTCAAATCGCAGTTCAGAAAGGYAGATCAATATGTACAATACAGTGAAGACTATAATCAATATCAAACAAAATTTATTGGGAATTCTAAGGTAGAATGATGATTTCAAGTACTCTCTAAAATTTATTTCTACATTCATAATATAATATCTTGTGTTGGGTTGACCTTGACTGACCATCAGTAGCCCACCCAGCCTCTCCATGATTCTTCTCAAAAAGACAGAGGAATTAAAAAATATGACAAAAAGTTCGTGGGTCAAGATCAGGGCAGGGGACTTCAATCACCAGTTACTGTCACAGAAAAAACAGACATGTCTTGGGGAGATTAACTTAATTTATTACCAATCAAATGAGCGTAGCATACTAATAAATAAAACCAAATCTAAAAACACCTTCTACCCACCCCACCCTTCTTTCCAGGCCCAACTTCACTCCTGATTTTCTCTACCTCCCCCCCTTCAGCAGCACAATGGGATGGGACTGGGGTTTCCAGTCAGTTCATCACATGCCATCTCTGCCACTCCTCCCTCCCCACGCTCTTCCCCTGCTCCAGTGTGGGATCCCACCCACTGGAGACAGTCATCCGTGAACTCCAATGTGTGTCCTTCCCTCAGGCTGCAGTTCTCCACAAACTGCTCCAGCATGGATCCCTCCCATGGGGTGCAGGCCTTCAGGAATGAACTGCTGCAGCATGGATCCCACGCAAGGTCACAGGTCCTGTCAGGAGCCTGGTCCAGCACAGGCTTCCCATGGGATCGCAGCCTCCTTTAGGAATCCTCCTGCTCCAGGATGGGGACATTCAAGTGCTGCAGTTGGATCTCTGCTCCCCCATGGACCTCCATGGGCTGCAGAGGCACAGCTGCCTCACCAGGGGCTGCAGGGGAATCTCAGCTCCAGTGCTTGGGGCACCTCCTGCCCCTCCTTCTCCACTGACCTGGGTGTCTGCAGACTTATTTCTATCACATSTTCTCACTCCTTTCTTCTGTTTGACATTGCTCAGCAGTATTTACCCTTCCTTGAATGTGTTATCACAGAGGCACTGTCACACAGGTCCAATCTGGAGCTGGTCRGCACTGGCCCTGTCTGTAATAGGGACAGCCTCTGGTGTCTTCTCACAAAAGCCAGCCCTGTAAATTCCTCTCCCTCTCTGCCCGCTGCCAAAACATTTCCAAATAAACCCAACACGTATATAAAAATTTCTTGACATATAACCAAAGACTGAGTGCAAATGTAACAATAAGTTACATAAGTAGCTGAGTGTAAATGTAAACATCTTTAAGTTTTGCTCTCAGAGATGGTATAGTGACTCCAGAGCTTATGTTGGTAACATTGATGTTGCAGGGGAAACCTAATCAGTTCAATGAAGACACCCTACAACGAAGGCGAGCCCTGTGGAGATTGCCCCAGTGCTTGTGAGGACGGATTATGCAGTAAGTTCTGAGCATTTAATTGTGACCTGGGTAAAGTTGATGCCTGAAAAAATCTCAAACTACAATTAATTTAGGCAAATTGATTTTTAAAAAAATTATTTGCTTAAATACTAGGCCAAAAGCACTATTAGAAAATGACGTTTCACCGTGCTGGGTGCTTAACCCAGGTGAGATGATGCTTTTTCATGTCCAGGAGAGATAATTCTCATCCTTGAATAAAGGAAATTCCAGGGAAGGAGGGGACTTTTTCACCTTTTTCTTCTGCTTTCTCCTTTGAACAACAGTGGCAGATGAGGTGGCAGTAGCAACACACTTGATAAGAGCTCGTGGCAAACCTGAGTTTTTAGACTTCTAATAGAAAATAAAAATATATGGACTGAGTCTCATAATGTAAGATTTAATTCCTATCTTCTCTTATGGAGTTAATCAAATTCTCATCATGGGCTGTAGCATAAAGGAAAAAAGCTTCAAAACACCTTTATAGTAAGTGAAAAATCTCCTTGAGAGAGCAAAGTGTTTCAAAGGTGTGGTCAAAGGGTTTGGACGCTGCTGGGGAGTAAATGTTAACAAAGTGGAAAAAATTACAGAAAAAATATTTTGAGGAAAACAACTGTGAGTTTTCACTTCCCACTCATGATTAATTTTGTGTTTAAATCATTTTCAGCCAGCCCTTGAAAGTTTGAAGATGCTTTTTTCCAACACTCCTGGCAAAGTCTCCTGGATGTACCCATAGCTTTGTCAAGTCCACTGCCCTGCTCCTGCCAATGCAAAATCGAAATAAAATAACAGGCTCAACTTTTCCCTTCCTGGACACCCATCCCCTTTATGACTCCTTTCACAAAAACTGCTTCCTCTCCCACGTATGCAGAAGGTGACTTCAGACCTGTGACTCACGCACGAAAAAGCTGCAAGAGGATGTACAAATTCTATTTATATAGTGGTCTAGAACTTAGCAGAGATCTTAATTTAAATTTGTTATTTGTTTGTCAGATATATTTAATTATTAGCTTTTCTCATCTTTCTTTTCCCAAAATGTTATTTATGTTCTTGGCATAGGTGGATAGTGCTTGGTCATGCAACTACTTTTAACTTAATTGAAATTTTAAACTATTGTACTGTTAACAGGACCAGAAGATAAACAGGATTGTTTGAAACATGTAATTCTTGAAAGAAATTAGGAGAGCAGAGCAGTTTTCACTAGAACTATTCTGGTTTAGAATCTGTCTTTTGCTGACATATGTTCTACTGTAAAACACTCAGTGATGAAAAAAAAACCACAAAAAACCCCCAAAGCCCAAACCCAATGTAGTTCATTTAAATTAAAGATCCTGTTTATAGTATAAGATTGCACTTAGCATAAATACAGGTAACCAAATCTGCCTTCTAATGAAAAAAGACTGTCTGAGAAAAAGGCTTAATTCACAATAAGTCAAAGGTGGAAGGTCCCTGGATTTGGAAACTTTGTTTTTACTAACAAGTGAAGATGTCTTCAAAATGTTTTTTTTTTTAATGTCTTCTTTTGCTGTGTCAGTCATTAAATTACTCATTCTTTATGACCAATTCATTGTCATTTTCATTCTTTCTTATTACCATGAAATGAAATTCACTAAACTCTGTGGCTTTATTAGCATTAGGTCTTGGAGGGAGCCTAAATCTTTAGCAGCATAAGCAGACTCAGGTCATGTGAGTAGTTGAAGATTTCCTAGGCAAAAACCTAGGAAGGCAAGCAACCTTCCTTCAGACTCTCTTTCAGAGAGAAATAAGAGTTAGCATAAATAACCTGCAGTCCCCACTCTGTGACCTTCGGGAAGCAGGTGTTCCTCTTCGCAGTCAACAAGGCTAAATATTATTTCAGTCTTGCCTYATAATGATTTCACATTCCAGTCCTCTTTTAGCAAGGAAGCTGCTGTCATAATTAAGATTTCAAGTCCCAGAGTCCTTGGCAYGGAATAATTTCAGCACACACTTCTGACTCATTAATTTCAGTGGCATTTCTTCTAGAGTGAGAGATGAGTATTAAGTTAAAAGCCCAATTTCACAACTCAAAGTGTTTATTGTTTGGGTTGTTTTTATTCTCATCCATCTCCACCGCTTTTCCCCTCCACGGCACACTGCCCTCTCAGCTGGGAACATGTCTATAGTAAATTAAGCAATGCCAACACATAGATGTGAGTGCTGGAACGTGACTTACTACACTCTGAAATAATTAGCAGAGGTCCAAGTAAGAATGGTAATATTGCAGTAGTTAATCCAGTGTTGTTATGAACAAGGAAATGGGCAGAACCATTACCCTCACTCCTGAAAGAGTCCTTTATTATGAAGAATGGGTCCAGAAATCACAGAATCATTAAGGCTGGAAAGGACCTCAAACATCTTTGAGTCCAAACATTTACCTAACACTAACAGATCCACCACTAAACCATGTCCCTAAGCACCACCAGTATATATTTCTTGAACACTTCCAGGGATGGTGATTCCACCACTTCCCTGGCAGCCTGTTCCAATGCTTGATAACACTTTCTGTGAAGAAAYTTTTTGCTAAGATCCAATCTAAACGTCCCCTGGCCTAACTTGAAACCATTTCCTCTTGTTCTATTGTTTGYTACCTGGGAGAAGAGGCCAACCCCCCTGCGGCTACAACCTCCTGTCAGGGAGTTGTGGAGAGTGAAAAGGTCCCCCCTGASCCTCCTTTTCTCGAGGCTGAGCCCCCTCAGCTCCCTCAGCTGCTCCTGGTGCTCCAGACCCTTCCTCAGCTCTGTTCCCTTCTCTGGACACAYTCCARCCTCTCAATGTCTTTCTTGCAGTGATTTCTCTTCCTTCCTGCTGTAACCCATACCACAAGAAYTCATTTCTCAGTCACTCATAAGAGGAAACAAGCAGTGTAACAAGGTAAAAATCAACCATCACACATCTGACCCAGGGAATAAAGGTCAAGTAGCCTAATTTAGATCTCCAGGAAGATAATGGAACAAATTTTTTACCTGTCATTCTGTAACCAGTAGAGTATTAAATATCACCATGGATCCTTCAAGAACTGAACTTGCCAAAACAAACTCTCCTCAGTGAGTCACTCAGGTGAGCAGATGTTGTTCTTGCTCCAGTAGCAAACTCAGGAGATGTGGTTCAGCTGAAAGTACTAAGACACGGCACATCCGTGCTGCTGAGCACACACATCCCTGATGCTCCTGTGCAGGGCCAGAGACAGAGACCTCTGGCAAGGCAGTGAGGTGTGTGCACACAGGGACAGGACCCACGCCCAGAGCTAATTGCACAGTTCTTCCGTGTCATATCCGTGACCTTCTGCTAGGGGCTGACCTGCTGGAGACCAGCTCTGCAAAGAAGGACCTGGTGGTCCTGGTGGATGATAGGATGTCCATGAGCCAAAAGTGTGCCCTGGGGGCCAAGAAGTCTAATGGTATTCTGGGTGCATTAGGAAAAGCATTCCCAGCAGGTTGAGGAAGGTGATCCCGCCCCTCTGCTCAGTCCTGTGAGGCACATCTGGAGTGCTGTGTCCAGTTCTGGGCTCCTTGGGTCAAGAGAGAGACATGGAGGTCCTGGAGCAGGTCCAGGAACAAAGATGATGAAGGGATTGGAGCATCTCCYTTACAAGGGAAGGCTGARGGARCTGGGGCTGTTCAGCCTYGAGAGGAGACGGCTGAGAGGGGATCCCATCCCTGTGTGTCCCTGTGTGCAGGGAGGGCTCAGAGCAGGGACCASSCTYTGCTCTGTGGGGCCCAGCAATGRCACAAGAGGAATGGGCAGGAACTGACRCCCAGGAAATTCTGCCTGATCATGAGGAACAACTTCTTTGCTGGGCAGTGCCCGAGCACTGAACAGAGACCAAAGAGGGTGTGGAGTGTCCCTCATTGGGGATATTCCAGAACTGCCTGGACACAATCCTGTGCCATGTGCTCTACAGCCATTGCTTTGTGTGAGGCCCAGCTGCTGATGTTTCTGGGGCATGAGAAATGTTTAGTAACTGATTGTGAAAGGGTCATGTTGCAACCAGGCACAGCTCATAAAAGACTTAAAAGACATTACAATATTCACTTCATAACATATTGCAAGGCAATTTGCCTGGTCCCTGATAGATCCCTGTGGTCACTGGAATCCCCACAGCAGAGGAGGCATTCCTCCCAGCACATCCTGTTCCTACTTGCTTTCACCTTTCAAGGGGAAATTGATACCCTTCCTACCTTTACCAAGGATCCAGAGCAAACAAGGAGATGCCACGGGAGGGCCCACGGAAAGGGGTTATTTCCCATTCCTCTATCTTACCTACTCCTGATGAAGAACCTTGCAGACAGCTGGGTGCTCTGGGACAGGGCCTGAGTTATGTCCCATACAATGAGCCCCTGGTTCACTGTGGAAAAGTCCACATTTTAGGATAGGATAGGATAGGATAGGATAGGATAAATTCAGTTAAAAGGGACCTACCTAGTCCAACTGCCTGACCACAAATTAGTTTAAAGTTTCTAACTGCAAGAACTGTCTCACTTGTGCAATGTTGTAACAGGAATAGTGGAACTCGCTGATATGCACAGTCCAGCCAAGGCAGCGTCCTGTCTCTTGCCATTACAAACAGAATGTCCATTAATGGCAGTTGGAAAGATCTTGTGGCAGGAAGAATGAATCTTGTGCTTTCTCCAGATTTGATGTCCAACAGCCATGACATCCTTTTAGCGCTGAAACAGAAACTTTAATGCCATTTTTAAAATGTATCATCGCTAGTTATGAAACTTGTGGATATTCTTATTCCTACTGCAGCCCTCGCGGAGCTGTAAGATGGGTGGATGGATTTTACACCTCTCCCATGTTGTAAGTCTTGATTCACTTATTTTTCAGAATTTAAAGGTTTTTTTTAAACCTGCAAAGCAAAAAAACTTGCAGTACACTCCTAATGTGTGTCTAGAGCTTGGATTGATTAGACGTTTTAAAGTGTTACAATGATGTTTCAATGGAGAGGATGGAAAAATTTTGAAGAATCCCTCCTGAAACCATGGATTGCTGTTCACTTTAACTCTCCTGGCTGCATGAGGCAACAGACTTTTCTCAAAATTGAAAAAAAAAGATAATGTGCATGCTTTAAAGTAACATTTTTTTCTCTGGAAGAGGAAGTTGAAAGGAAAGAAGTGTGTGTTCATCTGAATAAAATAAGCAAATTTTAACTAATTGGCAATGCATTCCAAGGATGGCAAGACCTATAATAACTTCCTAATCCTTTACGGTTTTTTTTTTTTAATATCTGCTACCTACTGTATTGTATCTTGTTCCAGACTATCCAGTCTGCATCAATCAGGGTTTTATTTTATTCTGCAAAAGTAAAGACATCATAAAAATGCAATAGGCTTTATAATGACCTTAAAAAAGAAATTGGGACTGTTGTACTTGAAATATTAATCATCTGAGCAGAAAGGTGCTGCCTTTTCTACTTGTGTGGAGATAATCCTTATTGATTTTCSTGCAACAGTTAGCCATAGATAAGCTTTTTAGATAAGTGTTATACAATGAAGAAATGGACATTGTACTAACTCTTACTGGGCTGTTTTCAGATGAATTTCYTGATTTTATGTCTGTGTCCACCTGCTCTGCTGCATCAGATTGCTGAACAGCTAGGAAAGACAAAATTTAAAGAAAACAGAAATAATCTACAGATAGTTTTATATATTTTTAGATTATCATTTTACCATTTTGCAGCTGGAAAAGAAAACAAAAGGTCTGTACTGTTGAGATCATATAGGGTTCAGGGAACATCTGTGCCTCAGCTGATCCAAGAAATGCTCCAGAACCTGATGCTTTTCACACTGAAATCCAGCTGTGGCACCCACAATCCTCTGTTTGGCACCCAGGCTGCCCACGAAGTGACTTACACAAGAGGAAGGTGTCTCCAAATTAGATGTTAATTGCAACAAAAGATTGGGTAAGAAGTGACCTATTTCAGTCTAACAGGAATCAAAGTTTTAATCCTCCCACTCGCTCCATGCTGGGGGACACACAAGGGTTAAAGATTTCCCTTGGCATGGCAGTGCTATCAGAGGAAGTAAGGACCACACATTTGGATTTAAGCAGCTGTATTTCTCCCTGAGCTGTCTGTAGGGATGCTTTAATCTCAGTCTCAGCTTGTCCACAAACCAGCACTTGCTGTAATATGTTAATAAAACACCTCTTACTTTCTCAGCTGCAAGTGGCAGGGACTGGCCATTTACCACTCTGCCTATAATACGTTTGGCCAGAGTTTGCTGGGATTATCATGTACTAGAAGCTCTGTATCAAAAAAATTAAACTTTTGTAAATTTTCCCATAATTTTTACTGTTAATGCTGTTCTGACAACACCATGAAAGTGAAGTTACCTGGTATGGGTTACTCAGGTTACCACTTTCAAAAGGGGAAGATCATCCCCAGTGCCACCACTCCATTTCCTCCTTAATTAACTGATTTCTTTTCCTAACCTGGCAGAAAACCATCCACAGCCTGGCTGGTACTGAGACAGCCAGCCACAGAAAGGAATAATTCAGGACAATTCAGGACAAGAGGAAATGTTCTCAAGTTCTGCCAGGAGAGGTTTAGATTAGATATTGGGGAAAAATTCTTCACTGAARGGCTGATCAAACGTTGAAACAGACTGCCCAGGAAAATGGTGGAATCACAAAAAATGTGCAGATGTGGAGCTTAGGGACATGGTTTAGTGGTGAACATGGAGCTCCCAGGATCAGGTACAGCCTCAGGGCTAGGGACAGAATCACCCCTTGCTCACACAAGGCTCACACCATTACCACCACTACCAAGAAGATGCTACATTTCCCTAATCCACCCCTTCTTCTCCCTCCTCACCAAATCCACATCTGGTTGCAATAAGAAATAATCAAGGCAGTTTTAGCTGTCTTCCACTAAAGTGTCCTGGTGCCTRATTAACTCTTGATGATATAAACCAGGGCACTAACCCAGCAGAAAAATATTCCTCTGGTCAATTTTCCCTTAGAGGAGGTAACTGCTCTCCTCTAATTGCAACATCTAAGCTAAAAACAGGATCTCAAGCAACTGGATGTGCTTGACTTGGCTGTACCCTGCACCTGCCCTGAGCTGCTAGAATTAAACACCCACATTCACACAAAGACCCAGCTCTTCCTGAGGTAYGGGGAACAGCTAAACAAGATTGTGTTTCTGGCTTAAATGTGCCTTAAGATCTGCAGCTGCAACACTCGAATGAAATAGGAAACAGGTCAAAAGAAGCACTCGTTAGATGAAACCCCTCTACAGAGCTACCGCTAAGATTTCAGTGCCAGGGGAATACATCGCAGAGTCTGTCATGTATTTATCTCTCAGATTATCAGAGGATGGTGTCAAAGGAAATGATAAGTAAGAGATAAGCTCGTTCAAGGCTGACAAGACCATGTTGTGTAGGTTGCCTGAACAGCAACAGAGCAACGTGTTAAYCAGCATCGTTAGCGAAATCAGGAACGGGAATGGCACGTCTGATGGCTCTTGTGAGGAGCAGCCACCACCTAATGAGTGCCACGGGCCTGTGGTTAGCGCCGTGTACTGCCAGCTACATCTGTGAAACAAGGTGGAGATAAAAGATAGGGAATAATAAAGTAGGATGTCATTAATCAGCTTCTACAGAAGCAGCRTATCGGCAGATAGCATTTAATAATGCATCGCCCCAAGCAGCTCGATGTCTGAGCCTGATCTCATCCTCTGCACAAAGCATCTCCCCTGAGCCCCAGCTGTCTTTGTTCACGCCAGGAACCGCAGCATCGGACCCGCTTTGCCCTCCGTGGGTGGGAGCAAGAGGCTCATCCTGCCAGGAGGTGATGCACAATCCGTGGGTTGCCTTTCTGCTTCTTTAAGGAAATAACGACAAATAACAAGACCATTTAGGCTAAACCATCCCCTAATGAGCCATAATTGTCAGCCAGCCCACCCATGAACAGTTAATAYGAAACAAGATTGTACAGGCTGAGCACTGAAGACACTGGTTAGCCAAGAGGGACCACACAGCTGCTGGGTTCAACCAAAGCAAAGGAGTTTGCCCGTGAAAACTTCAGGAGTATCAACATGAATGAGTGTATCAGCTCAGTTCTGGGGAAGCAGCAGGCAAGTTTCAAAGACAACATAGCAATTGTGCAGCATGCCTGAATATTCCACGTCTATGGAATACATATGGCATGTGCAGTGTTGTCTCTCCTCATGATGTGGAAACACATCAACCACTGCAGTGCACTCTAAAAACAGCCCTGAGATGCAGGCAGGAATAGGAGAGGTGTGTACTACCTGTGTAAGAGGTAGTTGCGAGTAGCTAAGCAGCTGAAGAAAGTGGACAGGTGTGATTTTGCATTGCTTCTCACAGAGGAAGCACAGCACATTTAAATCATTCCCATGAAGACACCACCAGACAGGCTCCAAAGGCAACACACTGGTGAGAAGATGAGAAGATGAATCACGTGTCCATTGCAGTCTAACACATCCCCTGTGTATTTTAGAGGATACACAAACACACTGTTGGTCCATCACTGATGGCATTCTAYGGCAGGAAGAGTAAATGCTTTCTCCATGGCATGACCTGAATCTATTCTTAACTTCAGGCCTTTTTTTATAGATCTTCCCCTGAAACCTTTCCATCCATTCTTTTTTCCCTCTGTCWGTACTGACAGGTTACAGGGAGTCAGAACAGGGGTCTGAGGACTGATGTGGTTTTCTGTACCTTTGTAATCTTAGTCCTTGGCACTATTTTGGCTTATACCAAATTGCATCACGTTCCAGAAAAGCCTTGGCTTGGTTGAGACATTAATAATGCCAAAGGCCCTTCATTATCAGCAATTCTGAAGACATAGCTCAAGAGGGAGAGTTCATCTATACTGACCAGAGCCAAACCAGTGTCGTTAAGAGCCAAAAAGTTATCCTAGACACATGGTATCATAGAGATAACATTCATATCCTTACAACCCTCCCCTACAGCTCTCCYCAAAACAATTGTTTTCCTCAACTTACCCTGAAAGAGATATAGAATAGAGAATGATTTGACTCATATAATGCCTTTTTTTTTTTTAATTCTTGGTGATGTCAAGGCAGTCATTTACCTTATATGCTCATCCAGCCTGTGTCAGGCACCTGCTGTAAGAAAAGGAGGTAAAAGGCAGACCTGAAGTGCCTCCATTACCTCTAAAAGCAGCATAAGGAGAATGACTTTGAAGTAGAGCCCTGGCTTCTAGAGCTGGGTGAGATAAATCCCACTCCACTCCAGCAGTCTGGGTCATGCTCTTGCAGGGACAGGTCTTCCTCATCATCTGCAGATTCAAGAAAGCTGTAGCTACAGTGGGGTTGATTTTAATGACAGCAGGCCTGGCTGGGGTGGAGCTGGGAGGTGAGGGGTCTGCAGASCAAAAGGGTTCTGGCTGAAAAAACACAGGACTGAATAATGGAGATGCTGACAGGTGGTTAAACACTGAGACATTTTCTGCAGTGGGTCAAAAGAAGAAGTTTAAGGCGCACACTGAGTGTCAGCGTCAAAACACTCCAGAGAAGAGAAGTGACTGGTCCCATCAGACAAACTAGTTAGTTTCCCCAYATTCAAATCCTAAAAGCACAGAGGTCATCTGCTACATCCCACACTCATATCCTTGACCTCCCTTTGATCACATTCTGCATGGTGAGCTTGGCCAGAGCAGACAGTGGCTGATGCATTTGCTGGAGCACAGGGCAGAGGTGTCACCACAGAACCAGGCAGCCAAAGTCACCTTCATACAGTCCTAGAATGGCCGGGGTTGGAAGGGACCCTAAAAATCTTATTACAAATGCCTTTGTAACTAAAAGCTGCCTGGCTTTTCTCTATTATTTAACCTCTTTCAGACTAGACCAGCAGGTCACAGCTGTGTGACATCTGTAGGGCCAGTGAAGAGCAGTGATTCCATAAGCACCTCTTCCAGCTAGTGGGCAAAAAAACCATGACAGAAAAAAAAAACATGACAAAGATGTCCATAGGAAAAATACAACTGAGAAGAAAGGATTGGAAAAAGGACAYGTGCACCTGTGTTAGCTCAGCCTGGCTCTCCTTGGTGCAGTTTAACAGAGATGTTTCTTTGGAGCAGAGCTGAGTGTGACAGTCGGATTTCAGGCTGTTCCCTCTCACTGACTTTAGAGGAAGGGCAAAAAGTATTTACCTGATCCTTTTACGAGTTGCTGTGAGAATCTGTCACTTCTGACAAGGTGCCAGAACATGTAAAACTGTTTGGTGCATCGTAGTTCCAATCTCTGTTGACTTTGTTCGTGTATTTTGGTCAAATTACCAGAAGAGCTTGTTTCCTCCCTCAACTGCCTTTGCCAACTATTGCAGGAGCTAAAGAGTGAACTTAGCTTTAATAAATCCTTAAGAAGTAATTCAGACTTGACAGAGCCTGTTAAGAAAGGTGGTTTACTCTTGTATGTGTAGATAAAACAAATATCTAATTTTGTGAAGCATTTTTTTTTTCAAAGAGCCTTGGCTTTTTTATTTTTTCCCCAAATATCATGCTTTCTCTTCTGTCATCAATAAACAAACTGCTTGAATTGAAATATCATTCTAAAAATAAGTAAAAAAAAAAGCTAAAAAAGGGTCAAAACCCCCTATAATATTTGATAGGGATATATACAAATATATTGGGATATATATATATATAATATATGTCTCTGACAGGGACAGAATCAGATAAACTAACAGATTCTTCAGTTTCTACAGATTTGACTGCAGATAGTTGTTATTTTATTGTATATTGATATAAATTATTGAGCATCGAAACTACACAATCCACCCAAGCTGCATCTATTGTCGAAGTGGTTTAATTTTTATAACAATACATATCATGAACAAGGATAAAATCACAGGACTGTGCAGGGGATGGAATATTCCACAGAAAATGCTGAAATCTGGTACCAACTCTGGTGACACAAGGTGGCCTTGTTCCTCCTGAGGAGGAAGACACAGATCCCTCAACTAAACTGGGTCATGTCCTGGCCACATCAGACACTGCGTGTATGAACCAATTATTTATTTTGTGTGCATCAGCCTGACACATGTGGGTGCTGAARCCTTGCTGTGCCCCGTCGGGTGGCAGTGGAGGTGCCAGGTGATAGACAGTGCTGGCAGATGTGCCACAAGGTCGTTCTGTCCTGAATTTTCCCCTTGCCCTGTCACAGCTGGAACTGCACCACACACACACACGGAGCCCACACAAAACTGCTCAGTCGTGTTCACAAACTTCATTGAAAATATAGGAGTGCCCTCTGGTGGAAAACTGAGCAGCTGACGTTTCAGTGTCACTAAAAATTACCATTTTTCCTCAAATGCAAATACCACTTTGTTGCTGGTAAACTAAAAGATCGGGTCTTAGTTACATCACTGGATATTGCAAGGCCAGGCTGGTYATCCTGTGCTTTGTCATTCTGCAAGGAATTCTTCGGAGCCCTGAGGCTCCAGGTTGTCAATCCAGGGGCAATGGTGTTGTAAAAATATCAGAGAATCATAGAATATTAAATGTTGGAAGGGACCTTGAAGATCATYTCCTTCCATCCCCCTGCCATGGGGAGGGACACCTTCCACTAGACCAGGTTTCTCCAAGCCTCTTCCAGCCTGGCCTTGAACACTTCCAGGGATGGGGCAGCCACAGCTTCTCTGGGYAACCTGTGCCAGCTTTGAATTTYCCTCGAGAATGAGTGCAATCCCATCACTCTGCAATCTGGAGCTCTGTCCAGATGTGTGCCAGGGTTTGGCTGCCTGTGTTCCTGATATCCACGACTCAGGTGCTTACCCTTGACTCCTACTGCTGGAAAGGAGCAGATGGAAAGTTCGTAGAGGGTCAGCAAAGTAAACACAGAGACATTAAGTAATGTTGAGATACATGTATCAGTAACTTTTTTGAAAGGAACACATCAACACTGRAATGTAAAAAGAAAAAAAAAAAGGTATGAAAACCAGCCAGGAAATCGAGTCAGGAGCCAGTTGGGAATTACCAGGTTTTCAGACGAGCCATCAGAGCCGTCTGTGTACATGGAGGTGGTGGAAATCGGTATCAGCAGCACTAGAAGAATGAGGAGAAGGAAAGAGGAGGAAGAGGGAGGAAGGAAGGAAGGAAGGAAGGAAGGAAAGAAGGAAGGAAGGAAGGAAGGAAAAGAAAGAGAAAGAGAAAGAGAAAGAGAAAGAGAAAGAGAAAGAGAAAGAGAAAGAAAAAGCAAGAAAGAAAGAAAGAGAAAGAAAGAAAAAAGAAAGAAAGAAAAAGAAAGAGAAAGAAAGAGAAAGAAAGAAAGAAAGAAAAAAAGAAAGAAAGAGAAAGAAAGAAAGAAAAAAAGAAAGAAAGAGAAAGAAAGAAAAAGAAAGAAAGAAAGAAAGAAAGAAAGAAAGAAAGAAAGAAAGAAAGAAAGAAAGAAAGAAAGAAAAAAGTTGATCAAGGAAACAAGTAGCAGTTTGCTCTTAAACTCAGGCTCTCAGATGATGACATTCTTTTAAAGTAAATATACCTTAACTTGATTATTTGATAACCTGAGCAGAGCTTGTGATTTGTTGCTTGGCACTAAAAGTATCCTTGGAGAAGATGAAAAAATGCCCTGCTTGTACAATATGGAATATTAAAGAAAAATTACTTTGGCAAACAGTAAGTTTCCTGGTAAACACTCTCTGGCTCTGTGGGAGTGGCACTTCACTGACCCAAGGTGTTTGCTTTCCACAGAGCAGAGGACAAGCAAGAAAAAGGTCTGTGAGGCTGAGAATATGAGAACATCATAATGTAAAAGCTTTTTGCTGTTTCTCTCTCCTAAAGCTGCACAGACATGGGCATAATCCAGGCAGTGAAATTTAAACCCCTGTTCAGCCAGAAGGGAAATGCAATAAATGTCCATGTGAATGGTGTTAACTACAATAGTGGGATGACAGAGGTGGAGTCAAGGCTGATGATATTCACAACCAATACTTAAAGAACTAATTGAGCAAATGTTTGAACCCTGATCAAAGTTCAAGGCCAGGCTGGACGAGGCTCTGAGCAATCTGTTCTACTGGGTCTCATGCCTGCCTATTGGAACTACAGGATCTTTAAGATCCCTTGCAATTCTCTGATTCCATTATTCTAACAACCAACTTCAYGAAGGCAATCATCACACACAAGTAATTTAAAGCTTTGGGAAGACAGATATGGAACTTCTGTCTAAAAAGGGAACTAAAGGAGCATTTGAACCATTGACCTCATTTGATCCAGGGAAAAATTCTGAATCAAATTATTGAAAAAGCAACACATAAATCCATGGAAGCCATGCTGATGGATACACATCTAATATTTCAAACTTCCACCAAGCAAGCCTGTGGGATGAAGAGGCTTCATGGTAACAAAGTCCTTAAAAGGGAACTTCTACGTTTCACTTTACATACCCAAAGCAGAAATGTGAAACAAGTTACTCTGCTGCTCTGGTATGCAAACTGCTGGCACACAAGATAAGAACCTGCTTGTGTTCTACCGGGAGAATCAAGGCTAAAGCAGAATAATTATGTCAAGTGGCTGGGTATGGTAAAACAAATACAATCAGAGTGACCTGGAAAATGGCAGGGCTGATTTGGGTTGCAATGGCACTCACTGTGTCAGCAATACCATACAGGGACAAGTGTGCCATGGGACTGCTCAGAAATATCATGGTTTGAATACACAAGAAGCACAATTAGGTTCAAAGGAGGAAATGGAATCAGGAAGTGACTGCTTATTTGGGAGGAGTTTGAGAGGAGAAAATGGGGTGCAAGGGAAGGAAAAAGCTGGGCTCAGAAGAATGGAAAATGAAGAATAGAATTAAAGAACAACAGGAAGTGAAGGACACCTACAGACGTCAGGGATGCCAGCCTGTGGACAGTTGAAGGCCACCCACTGGACAACCCAAGGTACTTTGCATCACATCAGCATCTGGGTGAGGGGAACAGCACTGGGTTGCAGTATTTCTATAATTGCAATTTGATAGTGGATCTAGATCTCAAATTAGATTTCAGAGATATAATTAATAGCTCCATGGTTGCACATAAATGCCTGCATAGCAGTCAATTAATATTCCTAGAATCACAGAATCACTGAATCATAGAATTGTTGGGGTTGGAAATCACCTGGAAGATCAYCTTGTTCCAACCCCCTGCCATAGGCAGGAACACCTTCCACTAGACCAGGTTGCTCCAAGCCCTGTCCAACTTGGCCTTGAACACTTCCAGGGATGGACCCATCCAGCTTCTCTGGGCAACCTGTGCCAGGGCCTCACCACCCTCTGAGTAAGAATTTCTTGCTAACACTTAATCTAAACCCTCCCTCTTTCAGTTTGAAGTCATCACCCATTGCCCTGTCWCTCCATGCTCTTTTGGAGCCCCTTTAGGTACTGAAAAGTGCTCTGAGGTCTCCCTGGATCCTTCTCTTCTCCAGGCTGAGCAATCCCAATTCTCTCATATTCCTCTAAGCATTTAATTCAGTTTTGAGTCCACAACATCCTGAGATTCCCCAGGGTATCCTGCCAGGGCAATTTGGAAAGGCACACCCTCTTCCATAAGTGCTTTGCAACATCTTTAGCACGGCAAGGGAGTCTTGGGCATTGTGTTTTAAATGAAATGGTGCCAAGTGCCTCCTTACAAGCTCCTGCATTTAGACTTAGGTCTCCACTAACCTAGAAGATCTCCCTCCCTCTGATGGGATGACTACCTCSGATGTAGAAACTTACATTTCACATCCCTTCTTTTAGGTAGACACAACTGTATTTTATGAATTCTCTCAGAAGAGTCTATTCATTGATTTATGAAGAACTGCATGTATTTGCTTTTCCCTCACCACAGAAAAGCATTAGCATAAGCACGTGTACTGAGATATCATTGATACTGATGTGAATAACTGGATATTTTCCAACAGCAGGAAGCTGTAAAAGTTGTATATTGGTTTCAAACAGGAAGTATTTTTTCCTTACCAATTACTTTTTTGCAGTTCATTACAGAACAGTGTGTTCTAGGTTCTTCTTTCTGGACAGTGTGTACATTTGCTATCAGATCACGTCTCTCTAAAGGGGAAAATATTGCTGGATGCAGAAACCAGAAATCTATGTCTCCCTTGAAAGCACTTTTTCTCAGAGCCTTTTCCAACAAATAAATGCTCCCTCTTGCTTTTTTCCCCATCCAGCCCTATRGATCCTGCCTGTCAGGCTGTGGAATGGCCCAGCTTCACAGAGGTGTGTGGAAAGCCCCCTCAGTCAAGATATGCTTGAATGTGTATGTGAAATACCCTCTGGTTATGTAGCTTATATTCATCTTCTATCAAGTAGTTTCCAACTTCAGAGAGTTATAAAATCTATGCCATTACAAGAAAAGGTGAGAAGGGRCTCCACAAAGAAGCTTGGCTGTGGCCAAGTGCAGTTGGTTCAGGAATTATTATGAGTCAAACTGCATTTAATCAGCAGTATAATTTCCAAATGACTCTTCAAGATGGGATTCTGTGATTTTAAATGGAGATTCTATGAATACTTCTTTTCACAGTTCCAAATGTTTCTCATTTSTTTACTGCAACCAGTCCAGTAGAATGCTCCATGTAACACTCATCGACTTGGAAATCAGATTTTCCTGTTTCCTTCTAYATTTTAAGATAATTTTCTGTCACAACAGGTTCAAGATATTTTTTACCTACTGGACATCATTACAAGAAGACCAACCTTCTTTCTGTTCCATCTACAATAACTCTGGTTTACTCTTATGTCAAATGCATGAGAAGGCTAAAATGCTCATCTATAAAACTTTAGGAATATAAGGAATATAAGCATTTTAAGGGATTAATTTCAGGCCCACACTTTTTTAAAGACTGCACAGTAAAAGATCCCACATTCTTGTCACTACTGTTGAATTACAGAAAATCTCTTTCCAGCAAATACATGTAGCTAACAAAGAGGTATTTGTGAAAAACTTCAGTTTGTATTTTTGAAAAACTTCAATGTTTTTCTCAGACACAGCTCTGTCTGAAGTCATTAACCACATAAACTGAAGTTGAGCCCATAAAACCTGTTTTATCTATGAGTAAAAAACAATTGTCTCTAKATCATCATTACATTTGAGACGTCTGTGACAGTTTGAGTCTGCATTGCTTTCACTATTAGTTAGAGGGAAAGGGGTGTATTTCTCACTTCCTTTAAAAAAATAAAATGAATAAATCACCTGTATCAAAAGCCAGTTTGGATTCAAAGAAATGTCATTATGGTTTGTTTGCTCTGTTTCCTGTTGGCCTGACTTATTTTAAATAAGGGATTTGTTCTAAAAGATCGGCTGGGCTTTTGTTTGRTTACACCTGATTCTCACAGTGGAAAACGTATCTGAAAAAAATCRTGTTGTTCTAATGGTTTCTATGCAGAATTCTGCTCTGTTCACTTTATGTGTATCCTTCCACACTGTTGTTATAATTCACTTACAAGAGTCTTTGGTTTATTTGTTTTATGGGACAAATGTGATTGAAGGAATGTAGCTTATCTCTCTCATTGAYCTGTATCTGATATTTTCTCTTATTGTAATCTAACATTTTAAATATATTAGATATGTTGYTTCCTAAAGGTGACTTCAGAAGTGTGATTTATCTGCTTACAAGAAAAGGAAATGAAAATCTCCAATTCAAGTGCTTTCACTGTTGGGTTGCCTGAGGAGTTGGAGCGAGTTTTGCGCCAGATTTCTTTTTTGGAGCCAGATTCTTGACGTCCCATTGTAGAGATTCAGAAAATGTTTCTGATGACTTACTAGATATAAAGTGAAGCTGAAATGCCAATGTGTATATGCTCAAAAAAGAACAATTATGCATTTTTACACTGCTCAGTTCTGCCATATTTCAGCAAAGATTGAAAAGAGCAGGAACACAGGCACGTACTGAACTTTGATATAGAAGTGTGTGATTTTAGTGATTGAATCATTTGCTAATCCCTTTCGGACTACATGAAAATGACTTTCACACACATACACAAAAGTTCCTTCTGCAATTTTGTATGTTAGACTTTAAAAGCCTTCTAGAATAGTAAGACTAGGAAAGAACAAATTTTATTACCCAAGGAAATCATGAAATCTCCCTGCTGCAAAAGTTTTAGAATCATATGGAAAAACATCTCTAAGGAACAGCATATTTTTTACAGATCACTTTCTGGGGCAGAAGGGAAGGACTAGGTCTCTAAAAGTTTCTGGACAACAATTTTTTTTAATTATTCCATTATACTGTGCTTATGTACAGTTACTGTTTGTTCATTTAGATTTTTTGTTTATTTTCCTTGGTGATGAATAGTCAYACAGGCAAAGATTTCAAGTTTCAAAGTATCACAAAAGGAGACTTACTGCAATCATAGAATCAGAGAATGGTTTGGATTGGAAGGCAACTTAAATAACATCCATTTCCCAGCCTCCCGCCATGGGCAGGGACATCTTCCACTAGACCARGTTGCTCCAAGCCGCATCCAACCTGGCCTTGAACATTTCCAGGGATGGGGCAGCCACAGCTCCTCCTCACACTGCAGGCCTGCAGGTCTCCTGTTGGAGGTCACCTGTAGGCAATGGTCCYTGAAATGTCTTCTTTGAAAGCCAATTCCAACCCTCAAAGACTGCAATTGTGCCACAAAGGGCAGAGAGCTGATCAGTGCATCTGCTTGGACTGAAAGCTGATCTGGAAGAAAGAGAGGAGCCGTGGTGAGGAGCTTGGCTCCCTGAAGACCAAAGACACACATGGAACGCTGTGTRTTCCTGAGGAGCATGGATTTTCTCTACCTGTTTTTCACCCTGGCTGAACACACACTTCATCCAGTTCAAAACCAGTGATGTGGTGTTACAGTAGTGCTGCCATCACAATTTTTTATTTGCAAGCCCAGCATCTCAACCCTGGTGTCCAACAGCCTTCAAAGTCTTAACTTCTGCATTTCCATGCCTGGCCTTTGCCTGGGCTGGCTCTTTTAGAGGGCCATCTACCCCACCTCTGACAGCACCTCTTTGATTGATTGATTGACTGACTCTTTGCTTCTCTTCCTAATAGCAATAATAATCTGGAGTGGAAGGTGAGTTGGATCATGTGGAAGAAATCAAGAATGTTCCTTTGCCAAACAAAGTTAGGTCTGCACATTGTTCTGTATAGCCAAGAAAAAAAACTGTGCAAAGTCTGAACCTCACAGAACTGCATGGATTTTAATCCAAAGCACTACTTTAGCTGTCATTAACTTCAGTGGAAATAAAGAATTGAAGAAACTGGATTTTTGTCTTCATTCCTTGAGACCAAATCAGATTCTTGTAGTTCAGGTTTACACAAGGGCTAGAGGAGAACTTCCACAGTCAAATCTTTCAAGCTTATTTTTTTTTAAGAACTTTCCATAGATTTTTCCTTGAAAATATACAGGTATTTGCAGAACGCCATGGAATTAATTCTTAATTTTTTTTTTAAATTAAATTACTCCACCCCTTCAGGTAATCCACACGAGGAAGTGGGAATTGTTCTTTGTACCATGGATCCGGATGTCAGTTTAATTAATCTTTTTTCTTCCCAATTATTTTGCCCATAGACCATGAATTGTAGCATATCTGACAGTCATCCTTTACAGAACAAATGGTATTCACTATTCAAACAGGTGGAGCACGCTTTACAGAAATAATTGCAGTAGCACAATTTCATTTTAACAGTACAAATAAAACTCAGATGACTGTAGAGAATTAATGAAAATTGCTGAGTGCAGTGGGTGGGGTAAAATAGGGGAAGTGTCTCCCAGGACATTGGGAATCTGGARGTGCTACACTGCCTCCCCTCACAGTCAATAGAAATGCAGCCTTAATAACCATGGGAGGTGGCTTATGAGGCTTTCTGAYGGTGATAACCCTGGTCTCATTAAAATTGCCACAAGCACTTCAGCTAAAAAAGTACCTTTGCCCTTATCTCAGAACATGGAAGCATATGGGAGACCTTATCAGAGGCGACTTCCCGTGAGTGCTGCCCGCTATACAAATACAGAACAAAGGCAGCTGTGTTTCCCAACACAGGGATTGTAATAGAGTATTGAAATGCTGGCAACAGCACACAGCTGCAGAAATTCTGCAGAAATACGGAAACAGTGAAACAATATTGACTTGTAGTGTGGGGAACAATCTCAGCCCAGCACGRTGGAAAAGGGTGCTCAGCGTGCAACACACCACAGCAAAGGCAAGGCAAGCATGAGGAAGGGAACCAAGAAAGGAACAAGGAGATGTGCAGATTTTTTATGCCCTCTGAGAGCAAACAGACTKCATGGAAGGAAGCAAGACAGCTTGTGGCTGAGGAAAAAGGACCTGTCAAAGCTGCCTTTGTGATGCTGCCTTATAAGCGAGTGGAAGCAAAGAGTCTGCAAAAAGGAAAGGTGAGCTGAGCAATGCCAGGTTGGACACAGCTTGGGGCAAGCTGGTTTAGTGGAAGGTGTCCCTGCCCATGGCAGAGGGGTTGGAATGAGATGATTTTTAAGCTCCCGTCCAACCCCAACCATTCTATGCTGCACTAGAGCAAAGCACACGCCAAACATCTCTGCAGAATAAAGAGGGAAGATGTGCAACATCTGCAGCCATTCTGCAACAGGTCACTCTTGACCCATCACGAGGGATGAGTATGTGTACAATAATCACAGAATCACAGGATGGTTTGGGTTGGAAGGGACCTTAAAGATCCTCTGATTCCACACACCCCTGCCTGGGGCGGCGACACCTTCCACTAGACCAGSTTGCTCCAAGCCCCATCCAACTTGGAAATCCAACATATCAGCTTGGAAATCCAACATATTTCCAGTGATGGGACATCCACAGCTTCTCTGGGCAACCTCTTCCAGTGTCTCACCACACTCATAGTCAAGAATTGCTTCCTAATACCCAATCTAAACCTGTCCTCTTGCAGTTTAAAGCCATCCCYCTTTGTCCTATCACTGCATGCCCTTGTAAAAAGTGATACCCAGTGCCACAGCCTCAGGGGAATATAAACTTTAACCAGCAAATGGAAGTTCAGAAACCACCTGGAAGAAAATGTCACCGTGTTGCCCACAGTGCAGATCATTCTGTGTATGGCTAAGAAGTTGCTGACTTATGCCCCTGCCTTAAAATATTTATCCCACTCTTTTGCAAAGTCAGAAAAGACAACTGCAAAACAACCAGCCCTAAACKCAAGCTTTTATTTTGTGAACACATTAGCACCGTAGCTTGCTGATCAGACTAGAAGTTGAAGTTCTGCAAAAGGACAGATCTTTTGTCTTCTCTTTTTCCTTGCCCTGGACACAAACAAACAAACAAAAAAAAATCCAGAACAGTGCAACTGGATTGGTTCATTTTCAGTCACCTGTTCCTTAAGAAAAGTTCTTTCTTCCACAGTGGGCAGCCCCAAAGCTGATGTCATTTATCAGCAATAAATATTGACAAAGAAAAAAAGGGGAAATGTATGTATATATATACAAWGCTGGATTGAGGACAGCCTCTCACTCTCCTGCCACTTCCTTGGATACAGAAGGATCCTGGTGGATGAAGGTAATGGATGCAGAATTGAATTTCAGCCTTAGGGATTTTATCCATAGAGCTACTGGGTCAGTATTGATTGGGGACTGCTACGAAGGTTAATGGAGTTCAGAGCTAAGTTGTACCAAATGTGATAATGAAAAAAAAAGTCTGCTTATAATACCTCAGAGGAAGAACATAAAATAAACTATAACTTCTGCTCTGAAACCACACCTTCCACCATTAAGGGTGAGAAATGGCTTCAGTGGAGTCCAATTCCCATRTTTCTTTAGATCAAAATGTAACACTTGGACCCACTTACTCCATTCTTGTAATGTGAACATAAACTAATCCATTTTGCAGAGGGTGGTCAGTCATGGGAAATGTTTTCCTAATGCCTTTTGAATTATTTTTATGTTGAATTTATTTCACTTGAGTATTGGGATATACCAGTACAGCTGAACTCAGAATTTTGTCATCTCTAAATGTTGACTATCTGTCCAAGCTTTCATGTACATATGCTGCTAAAATGTCTAATATATATTTTAGTATGCTATAAGCTGATTGCATTTTCTTAATGCAGAATGATTCTTTTTWAAATGAAAGTTTAAGATGTAAAATCAAAGAAGGTAGAGGAAAAATGTAGCAAAGTAACTGAAAAGAAAAATATTCCCACTCTTCCAAACTTTCACACCTGCTGTGTCCTGAAAGCTGCTTCAGCTGGCAGGAGAAAGATTCTGCTGAGGAGTGAAACACCAGGACTAAACATGAAAAGTCCAGACTGTATTTTTCAAATAGAAATTTGTTTCTAGCTTTGAAGCTATCAGTTTTTATTTTTTTTGTATTTACACTCAATCAAATTTGCACAAAACTTCAGGTTTTCAGGTAAAGCTGCCTAAAAGTGCATTGCTGGCATTTGTTTTTCAGAAGCATAGAAGTGATTCAGTGGATTGAGCAGTAYTGACATAGAAGGATAATTGTATCTGGGAACCACCATCTTTTGACTTTGAAAATAAAGCCCAGCACATTTAGTCCAAGGGACAGATTTGATGGTACAGTCTGGCAGTCAAAGACATGCAGTAGTATTTAATCAACTTTAAATCTGGATCTAGAAATATTTTATGTTTCCAGTTGCAGCACTTTCTGGGGAGTCCCAGAAGGATTTTGTCTCTGCATGTAAGGGCAAGACATCTCCTCCAGGGCAAAGATATCCCTTCAGTTTAAGAATTTATTCTTCATTAATATCAGTTGATCCCTGCCTCTAYCTCATGCAAATGATCTCCTTATGAAATCATGGGAAAACAAGATAAAGACTGAATATCTGAATTACATGATAGGACAAGGGGTAATGGTTCTAAACTAAAGGAGGGACAATTTAATTTTTTTTTTTTACAATGATAGTTTCCTTATCAAGCAGGATCTCCTAGATCTCTATGGACCTGTATTGGTCCCACTGTGAATTTTTCTCAGAGTCCAGCTCTAAGGCTTATTCTGTTTGATGGCTTTTATTAGTTTTATTTTCCTCTTTCTTCAGTCTGATTTAAGGGAACCTGCTGAGCTCAAAGCTAGTCTTCCTTGGGATTTTGCCACATCTTTACTTCTTAACAACCAAAAAGACATTTGCMCCCCATACAGCCTCATCAATACAAAGATATACAACTTCTGCTTTTTCTGACATGCAGAAAAGGCATCCTGTGTATATGAGTGGGTTTCAGACTGTGTACATCTGGATAAGGTGCCTTAGGAGCCACAGGGCAATAACCAACATTATATGCTAATAATATCATAGATGAAGGGTTTCTTTACGCCCAGGTGTCAGATGTAACATGAGGGTGATCACCAACATTCRCTTGAGCCATTATGATGCTGATTTAATGGGGAAACAGGGAACGGGGAAAGAAATGGAGACAACAGTCCATGTGCTCAGTGCTCCACTCCAGAACACCAGATCTCTGTACAGATGATGCTTGAGGACACTGATGTGACAGTACCGAACTCATTGCTGAACTCCTTTTTATATACAAGGAGGCAGAGATGAAGGAAATGCTGCAAATTCAAGGTATCTTGAATAAAGAAGTCAAGTGGGGACAATCCATCTGTTCCAAGTAACACACAGCTTTATGCTATTTACAGTCCCTGCATCAATGCAAGGTGGAGTTTCTCTGTGCAGGAGAGAGGGGTGTCCATGCACAATTTTGGCACATTCAAATATATTTGGCAGCAACTGAAATAAATTTCTTTGTGCAGGTTTGACTTTGCAACAGTTTTGTATCTTGCTCACATGCCACATTGTGCCATAAAATTTATGCAACAGAKACTAATGGATTTTGGGGTTTTGTTTTTGTTTTCCCCCTGTAGAAATGGATCTACTAACAGCAATTTTTTTCCTGGCTGCTTTGCTGCACCAATCTGATGGACAGGTAGGATCAGTCATCTGTGCAAAACAACCATATCTGACTCTTTTGTATGAATATCTGACCTGGTGCAGTCTGATCTTGTGATCTCTACAGATTTAGAATTCAGGGGTGAAATTATTGTTAACATGTTAACGTAACACGTCAAAGATGAACTCTCATTTTTCACAGATTTTTGTAGTATCATTATTATTATTATTATTATTATTATTATTATTATTATTAGTGTATTGGTTGAGCAATCTGATCTAGTGGAAGGTGTCCCTGTACATGACAGGGAGTTGGGAGCTGCTTGGTCTTTAAGCTTCCAACCCAAACCATTCTGTGATTCTGCCTACCAAAATATTCTTCCCTTCAGGGGACTAATTTTAAAAATACATTTTCCACAAATAAATAAATAATTTAAGATTCAGAAACCTGATTCATAAATCCGAGAGGATTAATCTTGTAAAATGTGGATATCTACTATGTAGGTACTTGAATGTGGGTTATTTATCTCATTATTTCATTTTTATTAATGAATGAAAATAAATAAGTATTTTAGGAAAGCAAATTATCTTTTTCTTCAATAAATCTCAGGTGAACCATGTTGTAAGTYCCTTCTTTCCTTTACCTGAATATAGCAGCAGCCTAAAACAACTGGCTGAGATGTAATTTCTACCACTGCAAATGTCTTAAGTTAAACAAGATTTGTGACACCAGTTATTGGGGTTCAGTTGACCAAACAAAAGTGACAAGAAGCTCATAATTTATCTTGTTTATTAAACTTCTGTTAACTGGGACCTTCGCTCTTATTTTTTYCAGATTTTTCCATATAAACAAGTGAAGGGTTTCTCCTTTCCTCATTCTAAGTCTCAAAATCAAAAGCAGATCCTTGAGCAACACAATGAAATACGGAGATCTGTATTTCCCACAGCCAGGAACATGCTGAAGATGGTGAGCTATGAATTGCAGCTAGCCTGCTTTTCCCTCAAAAGAAACAGTAGGACAACCCCAGTATCAAAGCAGRCTGTGGGATGAAGGGATTGAGAGCAGCCCTGAAGCTCGGAGGTATTGGTGGATGGGAAACTCAGCATGAGCCAGGAAGACACTCCAAGGGCTGGAGCCTCTCTGTTCCAGAGGYTGGGGCAGTTGGGGTTGTTTAGCCTGGAGAAGAGAAGGCTCCAAGGGGACCTTAGAGCCCCTTCCAGTGCCTAAAGGGKGTCTAACATAATGAGGAAAAAATTTTATGAAGGCCTTTTGCAATAGCACAATGGGTAATGGTTTTCAGTTAAACGAGGGTCAATTTAAAATAGATACACGAAGAAGATTTTTATGATGAGGGTGGTGAGACCCTGGCACAGGTTTCCCAGAGAAGCTGTGGCTGCCCCATCCCTGGAAAAGTTAAGGCCAGGTTGGATGGGGCTCTGAGCAACCTGGTCCAGTTGAAGATGTCCCTGCTCGTTGCATAGGRGTTGGATTAGATGACCCTTCAAAGTCCCTTCCAACCCAAACTATCTCGGATTCTCTGATTCTAAAAAGAGAAACACAGGCCCTGGGTGAAGGGAAAAGTGTGCAAAGCAAAGGTGGAGTGGGACCCTGAACAGCAGCTTCTGAATCACACACTGTCAGGAGGGCAAAAGAGACCTAGATCTGCACAACCGTTTGTCCTTACCCGAGCTTGCTTTGCCCACACTTCTCCCATCCTTTTCACCCCTGATATTCCTTGTTATCCCTATCCCACTGAGCAGATGAGCTGGCCAGTGCTTTGTGGTTAAACCTGCAAGCATTCCCCAGGTTCAAAGCCCAGCTGGTGTCGATCACTACAACTCAGCTGCGCCTGGCTGAAAATCAGTTTTATACTATTTAGTCCAGCACACCCTGCAGTGTTCACTCAGACACAAAGCTGGAAGAAAGCAGCAGTATGTTATAAAAGTCCTTTCAATCAGCACCACCTAGAGATCAGGGCTGTGTGATAGAACTGTGCAGAATAACCTGCTCTGGAACCTTTCAGAGTTGAAGAAATGTGGTTCCTGTGCCCCAGGAGTGTAAACCAGCACAAGTCCTCCTCTTTCCATTGAGAAAAATGGGAGCATTCAGTGCACGACACCCAAGTCATTCCCCTTTGTTTTTTGTTCTTGTGGGCTGCRCTATCATGTCTATGACCTGGATACTTCTTCCTTTGTGTCTTTCAGGTGTGGAGTGATAAAGCTGCCAAAAATGCTCAGAAATGGGCAAATCAGTGTGAGATGAAAATCAGTCCAAGAGAGAAGAGAGTTATTAATGGTACTGACAAAGATGGAGCCTGAGCTGGAGGGTTGATGACAGTTTGCAGATGACTCCTGTGAATGTGAAATAGAAACAAGGACGATTTTTAATCCATTGTAGAACAGCTTTTTAGGATTATTAGAATACCTGTTATTATTAGAATAACTTTTTAGGACCTGCTTTAGCAGAAGGTGTCCCTGTACATGGCAGGGGAATTGGAGCAAGATGATCTTTAGGCCCATTCCAACCCAAACTATTCTGTGATTCTACGATTATTAAACACAAAAACATCATCTTTGTCAGATGAATACTCTSATAGACCATACTCTGGAACACTTCTTAAAATCACAGGGCAAAGAGAACGCCATCATAGGCAATTTTTTGTAGAATATAGCTACAACCCCTCTGTCCCACCTCCCGCCCTACAGCTTGCTTCTCCTTTAATAAAATAGATTTACTTCTACTTCAGGTGTCARCTGTGGTGAGAATGTGTTGCTGTCATCCTACCCAAGAACATGGGCTGAGGCAATTCAAGTGTGGCACAGTCAATCCTCCAATTTCAAGTATGGATATGGAGCAACCTCGAAAAATGTCAATATTGAGAGCTACACTCAGGTATGGAGAGTTGAAACAAACTGCAGGGATAAACCAGAATTACAGGAGTACACTGAAGGCAGCTGGGAGTTATTTATAATCAGAATAAAATTATCAGTGTCATCACACTATTATCTATCATTCACCCTGATCTAAAGATGAATGATAAATTAAAATCCTTTTCCATCYAATTAGGAGGCAATGGAATCAGTATTTTGGAAGAGCTGCCAGAAGAGAAATRCTATTCTGTAGAAATACCCTTAATCTAGAAATACCTTTAATTTAGAAATAAATATTTTCTATACAGGGACAGAAATACCTGATTAAAAAATGTCAAAGCAAAATATCTATGATGAAAATATTTGAATTTCAACTTTAGTCTCCTGCCAGAAACTGTGTTCAAAACCATTTGGAAACTGGAGGAGAGGATGAATTMATTTTTCTACGTATTCTTTCTGACAGCTAAACTGCAAACTTAAAAGCCGACTAGAAAAAAAGGAAAGAAAAAATTATTTTCTGGTTCTGCTATTTTGTGAGGGTTTCTTAAATGAAAATTCAGTGAGGATGACTCTGAAATAATGTGCTWATTTTTTATTCTACAGCTAATCTGGTACAGCAGCTACCAGGTGGGGTGTGGAGTTTCCTACTGCCCTACRAGCTCGTACAAGTACTTTTACGTTTGCCAGTACTGCCCTGCGTACGTACTCACTAACRCCTTCTCCCTCAGTCGTGGTGATTATGGATATGTTCCCAAAACATCCTTTGCCACATTGGCCATAGGATAAACCGACTGCAGTCTGCTTTAACCATTTATACTTTTGAAAGTATCAATGTGAATTGTGCGTTTAACAGCAGGTTAAACAGCAATATTTCTTTTATTTCTGATGGGAACAGATATTAGGGGAATTTTAGTGGATGAACAAAGGTTTATCTCTGTCAGAATCAGGCAACAGGCACAAACCATGCTGTAATTTTGAGCACTAAGAAAATGAGRTGCAAAGTGGAAGCCAACAGCAAATGAATATTCACAGAGGTAAAGAATTTTGTGTCAGAAGGGCTCTGCTGAGGTTATTGAGCAACCTGGCCTGGTGAGAGGTGTCCCTGCCCACGGCAGGGGGTTGGAACTAAGTGATCTCTGAAGTCTCTTCCAACCCAAACCAGTCTGTGATTCTGTGACTGTATGATTACCTCAATCAGTTGAAAGCTATTAGAGAAGAAAAGCTAGGAAGCACATAATTTTTTTAAGCAGATAATGCTATACAAATACAATAAATCAATTAATTTTGTTCCTCTAAACCTTATTATCCCTCTTATTTAAAATCAAGGTTCTTGTATTCTATTAATATTGGAAACCACAACACGATTGTCTATGAAAATACTTTTATCCAAAAATTTCTGGATGCCTTTCACTGTGATAAATAACAAACTCCTGATAATGGCTCAGAGTTTCACATTGATCTTGCTGTGTCTTGTACTTCTTTCAAATTTCAGAGGAAATAACCCAATGCAAATAGCTACGCCTTACAGAAGTGGACCAAAATGTGCAGACTGTCCTGGCCACTGTGACAAAGGACTTTGCAGTAAGTGACTCTATTCTCCTTAAAACAAGCATTCTGTAATATTCAAGCATTCGATAATATTCAAGCCATTTTAACAGCAGAGCAAAAGTACAAAGTTTATATAGGCATGAAAAACTGGAATTTTTGTAAAGTGCAAATATCAAACCAGGGCTTGGTTTCCAAATAATATTTCCCATGTTTGTTTCTCGCTCTTTTATTTTAGCCAATCCTTGTAAGCATCAAGACCTCCTTGGAAACTGCAAAAATCTGAAAACGTTGTTTGGCTGTAGCCACTCACTGGTGAAGAAGAAGTGTTCTGCAAGTTGCAAATGCACCACTCAGATCGTGTAAAGTCCTGGTGGGTGTCATTACAGCTGCTGTGAGACTATAAGGAAAGAGTAGAACCCACTGTAAAGGGTATTCAGTCTCAGGGCATCTGCTCAGAATGGCCTATAGGTAACAATTTTATCTGAAATCTGACCATTACTTCAGTCCTAAATTAGACTAGTAGCTCAAAATAACCTCTGATGTTATTTTAGGCTTTGTAGAAATCATATTTAAGTTACTAATGTGTTACTTTGTGGTTTTTCTTGCAGTGGATCTGCCACTGATTCATTTCTTTTCAATGAGAAACACACTTTTAAAACGCTTTAGGTTTTTTTGCATAATATGTTAAATGCCACTAAACTTTCTTCTGTTAACTTTTCGTTGATTGTCAATGGAATTTAATCCTGCTAAATAAACACATGATTTACCACCAGTTCAAAACCAGAGCTTTTAATTAAAGTTATTTATAAATCAAGGCGTGTTTTTTTTTTAATTTGGATAGTTTCTCATGGATATTTTGAGGCTCTTTTATACTTCATGTGAGTGTGGATGAGACATGAAAAGAAATACAAAGCAAAAGGGGATGTAATTTTTGTACAGGCAAAATAAGACAAACACACTGAATGTGCAACTTTACTCTGACCTCATCACAAAGATTCTGATACACCCGTGCATGCAGGTGATAAATAATAACTTTATTCATGTGGCTCTTTCCCACTAAACTTGCACCATACTGGGGTGTCCCACCGGACCTCCAGCTGCTCTCAGTGGGTGCTGGTTTCCCACAGCCCTCGAATCACATAAACCAGCCTTGAACAGGGCAGAACCTGCTTACCACCTTCCCTTCCCATTTCAGGCCAGTAAAAATCATTTTCTCCACAGGACTGCAGTTCTGCATAAAGACACAAGAGGGTGAGCCATACCCAGATATGAACCTGCATCGCTTTTTCAGTTTTCTACCTGTATAAAGGATTTATCCTTTTCTTAAAGTTCTAGGCCTACTCTGGCCTGATTTAAACGCTTGCTTGCACAGAATTTCTTAGCTAATATTGGCTCAATCAATAATCACTACATATAGAAACAGTTTTGCGGTGGTTTCCTCCTCTCTACTGTTTCATTCTGTTTCTGTTGGTTAAATTTTAACATCATATTAAAGCAATTGAAAGCATCAAATTAATGGTTGCCAGGATATCAATTACTAATTTTGGTAGCCTCAATTTTCTACCTGCCTGAAGGTCAGTTTCACCCTCATGACTATGTGCCACTGTGCAAGGCTCCAAGAAAGCTGGAGAGGGACTTTTAACAATGGCATGGAGTAATAGGACAAGGGGGAATGGCTTCAAAGTGAGAGAAGGCAGGGTTAGATTGGATATTAGGAAGAAATTCTTCCCTGTGAGGGTGGTGGTGCCCCGGCACAGGCTGCCCAGATAAGCTGTGGCTGCCCCTTCCCTGGAAGTGTCCAAGGACAGGTTGGGTGGGGCTGGGAGCCACCTGGGATAGTGGAAGTTGTCCCTGCCTGCCTATGACAGTGGGGTGGAACTAGCTGGTTTTTCAGATCCCTTCCAACCCAAACTGTGATTCAATGATTTGTAGAAAGTGTAATTCAAACTTAGGCTAGGTGAACATTTCCTTAAAAACCTATGTTTTCCTCCGAAAACACTATTTTGTAAAATCCCAACTCTCTTACAGGAGGATATATAATTTTGGTAAAACTCTTGTGTTTTGTGAGTTGTTTTCCAAGACTTTCTCTTTCATCCCATTCTCTGTGGGCCAATGAATATTTAACAAGGAATTAATTTGTTTTCTGAGAGAGCTCCTTCCCAGAGAGCCAGCTTTCATGCTCTGGACATGCAGCTGTGGTGTTTGAGCAYGGCAGCAGCAGGAGCTGGAAGAGATCACCTACAACTTGAAGTGCCACCCTGGAGCACCAGGCACCATGCTGGGTTACTGCAGGGTATCCAGGCACAACCTTCCTGCTTTTATAGAAGATTTCAAAAGATTCTGCTTCCCTGCTGATGTGGAATAGAACAAATAGGAGGTGGGATGAAATGCCACCTGGATGTTCCTGTGTCTCAGAGCTGACATCAAGGATGCTTGGGACACTCCACGGAGTTGCTCGCGTCCCTGGGAAGGCTGAGATGCTGCTGAACACGGGTTTATCACATACAGATGAGGTAAAAGCAATATGAGATTCAGCATGTCAAATCACATTTTCCTCCATTCTTTGACTGTATTTTCACAAATTTGTTTTTCATACTGGTGTCTTGACAGTTGTTTCCTTTTTGGTGCTAACATATGCTTTCTGGTTTGTGCCGAATTGTGCTACTTTATAGGTGTTAGTCCAGGCAAAAAGCAAATAACACCAGGACTCACTCACAGTTTCTATTCTGGCTCCAGATACACTTCACAAGAAGCCCATGTGCTGAGAGATGATAAGAGCAACTACTACAGTACAAGCCTAAGCCTTATCTGTGGAGAGGGGTGTAAGAGCTCTTCTGCTGTTAACTTACATGACAAGGGCCTTAAACACAGTTTTGAACAAAGGTTATGAATTGATGTAAGTAACTTCACAGTCTGACAGCTTCTGAAGAAAGAGTATTTTTGATATTTAAAATGCACCAACTGCAGCAGATGCATTACCAAATTTGGCTGTCTGAGGATCAGCCTCTGGGCTAAACCAAACAGAAGCTCATCACTTTCAGTATTTCAATGTCTTGCTGGGAGTCATGAGCCTATATCTTCCCTGTTTTTCTCCATCAATTGCTATGTTAGAACAAATCTTCCAAAACTTGTTCTTGACACATCTCACCTACAATGAGAACAGGTTAACATGAAATTACAGAATCATTTAGGTTGGAAAAGACCTTCACCACTAAACCGTGACCTCAAGTGCCACTTCCACATGCCTTTTAAACACCTCCTGGGTTGGTGACTTCATCACTTCCCAGGGCAGCCCATTCCAATGTTTGACAACCCTTTCCATGAAGAAAGTTTTCCTAATACCCAATCTAAATCTTCCCTGGTGCAGTTTGAGGCAACTTCCTCAAGACCTCATACGAAATAGAAAGCAAGGGTTGGAAACCTTCACATGCCACTAGAAATCTGTGTTGTCAGAATATCCAGTTTATTCCCAAAAAACAAAACTGTGGCAAGATGGTTGAGCAAGTCCAAGCAGCAAAGGGCCATCAGAGCAGGGACAGGACGAGGATGTTCCCCACCCTGGACTGCTCCCAGATTTCTAGGCCAGGCTGCCAAAAATGGGATTCCGCTAAATGTAAGGGCCATGGTCACACTGTGAAAAACAGGAGATGGACTTTCTCATTAAGAAGATTTTTGACAGCTGCTGTCTCCTCTCTGGGCTGTCAGCAAGACATTTAACCCCTGAGCAAGACATTTGACCTACGAGCTCCAGCCTCACTGACTGCAAGGCAGAGATAAACCAACACAGTCAGGGCAAAGAAGATTAATTAGTGAGTGCTGAGAAAGAGCCTACAAAGCACTAGGTCCTCTAAATTATAATATCACATTTGATGGCCACACCTCCAGCATAATTATATCTCAGTTTAACCACAAGTCAAGGGGACAGGGGGCACAGGGAGATACAGGCGAGGACGTGACACTCCCTCCTGACCCACTGGTGACGTCTGAGGGTTCATGGGCTGGTCACTGGGCTCAGCCCTCTGCTCTGGGGTCTGTGAAATGCCACTACTGGCTTGCTCTCTAGGACTAACACAGGTATTCTGACAACAGCATCAGTAAAAGGTCTGGAAGAAAGGCAATTTTTAGGAAAAGTTGAGGTGGCAGATTGGCATGCAAAACATCCATGTTAACCATTTACTCAGTCAGTGCTGGAGAACCCAAGGCTCAACACACCTGTAACTGGAAATGGCTCTTTAAAGTGGTTATCATCACGTTCTTGGGAGTTTCCTCCATGGAAATGACCAAATCAAATTACATTTCTCACTTTCTGGTTTCCATCATTAACACTTCTCTGCTTTCTTCTCTACTCCCACCACTGCATGAAGGGGTGGAAGTAAAGGGGAAAAGCCCAGGCTGCCACACTAAAATCAAATTGAGGCTTTTACTAATTCTGTTGACTAATTTTGGATGAAACATGAGGGTTTTTTATTTCATTCATTGACTTTAAAACACCAGGTTTTATTTTAGGGCGTGCAAAACCATTCACCTATCTTCTTAAAAAAGTCTTTTCCCAAGGTAAACAAATTCCAGAAACCTACACTGAAGATAACAAAGTATTTGTTAAAGCATGTTATTTTTATTTAGTGGTAAACAGCATTCTTTCTGCAGGCACATATGATAAGTTTCCCACAAAGTGATTGCTGAAGGGTCAAAAGATGTTTATTTTGGCAAAAAATTGAACTGTAGCCCTTGTGATTTTTGCACAGGACTGAAACACTGAGGAGTCAGGGACATTTTATGAGCACTGCTTCTGAGGTACAGAAATTACACAATTTCTGTAAATTCAAAGGAAGAATGGATTCACCTCTTATGCAAATGTGGCTGTGCAGTTCTGGTCAGATGATGGAGGTGATTCTCCACCCTCATCCAACAGTGTATCAGAAAATACCCTGATTTTTTGAAAAAGGGTCTCTTGTTGATGCTTCTTTCTAGGAGTGATTCCTGTGCAGGTGCCACTATTTCTTATGACAGGAGATTTCTTATTCTTTATTTCTTATTCTTTATTTTCAAGATACATATATACTGTATTAAGAAATTTAGTGAAAAAAAATCAATTTCTAAGCGTAAATACTGGAAAGGTCAGCAGCAGCCTTCCACCTGAATGAAGAAGGACATAAAAACTTTACAGAGGGCAAAATATTTATTGAAGGTATTACCTGACAACCTACCAGCAATTGCAGGAAAAGTCCTCAATGACCTAAAAATTCCATGTTCCTAAAGAGACAAATGCTGGGTGATTGAAAAGGTAAAAAGTGTCAGTTACAATAAATTAGGAAGCAGTGATCATGCTTCTTCCACAGACTGCAGTGGAAATCAGGTTACAAATGGGAAAGGAGAGAAAAGGCAATGGAAAAGAAATGTATAAAGAACCTGGAGAGGAAAGGAGAAATGAAAGCAAGTTGTAGAGTGTGAAGACAGGGAGACAAACCTCATGATAAGGGAGAAGCCATCCAAAAATGTGGAAAGATTGCTGCACAGGCAAAACCAGCCAGAAATATCAACAATCACCCAAGCCTAGTATTTAGTAATGAGCACTGAGGAGGTTTTACCTTCCTTTGAAGCTTCTCCCACCACCTGCCCACGGCCCAGGAGCCCTGTTTTGGCTCAGCCTGTCTCATCTCAGTGTGCCTGTCTCTAGTCTTGTTTTTCCCCCTGCCTTCAGGATGAGCCTTGGACCATCCTTTCTGGCGTCAATGAACATAAGGATGGATGCATTTGAAACACAAAAACAATCCAAACTGTTTTGACATAATATTGACCACAATATGTCATAAACCAAGCTTAAATCTCTGAAGTGTAGACTATTCCAGTAGCCTTGCACTAAGAGTCATGGCAGATCTAGGCTGATCAGTTGAACAAACCAGTATGAAGGCTTTTATCCAGCCCTATATGAGTTATTTAATACTGCCATGCATGTTTCAGAGGTAAATAGGAAATACCCAAGGAGAATGTGGCATTTAATGACCAATGGCATGAAAACTTGTACCTTTCACAGCTTGGTATGAACACTACAGAGACTGGATTTTTCCACTGAGGTAATTTTTCCTTCTATACTCATATTTATTTGCTCCCAATTCATTGTAGTACCTTCAGTGTTGGCTTGTCCAGGAAGGGGTGTTGTATCTTAGATAGTAATTTGGGTTGCAGTTGTTCATTGAATTTGTCCTTGACCCATTGTGAGGAAATAATAAATTCATCTTGTCAGTTCAATAGCACAGGACTACTTTGGGATATTCAGTGATTTAGCTACTTCCTGACAACTAAAAAACAGTCATATAAATTAATTATGAAGGTCACAAATCATGTCTTCCATCAGGTCAGCATTCAAGCTGCAAACAAAGAAGTCCCTACTTGCCTAATATTCAGACAGCTGAAGGAGATGTTAGTTGTACACAGGAAAAACAAACAATCTGGGAGTTTCTTGTAGAAATTTGTTACGTACTAATTGTTCTACCCGCATTTGCAACTTGTGCCAAGGTCAAAATTATTTAAACTTGTGGATCAGTGTGAACACATGTACAAAACACACAGTTTATATTGGGGTTTAACTCGTGATGTGGCTCAGAGTTTACAGCACTCCTTGAGTCATAGAAATTAGATATTTACTGTCTCTCTGGCTTGACAAATCCTTGTGTGGGTCAGACCAACTATTTCCTGCTACCACTAAACAGCACCCTGAGGCTGTGCCACTGAGAACATCACAGCTCAGCCTGCAGAGGCTGATGTTTGTACAGATGATGGAAGAGCCACACTTAGCAGGAGGGTTCCTGGGATCGCTCAGATTGACCTGGGCTTGCGTTTGCAGATGCAGGTCAGGACTGAAGCATCATGAAAGGTTGGCAAGGAAGAAAAGACTTGTAGAATCACAGAACGGTTTGGATTGGAAGGGACCTTAAATAACATCCATTTCCCAAGCCCCTGCCATGGGCAGGGACACTTCCCACTAGACCAGGTGGCTCCAAGCCCTGTCCAACCTGGCCTTGAACACTTCCAGGGATGGGGCAGCCACAGCTGCTCTGGGCAACCTGTGCCAGGGCCTCACCACCCTCACAGGGAAGAATTTCTTCCTGATATCCAAGACTCAACCCAATTCTCTTCAACTTCCTTTGCAAGTGGCTTTTCTTAGTGCTCTTCCGGCGCAATGCAAAGAGTGAACACAAATGCAGGTGTACTCACAGCTACAGAGTGGATTTTGAAACCTAGAGGCAGCCAGTCCTCTGCAAGGAAAGACAACTGAGATGATTCACTGCCATGTCTGAAGTCATCTCCTTGTGCTTTCTCAGAAGCTTAATACCTGCTTGCCTTTGGAACAAGACTCTGTAAGGGATTTCACAGTCACAGGTAAGCACAGGGGASAGACGGGGAGCAAAAGAAACACATTAACATAAGAAAAGTCAATARACATACATGATTCATCACTAACAACTTTTGTAAGTACCACCCGAGACTTAAACATAGACATCTAATTGTTACTATTTCTTATTGCTTTCACAGGACAATAGGTAAAACTTTTAGGTGCACACACAGCATCCATCTTAGCTGAAGTAGGTCCTTTTTATCACAAGAGCAGTTCAAACACGCCCACTGGCCCTTGTGGAAAGGAGAAGAACCCTGTTATCTCTTGTAAACAGCTTTCCCGCAGTTTTGGGATACACCTCAACCTAAAGCTTGTGCTTCAGCGTTTTACCCCTGCTTTGCAACACTCGTGCAATAAAAGCAGAACATGAAAGAGTGAAGTTTTTGAGCCAAACATGCTCATCTTCAACAAGGCACACYTCAGCCAAACACAGCCAAACACAGAAATGTAAGTATCTGGCCTATTCTATTTACAGGGAAGGAAAAAAAGGCCAGTTCCTTCTAGTGTTACCTTCTATCAGCTCCTTGTGTACTGGAAAGATTAAAAATACTGTCTAGTAATCAAGTAAGGTCTTAGAGAAGAAAGTCTGTGAGATTTCAAATGGAAAAATAAAACACAGTTACTTTAGCAAGAGACACTGCAATATCGACCCACACTTACAAGAAATCACCTAAGAGACTGGTGGGGTTGATTTGGACCCAGTCAAGACAAAGAGGCAATGGGCAGAAACTGATGCACAGAAAGTTCCATCTGATCATGAGGAAGAACTTCTTTCCTGTGAAGTGACCGAGCACTGGAACAGAGACCAGAGAGGGTGTGGAGTCTCCCTCACTGGGGATATTCCAGACCTGTCTGGACACAATCCTGTGCCCTGTGCTCTGGGATGGCCCTGCCTGAGCAGGRARGTGGGACCAGATGACCCACTGYGGTCCCTTSCAACCTGACCCGTCCTGTGATCTTGTTGTTGCTATCCAAGGAGCTGGAAAACCCACTTGCTGTTACTTCCCTCTTTAAATTGAAGGAGGCTATTTAAGAATTGCATGGCTAAACTGCATTTGCTTGGCTGAGCTTTCAACCTGAGGAGAGGTAGGAGTCTGCTGACTTGAAGAATTAAAGTTAATGTTTAATGAAAAAAGCACTTCTACTGCGACACCACAGAAATGGGATAAATGTCAATGTTCTCAAACAAACTTAGCTCAAAGTTCAGGACATCTAAGAAATATTTCTGTCACAGTGTGGAGGAAAGATGCACCTTAACCCACCTCTCTGGTCTCCATAGATGTGTTCACAACAAGAGGACACACCAAGAAATAGCTTAAAGATTGGTGTGCATTCAAATCATGCTCTGTAATTCCACACCTGACCGAGGGATCCTCGTAGGTCAGACTTCAGTGAAGTGAGCTCAGAATCTTAAATAATATCAGCCCCTTCTAGGAGACATCCTGAACCTGATTTGAGCCTGCGTCAGCCAACAACAAACACGAAGTTTCTATTTCTCCTGGAAGTGCTCAAAAATGTTAATGTGGCACTGTGGGAGAAGGTTTAGTGGGGAACCTGGCAGGGTTAATGGTTGGACTTAGAGGTCTTTTCCAATCTCAGTGATTTAAAAGGAAATCATTGCAGGTTAAATCAGGTACAGAAATTTACAGTGTGTCTGGGCAGGTGAATGCCACTCCTAAAGATTCTTGAGGGTGCGGGTTCTTTCTCATTCTTCAGGCAAGGATACTGCTCAAACGACCCCTTTAGCTCTTTTATTTTTATCCTTCTGGAAGCTCAAAACTCTGCCATAGCTATTCACACTTATTTACATAAAGGTTGTGCCGTGTCACCAACACCCTGTTTACATGGAAAGGTAGAATAAAAAACCCATCAGCCATTCAAAAGGCAAATTACTTAAATTACTTTAAGGCACCTTAAATTACTTAGTAGATCCAGGTGTGCAGCAATATTTACTAAAGAACACTCTCACTCCTTCCATTGCATTTGTAGCCACCAGGATTGGGATGAAGCTAATAAGGAGACATAAGGGAATTCCCTAAAGACCAGCAGTTCAAGAAACGTACATTTTGATTGCCCCATGCAGCAGCTGGATGGACATATAAAGGCTGCTGGTCTTTGAAATGAGATGTTGGAGGTGGCTCTTCCCCATCACCTGGAAAGCCTGTGTCAGAAATAAGGTAATCAGGAAAAAAATGGGAATGACAGACAGCCATCAACACGTCAGTTGCTTCTGCTGGGAAATATATCAGAGCAAAATGTAGGACCTACTGATTTTTCTCCTGTGTACAGAGTTTCCACTGTGATCTAGGGCTGAAAGATCCRGACCTTGTTTTCATGATTTAACAGGATTAACTTTGTGTGCTCTCCACAGACGGTATGACCAGGTATGTAGGTACCCAGGGCATGGCTATTCACCCTTCTTCCCTCGGAGAGGCTGGAGCAGAAAATCCAAAGCACCTGCCATTTCCTGAAGCAGTGCCCAGACCCAAATAGGACACAAGCCAAAGCCAATCTCAACAAGCRAAAACTGAGGCAGTSAGTCAGGCCAAACTGGGTTTTCCCAAAAAGTCCAGTGAGCAAGATAACCCAGTGCCACCCCTTGGATACAGCATTTTCTTGCTGGCAGCTTGTGTCAGTTGTTTCAGCTTAAAGTTGGCAATATCKGAAGTTAATTTGTGGCAGATTCAACCTGGTTAGTGGTGAGAGAGAAATGTTTCATTTATTTAGAAGAACAAATATTAGAGTACATAAATATTGGAATATAACTTCTTCAGCATCCCTATTTGCRTGTAAATCACCTGTACATGTCTAGGGGCCATTCTGTGGCTGCTGGGCMTTAGTTCACCTCCCTGGGAAAACAGCTAAGTTATTCTTCCTGGCCAAGAAAAAAAGGAAAATGACATGGAGGAATACTCTTTCAACGTGGATTGTGTGTCTCTATGTGTATATGTACCTGCATGAGACTTAACACATAAAGAAATAACCTCAGAGAAAGTCCTGATTGAATGGACTCGAACYATTTTAAATTTTAGACACTACTAAAAGGCACTTTCCCCAATAATATTTCAACAAGGAACTTGAAAGTCTTGAACATAAGGATTGCACATATGTCAGGTGAGATCTTCACTAGGAAAAAYCTTATGTGATGAGTAACACAAGATATTCATGGCCAAGCCATGAAAACCCTAAAAAAAACCCAATGAACTTTGCTCATGAGTTTGTTCTTCTTTAATCGCTTCCTGAGCAAATGTAGGAGCTCACAGGTCCTCACAATCAAACCTGCCTGAGTGTCCTGTCCCGTGGTGCAGCAAGGATGAGCGACAGCTTTTTAACAAGGCTCTGCTTCCTCTCTTTGAGCTGCTCAAAGAAAATGTAGTCATTACGAAGAAAAAACACGTATGTGCTTACTTTAGCTTTGCCACTTGCAGGCTTGATTTTGTGATAGACTTGTGTTTTCTTGCTAAATATTTTGGTTTCCCTTCCAAATCCACAGACTCACTTTCAAGGAGAAAAAGCTGCAATAACTTTAAACTGAGTTTGGATATTGGTCTAATTCTACCTTTATATTAGAGAATTGTAAATTGGCCTTAGGAACAAAGAAAAATCCATGGTACTGCCCGGTACACCAGAACAGGGATACCCTAAAAAATAACCGAGTTTTTTAAATCTCATGGCATGTGAGCAGTTTTCCAACAGTATTCCACGAGAACAGCAGCCTAACTTAGCATCATCTTCTAGCCTCTCTATATTAAGTTGATTTTTATACTCAGGGACTGCCACAGCATCTTATCATTGCACCCTGGCACTACTGCTTCATGGTCAGTTAGGCAAATACTGCAATATTGTCCCCCTTTTTAATAGATACGATTTTTCATGAAATGAATGTTCCTACCCTAAAATTTTGCCCTATTTTCTGACTACTAGATTAACAGAGGTGAATTTACTCACTGTCACATCAATACATTATTTTATCCACAAAACTTCGAGGGCTCGAGACAAATTTTGACAAGCAATGTGACTCTCMAGAGCAAGAGATCATCCAACAGTAAACTAAGTGAAATTTAATTTTCTCCTTCATTTGAGAGAAAGTTTATGAACCAACCTTTTTAAACCATGTAATAGATTTGGTTTCTTATCTATTTTCATTGTCTGAGCTAAGYGGAATGGAAAAAAAAGGCAATAATTCAAAATGAAAAATGGAGGTGTTTTCTTCAAATTCCTCTTTTTAATAATTACAGCTTTCTTTTTTAACAACTAGAAACAGTTTTTTAACAACCATACATATAAAGAAGTACAACCATTTCATTTTTAAATAAGGGTTTACAATGAGAACTTGTGCTCTGAGAACGAGAACTTCATTATGAAATAAAAAAAAGTGTGTCTTCAGGCTGTTGAAAGAGATTMTCTTGGCTTATCACATCCTATAAGAAGAGGGAGAAGACTTTCCATGTTTTATTTGCAATGCAAAATTATTTACTTTTTGAAAGAAGGGCTACAACTTGGAAATATTACTGACTACAGGAAACACAATTGAGAGTCACTGTTCCTTACTACATGCGGCAGACCAGGCTCTGTGAGATTTTCTTGAAGGCTATTTCCTTTCTAAAATGCAAGAAATACAACTGTGGCTAAATGAGCTGGTTTGTATTACAAAGAGGGGGAAAAAAAGCACATGTAAGCCAGCATTTCACACACAGAAGTACTCTGGAAAATCGAAATCATTGTATTGACCCATGCTTTTTCCCTCCCATAGTGGGTGTGACAGCGTGTTCACGTCTCTGTTTCTTTTTTTTTTTGCTATATCACCCAGATCCACGGAATTAGTCAGCTCCTCTGAAGGCAAACACCCATTATCAAGCTCTCACAGCCACCTGCTCGCCAGCAATGCCTCCAGACTTTGACACCAACATGAGGTTCAAGTTCTCAATCCTGGCGCTTCTTCTGGAAGTGATTATCATTGTTTTGTTTGGGATATTTGTGGATTATGAGATATCATCTGCTGATAGAGAGTTATACCCACGTAAGTATTGCTAAGATTTATAGATGTTAGAATTTTTTTAAACTGATCCTAAGCAAGATTTCTGAATAACTTAAAAGACCTACTGATAAAGCTGGAAAATAAAGTCATGCTTTGGTGCAAACAAATTTTTCTGAGGTGAAAGCAGCAGGCTTCAAAGTCAAATCCAAGTTGAGCACATATAAAATTYTGCAAGTACCTAACTGCTGAGAAATTTACTGTTCTGGGAGAGAAGAGTCCTGAAAATAGCTCTAGTGCTTGCACAGCAGGGTAAGACTTGGAGAACTATGTATTACTTTGAAAAATTCCAGCATTTTCCAGAGGCAGATGGGGGTGTTTCTTGCCAGACCTTCTATCCTGATTACTGTATTAAATAATTAAAGTGAATAGAATGTTTTATTATTGTTTTATTATTTTATTATTACTATCATCCAGGTTTGGAAAGGTTGTCTTTTAAGAACATGGAAATTGAGCTGCATATGCATCATTTTTACAAAATGTTTGTAGAAGCCAGAGTTCACGAAGGGCCATAGTTTTTGTGACAATGTGGATAACCCCCTGCTATCTTCCAAAGCAGTGGCTCTGTTAGGCAGAAATGGTTTAGCCTGAAAATGTTTCTGTCGATTTGTTGCTCTGTAAACACTTGATGAATAGGGAAAGCTTTTGGCCTGAGAAGTAGCTGCTGACTTCTATCACCCCCCCCTCCTCCTCACGCAAAGATAAGACTATTATGAATAGATAGAAAATGAATTTTGCAGAGCTGCAAACTGTGCTTTCCCGGCAGTATTGAAGGTTTGTCGTTGGTTTTCTTGGCTCTGAGGCCTCAATGACTTGTAGCAGTGACTGCAGTCCTCCTGATGAGGATCATTGAGCACAGAACTCCCTGCCCATATGTAGCACCCGTGTAATTTTGAATGCTTCCCTCTTTTTGCCTCATTCTAAGTGTCCTTTCAGTGGCAGTTACAGGGGAATGTTATCTCAGGGTCGAGCAGTCTCGTGTTGTGTATTCTCACAGAGAGCATTGTCTGGGTCAGAGAACAGTGAATGCAGGGCATTGTTCAGCTCCAGATGGAAGTCAGCTGATGGACATCAAGGGCTAGTTACTCACATTTGGAGTAACTCCACTGGGAAGTAGCAGCATCCCTGAGACATGGCAACTTAGGCTGTGCCAGAGCCTGCTCTCTCTGTGAAGAGCTTGGCCGAGTTGATGATATTCATGGAGTCATAGAAAGGTTTGGGTTGGAAAGGACATTAAAGATCACCCAGTTCCAACCCCCTGCCATGGGCAGGGACACCTTCCGCTAGACCAGGTTGCTCCAAACCCCATCCAGCCTGGCCTTGAACACTTCCAGGGAGGGGGCAGCCACAGCTTCTCTGGGCAACCTGTGCCAGGGCATCGCCACCCTCATAGGGAAGAATTTCCTCCAAATATCCAATCTAAATCTTTTCTCTTTTAATTTAAAACTGTTCCCTCTTGTCCTATCATTATCTGCCCATTTAAGAAGTCACTCCCCCTTTTTTATAAGCCCTCTTTAAGTACTAGAAGGTGCTTTAATGTCTCCCCAGAAYCTTCTCTTCTCCAGGCTGAACAAACCCAGCTCTCTTAGCTGTGTCATTTTAAACTATCCCAATTGTATTGAACTATCCAAGTTCCTTAATTAGGTGGCCTTATCTAGACAGTGTATTTGGAATGACTCTTGGTCCTCTGTCACCCAGGAGGTGATCGTTTGGTCTAGACAAAAGCTGTGCAAAAAAAACCACACTAATAATCTGACAGCACAGATAATTGTACTAACACTACAATATAGGTTTTTAAATGTAATCTATCCCACTGTAGGTGGGATATCCCCTATAGGGATCACATATGGTTATTTCTTTCCTAATATCAGTGTCTAAGAAGTGCAGGAGGAATTTCCTGCTRTCTCCCATGCCTCCCTGCACCAGCAGTGTATGACTCTCTTACTCCTGCATGCTTGTCCCTCAGCTGCCCACACTATTGACCTGTGAGCAACTTTCTGGAATGGTTTGGGCTCATGCAAACCAGCCCCTTGACCTCYTCCCAGGCAGGGCTTTAGGCATAGCATGGATAAAGGACTACTCTTGATGTGAGAACCGTTTTTTAGGAGAGAAGAACATGTATTTCTTTTGGCCAGGCTGCTCAGTTTGCCAGTAGAGACATGAGCTAAGCAAACACCATTGATGTCATGCTGAACTTTTAGATGTTGGCCTAGAAGAGCTCGTTCCCAATAAATAATGGGAATAAAACCAGGATTTCCTAATACCTGTATTTTCACTTTTAGGACCCTTTCATCTCAAATTTACCTTTCTACGAAGTGCACACAAAAGCACTGTTTGCCTGAGGACTTAGCAGAAAGTTAATGCTGTGGTTGTATAGATGTATTRGGACATATCCTGAGCCAGGACTTCCCCTGAGTCCACAAAAAAATGGGTTCAAACTGCTTCCCATGCCATCCCTTAGGATGTTAACCCATCTCTACTTCGGAGATTTGGTTGTTTCATCCAGGGATCAATTTATATTCTCAAAACTGCCATGCAGGGCCTGAATTTATATACCTTAGACACCTCAGCACCATGAATTCAAGCTGTTTCAGTGGTTTTGAACAGAAGAGAAATGAAAATAATAGTGGARGATCACCATAGCTTTGCACTCAGGTAAGGAGGGATGAGCTAGGACCATTCCCAAAGCATAGCTTTGCATTATATCTATTTCTGGTGGATGCAAGTACAGGCATGGCAAATTGGATGGACAGGTTCAGGTGTGTTGTGCCACTGGAATTGGAGAACAAGGGGCTGTGATGGTTCTTAGAGCACCCCAAGAGGATTTCTTTAGTATTGGCATCCTGTATGCATTGCCCTGTGAGCACCCATGACTCGTGGCTTAGGAAAACTTATGCATCCCTCTTGTTTCAGAGTTCTATGGTTTACTACTTTAGGCCAAGCAAAATCAGTTTTAGTATATGCCACAAGCGTCTTTGTGTTAAGACTGACTACCTTGCAGTGGAGTAGCTATGCTGGTCTTGGCCAGCCTGGCAGAATTCTGTGAAGTGACTTTGTTCAGGACCTTCTGGAGCATTTTCCCCAATCTTTATTTTCCTGTCTCACAGAATAGAAGTACTATACTTTGTCAAACACTACTAGTTACTGAAACAGTTCAGTTCAAATCATGCTGTTTTCTTCATCATTTGAAGTCATTCCAGACCTACTCTTCTTTAAGGTTATGCAGAAGGCACAGTTAAAGCTTAAGGTACAGGCTAAACTAGCAGGACTTTGTCCTCAACACCCATGGATTAACCTAGTTTTAACCAGGACTTTTAATCATTTGTTTAAATAAGTCCAAAGAGCTTTAAAAYGTCCAGCCTGAAGAAGAAGCAAAAGGATTGGAGATGTTTTGTGAACCACCTGCACTTCTATAGAATCATGGAATGGTCTGGGTTGGAAGGGACCTTAAAGTTTATCATCTAATTCCAAGCCARCCAACGATGCTGTTTCTTAAAAGCAAAGTAAAGGCTCTTACTGAGTATTTCAGTGCCAGGTCAGGGCTGGAATATGGCACTGCAAATATRAAAGAGTTTACTAGGAACCCCCAGTAACTTATTATACTTCTGGGCCCTCTTTTGGCTAAGCCTGGTAATGCAAAACTAAGGAATGCTTAAAGTAATGGGAATTTTAAGTTCAAGCCAAATTTTATACTAACCAGCTTGAGTTTTTTACATTTATTGGCATGCAGGAGCAATGAAATAGAAATTTCAAAAACTAGTCTGTCTGTACTGGAGATTCTTACTAACAGTAAAATCAGACAAAAAGCTGCAATTACAGGACCCAGACCTGTCTGGTTTAGAGTCAATTGAATCACATAAAGCTTAAAAGTAAAAAATATTTTAAAATATAGAGTATCCATGTTGTGGTGATAGACTCAGTTTGTATTAAAAGCATAAGACAGAAAATTAAAAGTAATAACTTAAAGAAGTAGAAAAAGAACTAACCATATTTTAACAAAATTCATATTTCAGAAAGCAACCAAATATTTGAATGATGAGTGTATGCTGATTAACTATATTAATCTTTAAATTTAAACTTTACCTTAAAATTACTTTTTATTTTATCCATGTAAAAAAATCAATGTCTTGTACAGCAATTTTTAGGGATCCCAAGCATTCCTTTGCACTGAAACACCTAGCACTCACCCAAACAAATCCCATGTACAATTTTGGAGTTAGTCAGAATGTTGCCTTATATGTTTGAAAAAGCAGAGGCTGAGGCCGGACAAGAAGGTAAAAAAAGTAAAAATTTATTAAGAGGTTCGGAGAAAACAAAAACCTTTTCCCYGGGGTACCCCCCGCCGGGAGCGGCCACGTTTGCAGGGACTGGGCCCAATCCTGCAGGTGGAGCAAAGCAAGTGTAAATTATACAAAGGTAAAAAGGGTAAAAAAGGGTACAAAAGAGTTCTGTGTGCGTTCAGGTTTCTACTACTATAGGGTTTCAGTGAATTAACATAGTTTGGAAATATTCTCCAATGAAAAGCAGAATTTGATGAGACTATTCCTTGCGGCAAATTTCTACTGGAAGTTTTCTGSTTACTTCAGTAGCTTCATTTTTGGGATATCATGTCCAACTCTGGAATGCTTAAAGACTTATAACTTGGTTCTATTTTGTCTATGGGGCAGGGAATTTGCTAGTTACAAGGTTGTGGAGTAAAGGCTACAGAATTACAGGGTTACTAATATATAAAAGTATAAAAGCAAAAATACTACTAACATAAAAAGCATAAAAGCAAAAATCTCTTTGGCATCAAGAACACACTGGCTCCGACCACCTTTGTTTGAATGGAACGTAAATTTTCTGTAAGGACATGAAGCTGTGATGATGTTCCAGGTAGCTTCTCAGAGAGAGGACAGGGGCAGACACACTAGATTTGCGAGTATAGAGATCTAGTGGCTTTCCATAATGATATAGGAGGGAATACAATCAATAATTCGGTGTTGCATTTTCCAGACACTCRGTCTTTAATTTGTAAACTGGTCATGAAGTGGGAGGAACGGATCACATCCATGACTGGAGTTTGGAACTCTTTTCTACTCAATCCTCCTCTGTCCCTAGCTGTCCACCTTTCACAGTCACTCCTCACAGTCACTACASAGACATGTTTTCCCTTCAGACTTTCAGGATGTTCATGTGATGATATTTGTTGGATTTGGTTTCCTGATGACCTTTCTGAAGAAGTATGGATTCAGCAGTGTTGGTTTCAACATGCTCATYGCTGCCTTCGGTCTCCAGTGGGGAACCCTGATGCAAGGATTTTGGCACACGAAAGGAGCGAAAATTCATGTTGGTTACAAAAGGTACATAGGAATTTACAAAAATTGATATTTCTATCCCTTAAGATGTCAGGAGAAGCCATAAACTACAACATCTATGGGGTCAGATTTCACCTACATTTCATTAAACCTTACTGTCCACCTCTCCACATCCTTCTGCCCTTCACCTCTGAGGGGGCCACTCCTGGTGCACTGGGCCAAGGGAAMCAAAGGCTGGGATGAAATTTGAGGTGCTACCTTATATGTGGGCCGTGGGTCCTGTAGAGAGACTGCTTTGATTCTCTGAAGCTGTGGAAGCTGGGAGATTTCCCGCAGTATCACAGCATATCCTGCATCTGGCAGGCATGGAAGGATCTGTCTTTCCATGACACATGGGTTCACAGGAGAAAGGCTGGAACAGCATGTCTATCCACTCATGAGGTTTTCTTTTACTTCTCAAGGAATGAATTTCATGAGCATCATACCCCAGTAGGGTCTGAATACCAATCACAGAATAAGAGACCTCATGAGCAATGTCTCTAAGCGCTTTTAATGCCCCTCCTATTCACCTGTCCTGCCTCTACCAAGGTCTCCGAGTGTTTGCCACATCAGCAGTTCTGTTTCCTGAGAAAAGTTGTAGACAATTTTGAAAGGAACAGCATCCAAACATTACTGAGGGGAAAGCAGGAATAATATAAGCAGCTCCTTAATGCTTACAGGCAGGCATTTTTAGACAGACCCACAGGTTAGTGCTTCTCTGTGCTCTAAGATTTTGATCAATTTGTGGTTTTATTTACCTTTGCCATTCCCCAAAACATATTAACACTGGTCATGCCTGACAGCTCGTGCAAGCATGATGCACAGACACAGCAAGGCATGGAAGGCTTCCAGAATTACATAAACCATCTGACCAAAGACCTCCCTGTCATCTTTGAAATCCAGGTGGCAGTCAGAGCTGGAAACAGAGGTGCTGGACCATATCCAGAGAAGGACAAAGGAGCTGGGGAAGGGTCTGGAGCACAAGTCTGATGAGGAGCAGCTGAGGGAGCTGGGGGGGCTCAGCCTGGAGAAAAGGAGGCTCAGGGGGGACTTAACAACTCCTTGAGAGGAGGATGCAGCCAGGTAGGGGTCGGGCTCGTCTCCCATGTAATAAGAGATAAGACAAGAGGAAATGGCCTCAAGTTGTGCCAGGGGAAGTTTAGATTGGATATTGGGAAAAATCTCTTCACAGAAAGGGTGATCAGGCATTGGAACAGGCTGCCCAGGGAGCCTGTGGAGTCACTATGTCTGGAAGTGTTTAAAAAACGTGTAGGTGTGGTACTTGGGCACATGGTTTAGTGGTGGACTTAGCAGTGCTGGGTTAACAGCTGGACTGAATGGTTTTAGAGGTCTTTTCCAATGTAAATGATTCTGTGATTCCATGACATCCCTGCACATCCCAATACACATCTCATCTGTCTTTTCATCATAATTTCAACCACCTAAGCACACGTGTGGAATAAGCAGGAGGAAACCTTCTGCACTCACTCTTCAGTAGCTGGTAAGATCCTACAAAATCCATCTGGAAAGCTTTGATTTAATTGCTATCCACAAAGGTGATCTTGATCATTTTGTATCTGAAGAGTTAAAGCTCTATCATTTTAATAATATTGTAATGGCACGTTGGACATTACAGCCTTTAAACTCATTGTCTTTTTTTCATGTGTTTTGGTTTGGTTTTATTCTTTTTCTTAACTTCAGCATGATAAATGCAGACTTCAGTACAGCAACTGCCTTGATTTCATTTGGAGCAGTCCTGGGGAAAACAAGCCCCATTCAGATGCTGATCCTGACACTTCTGGAGATCACCATCTTTGCATGCAATGAACATCTAGTTACCGAAGTATTCCAGGTACAACTATTTAGCAATAATTGTTTTCTCTTTATAACAAATGCCTTCACTTCGTAATACTTCCAGTTAGCATATTCTAGGCTCTAGTTTCCACCATAGAAATGAAACCATTAAATCATCCAGACTTCTCATTCATCAAACCCTCATCTGTATGCTGTATAAAATCTGTGGCATTATTTTGGGTCCCTATTACAGGCCACAGATGTTGGAGCCTCGATGACTATCCATGCTTTTGGAGCTTATTTTGGTTTGGCTGTAGCCTTTGTCTTGTACCGTCCTGGCCTGATAAACAAACATGAAGATGATGAATCCACCTATCACTCAGACATGTTTGCCATGATTGGTAAGTGAAGTAATATCAAGTGCTGATCAGCTGTTCATCCCTCTTCCATCTCAATAATTACCTATCATTACACTGCATCCATTTTCCTAAGTACACTCCTAGAGGCAAATTCCTTTCAGTCTGATGCATGCACCATGTTTTCAGTGACACATCTTTCTACAGTTTCTCCTTGGTTCAAAGAAAGGAAACATCAAATTAAAGATGCGTTTTCACTGTGCATTAGTTGTGACTTCCTTTTTGTTAAATCTTCTGCTTTTCAGCAGTATTTCCACAGCAACTGGCCTAAATTAAAAGGATTGAGCTGTGCCTGTCATGGCAATGAATGCTGTAAACTATGTATCTATCTGTCCGTGAGATCTATTCCTAGACCAATTTACCAGCTAAAACTTTCAGTTATATTGATAGATGATAAAGATGATAAAGACTTTGCATGTGAACTGTCTTGCTAATGTCTCCTGTTRTGGCTGGGGTTTCACAGTGGTGGTGAGCTCTGGCAGGGAGTAGGGCATGACAAGGGGTTGTTAAAGCCTTCCAGTAAGWTTTGACAGAGACCATGTGTCAAAATTCCAGCTGCCAGTGTCAAAAGCTTTTGTGTATTTTATTATTTCTYCCAGAATTTTGGCTATTCCWTGTTTCTTGTTAATCATCTCCTACATTTCTTGTAGGTAGCTCTGTTGTTTTGGGTCTTTCACATTAAAATAACCCTTGTGACTGAATAGCCTTTGCTTTGTTTTGATTTATATTCATGCAGGTACCCTGTTCCTTTGGCTTTTTTGGCCCAGTTTTAACTCTGCCATTGCACCCAACGAGGATGCCCAGAAAACAGCCATTATCAACACTTACTACTCCTTGGCTGCCTGCACCATCGTAACCTTTGCCCTCTCCAGCCTGGTGGATAAAAGAGGCAAATTCAGTATGGTGAGAATCACATCATAACCCCTGGTAAATCGAGTCAACCCTCTGTGATAAGGATGARTAGGCAGATTCCCAGTGTCCACCTACCTGTCCAGGCTACCTGGAGCCTTTGCTCATACTGTGGCCAGAATTAGAGCTATTATACTTTTAAAAGCTATAAAGTCTGGTGAGAAGTGGCTGAGGGAGCTGGGGGGGCTCAGCCTGGAGAAAAGAAGGCTGAGGGAGGACCTTCTCACTCTCTACAACTCCCTGACAGGAGGGCGCAGCCAGGTGGGGATCAGTCTCTTCTCCCAAGAAACAAGTGACAGATGAGAGAAAATGGCCTCAAGTTGTACCAGGGCAGGTTTAGACTGGATATCAGGAGAAATTTCTTCACAGAAGGGGTTGGAAAGCATTGTAACAGACTGTSCAGGGAACATGGTAGTGGTGCTGGGTTGATGGTTGGATTTCATAATCTTAAAGGTCTCTTCCAACCTKAATGATTCTGTGATAATTCTCCCTTGTCCACAGAACCGGTTGGACCATAGTTACATTGATCCCATGTTCAAGTGGACTTTTGGATCTTATTCCAAAGATGGTCCTATTTGAGTTTCCTTATTACAAGAGCCAAAATAGGTCTCCCGAGGCAATGACCTGTTCCCTGGCAATCTCAYAGTGCAGCTGCCCAACAGACAGAACCAAACCACCTTGGGGCTGCCAGGCTGACAACCTTCCRTCTCCTTGCCCTAAAATCCAGCTCTGTTTTCACCCACTTCTTTCCAGCAGCTGCAGTTATTTGTCTGAGCCCAGCACGAGCAGGCACAGCCACAGGATTTGCTGCCGTTGTAGGAGGCAGCTCTCGCTGGCTCAGCCTGGGTTCTCGAGGGGAGTTTTAGTGACTTTGCAAAAGCTGGACTTCATTAAACTGGCTTAGAGCAGCTTTGAACCAACAGCATAAACACATAACCTGTTTTAAATTCCTGTTCTTTCTTCATCGGAAAAATCCCACCCAAAGAAACAGAAAATTTCTGTGTGCAAGAGAGCCTTCAGAGGCACTCAGCCCTAAAACAAGCCTCTGTTCCTCATATGCCACCTCCCCTCTGTGCCCCCTTTGCAGGTTCTCATTCAAAATGCCACCCTGGCAGGAGGAGTAGCAGTGGGTACCTGTGCTGACCTGGCAATCTACCCTTTCTCTGCCATGTTCATTGGGATCATTGCTGGAATTGTCTCTGTCCTTGGGTTCCAGTTCCTGACTGTAAGTACTGGGGACCCAGCTCTGCTCCCATTTCTTATTTCTCTTTGGCTTTCCTGGAGCTCCCTTGGTTAGCTACAAAGGGAGGATAAATACAGTAAACTCCAGGTAATGGTGACTTTTAATAATAGCTTGATTCTTGTACTTCTGCTCTTTCTTTTGCATATCAATCCAGAGATCATGGAAGACTATAAACTCACTATAAACTTCCTATTTACCCTCATTTCAGCCTGTGTTGGCATCCAAGCTGAGAATTCAAGACACTTGTGGAGTTCATAATTTACATGGTTTACCTGGAATTCTGGGAGGTATCGCTGGCATCATAGTAACTGCAACAAAACAGGAAATGAGGTGAGGTATAGAAAGAAGAGAGAAAGAAGTTTTTTTATTTTTGAAGGTCTATCCTAATTTTCTACCTTCTTTGGTATTTAATTTGATTTAATTTGATTTTTTTTTTCAGAAATGCATCTTTGATTTSATGTCAGGCATTGTATTCTCATTTAACTGGGATTCTTCTTGATTTTCTGMCTTTACATGCCAGGCTTGTTCCAGATTAAAAGCTCAAACAAAAATAAATAAATTAAAACATCATAAAAATCCAGCACACAGAACCATTCAAACACAGAAAAATCTTTATTATGATTCTACAATTACACTGCTGGTAATACTAAGATCTCCAAAAAAAAAAAAGGCAAAATTGATTTTTTCCACTCTCGTAAGACTCCAAACAGATGAAATGCTGCTCTTTTTGACAACAGACAGCATTCTCTAGAGGCTCACAGGACACTAATAACCTTCTCAAAGAACTTGTTTTTCATCTGTAGCCTAAAACAAAGCCAAATTAAAGTCCTGAGTTCTGTCTTGTACACAGCAATGGAGGATTTGTTGGACTCGATGATCTTGGAGATCTTTTGCAACCTTAATGATTCTAGGATATTTTCCTATGAGTCACCTGGTCCAGCAGGCAGCAAGTACAATGTTGTAAAACCAATCATCAGTCTCAAAGTGTAACAATTTTTTGATAGTCAATGGTTTGGTTTTCTACCCTTTTCAGGAATGGTAACCAGCTTACTCCTAGCATGCAGGCTGCTGCCCTGGGCAGTACACTTGGAATGGCACTGGTGGGAGGAGCATTGACAGGTCAGTATGATGAATATAGTGATTAAAACACGTGTGAATTCAGAGATTTCTCCATGGAGAATTTAAATCAACAATTTCATGTGAATAATACAAAATAGAAATAATGTGCAACCGCACGCTGGCAGAAACTTAAATATGGAAAAGCAGTTTTCCAATATTTTTGTCTTCAAATGAAGTTCAGGTTCGTCAAGAAGAGTTTCTTCACTGAAAGGGCTGTCAGGCACTGGAAGGGGCTTCCCAGGGAGGCAGTGGAGTCCCCATCCCTGGAGGCATTCAAGGAACACCTGGATGAGGCACTMAGTGCTTTGATCTGGTTGACATGGTAGTGTCTTATCAGAGGTTGGACTTGATTATGGAGTCTTTTCCAACCTAACTGTTTCTGTGATTCTGTGATTCTAGATATTTTACTGAATACATGCTCCAAAGACACTGAGTTTTATACTTCTAGGAATAATAAAGTATTATTCTGGATGGAATTCTTCTCTAGGTTCAGACACTTAAAATTTTGATCAGAAACTAGTTTAAGATATATTCAACGAGGTGCCACACGTTGCCATGTGTTTGTGAATGCTTCCAAACAAACAAACAAAAAAATCAGGCTGAAATAGAAAATTTCAGTCTGAAATCTGGTCAATTACAAACAAGTTCTTATTTATGCTCYTATTTATGTTTATGTGAAGAAATCTGTGTCACCTCTTAGAATGAGTGACYTGTTGTCCCAGGATGGTTGGGCATTTCTGTAGATAAGGAAATGAGTCAGAAAGCTTAGCAGAAAATTTAACACATCTCTTGTGCCCTGGCCATTTATTTGGTCATTTTCTCCCTTTTTTAAACTCTGACACTGGATTTCCTGCAGGTGCTATTCTAAAGCTGCCCTTCCTGGGACAAGTATCCGACCAGAACTGCTTTGATGACTCTGCTTATTGGGAGGTAATACACAACCTCGCTTTATTTTCATTATGTTGGAGGATGTACAGCCACTGCAGCCCTGCTCTCCTGGGCTTTTTGCTTTGCACACTTGAGTCAGCTGCTCTGCCTCAGGCTGCGAATTTATCAAGGCCACCTTCAGGATATTTTTTGGACTTCTTAGCTACTCATGCCCTTAGCATTGGACTCACCTTGAATAAAAAAGCAGAAATAGAGACAACAAATGGATATCACAGTGGAACCCTTTCTCTCTCTTTTACGTGCTCACTGTATCAGGTATCCTCTTCGTTATCAGAGATTCATGACATATTCTTAATTTAGGTAACCTGAATTTTATCCTTTATGCCAGGACAAACCCAAAAGGCAAGGCGAGAATATATTACATACATTCCTTGAAAATAAAATGTTGTGAAGCCAAATGGAAATTTTATTAGGTTTTTTTAATGGATTAAACTCCTTCTAYGAAGAAAATCCTGAATTCATCCCTCAGAATCCAGAATCAATGGTTCATGTTAGGCTGTGTCAATGTTAATAAACTGACACAGAATATTTACAAACAAAATTATATTCTCAGCACATTTTAGTCTTCTTTTATGGCAAAAGCAAGTCTATATCTCATTAGCTTTGTTTTTCATGACAGGTTCCAGAAGAAGAGAAAGTACCTGAAATTCTCTCCAGCCATCATGATGAGCACAGCAGATTTGAAGCTGCCATGTAGAAATATAATTAATTTGCAATGTTTTTCCTAATGATGCTCTTTTCTGTTTCTAATGCTAAGAAACAACATCCAAGTATTGTCTTAACCACACCAGGTTTTTAAGAAGAGGCTGTAGATAGCTATATTTTTGTAACAGAAAACAAGCTTGACTTTAGAGTACATAGTCATTATGCCAAACTCAGGTGAATTAATTAGGTCCTTCTACTATAGAAAGTAGTAGTTTTCATCAGAAAAATGCATTGCAAACTGCTCTTCAAAATTATCTGTTTTATCTTTTGTTGTCACTGACAACAATACAGCTGTTGTAATAAACTTTGGGTTTCAAGATTACAACAGGATAATATATTTATAACTGGAAGATTTCTGATTTACAATCACATCCTTCAATTGTGTAGGGGTAATCAAGAAGAAATGAATTGATATTTTTTATTTGGATTTGAACAAACTTCAGTTATTCCCAGATTAACTTTTCAAGAAAGTGTGTTGTCCTATTTCCCGATTGGGGGAGAAAATGTGCTGTATTTTGAAGGTTATGACAGGAAGCAAAATGTTGAAATAATTCTCATGGCAAAGCACAGAATACAGTGATTGATGAGTTATACTAAGTGGCAATATGAATACCAAGATTCATTGTTAATATGTTTATTGGAAGGGATAAGAAAGTGAAGTTGTGAAAATTTTCATTATTGTCATAGATTTATTTATTGTCATAATATATTTAGACTGCTTCAATAACACAATAAGGGAACTGAGTAGGACCTACGAAAAAGAGGTAATTGCATAATATGTCTTACTCTATTCAACAGTACTAAGTGGATTGTAGCACTGTTAATGTCAATAAATATAAACTGAACTAATGCCAGCTCCAGAAAAACATGACCTCTTTGGAACCGATTGGAAAGAAACAATGTTGAACCTACAGAAGTCTCAGCAGAGAACTTCCATGTGGTGAGTTGCTGACTCTGAAGTCTCTGTCTCCTGAAAGAAGTGAAAGCAGAAAGAAGAAAACTGAAGCTAAGTTAAGCAAAATTAACTCCACCTGATAAGTGATGTTCACTGGCTGCTCAGTTCAGAGAGACAAAAACTGAGGTAGCTGAAGGAACTCCATGAGGGGCCTTTGTGCATGGGATAATCCACCGAGAGAGAATGGATGGGAAGTGGAATTCTAACAGAAGGAACACGGTGCCTCAATCCATCATTCAGACAYAGAAAGCTACCTCTGATGTCTCCAAAGAAAAAGCCAAAGTGGGTGAACTTTCAAGACTTTTTTTTATATTAGTATCGTATTTCAAGTCCTACTTATCAGACTTAAGGGGAAAACCCCTCTCATATAAAATAGCACTTTTACTTTCAGTTTTGCTGATGTATTTTTCCTTGAAAATCTTTAGAAATATACTAGGCAGGGCTGTCCCATATGTTATACCAGCTGTATACTGCTACATRTGTCAGATTTCTATCCATGAATAAAAATGCATTTGTTGTAACTTTAGTTCAGATATGCTCTTTTGCAGACGTGCAATGACTGACTYTCTTCTACCTTGCTGGCTGTAAGACATCCCTTATCCTCTCAAMGCTTTCACACATTCATTTTTGTAAAAACTAAGGAGGCATTTAAAAATGTAAATATTGCATTTGTAAAGATTTTAGAAGTATTTTGTGTGTAATTCACAAAGCGTTGAAGTACTTGAAAAAGATTCCGTATGTGGACAGCCTGTAAAAATCTTATCTTCAATACTTGAATTTCACCCCTCAAAATCCTGCTTGGGGCTTCAGGGGTTCTTTCGTTCACCTTAAAGGGGTGAGGTAATTTCACTAATTTTGAGTGCTGACCACACACAAATACCTGAGTGAGGAAGTACAACTCACTGTCAGTAAATCTTGCAGAATTATAGAATCATTAAGGTTGGAAAAGACCTCCAAGATCATCAAGTTCAACCTTGGATGCAATATCATCACTAAACCACATTGAGAAGTGCCGTGTCCGCTCACTTCTTGAACACTTCCACGGATGGTGACTCTCCTGCTTCCCTGGGGAGCCTGTTCCAATGTTTAACCACTCTTCCAGTGAAAAATTTTTTCCTAATATCCAACCTGAACCTTCCCTGGTGAATGATACCCTCAATAATTTTATYAATTTTTTTTTAAATCAAAAACRGAAAAAATTAACTATGCAGTTTTGTTCTCCAGTTCTCCTTATAAACTTTCCATAGTGTTCCATACTCTCATCCTCTAAGTACTCATTATTTTCCCCTGACTTCTTTTTCAGAACATTTCTTCCCCAGAGAAATCAGTCCCTCAGGTTCTCTGAAAAAACAGAGTAAGGAGATGAATCCTTTTGTTTAATCAGAGCTTTAAATGKTATTTTCTTTTCCATGTGGCTGTGCCCTTGAAGTGTACAATTTGTTTCTCCAAAGGTTCTTTACCCTAATTGCTCACCTCCACATTGCAGATGCCAGTGGCATTTGCCTCTCTGGCTTAGAGTCTTTTCTTTGGCTGACTGTTCCCCAATTAATCAAAGTTTTGAATACCTTGAGTCAGCAGAGCTTCATTAGTAATTAGTTACAACTTCTGTGTAATATGTGACTGGGCACTCAAAAGACAGCAGCTCAAAATGTTTTACTAAGAACCCTTTTGTTCTTCCATGAGGAAGCCTTACACTGGCAGGAAAGGAAARGAAACAAGACACAGAGTGGAGGATGAACCTAGAGGATGAGACTGAAAAGTGAACAAAARTTAAGGTAGAACTATTCTAAATTTGAGGCTCACTATCATCAGCATTTCTTTTCTTTCTCATTARAAACTGGCAATGTTTTATCCCTTCCAATAACCACTCAACACTCTTTCTGTCTTACCTCTGTTCTCACTGCGACTTGTTTTTACATTAAAAAAGCTTAAATAAGGTGGTGTGGTTTTTTTTAATGAGTAAAAACTTTAATGATATCTCCTTTAAACTAACCAAAGGTCAAGATTATTGTTAGCCCTTTTCAGAACACCAGTGGATGACCACAACTTTGAAGGCTGTCTTACAGATCTGTCAGAGCAGTATCTTTATATTTCATTACTGRAAAAAAAATTATTTTAAAGCCTTATATCGGCTAAACATTTGCTTACAAATTTTCTTTTAATATTTGTGTTCAAATCTGTTGCTGAATAAATGCATTAATTAAATGATCAGATGACCAACTGCATTTGTTTGACACTTCTTGGGGATGTACAGTCTTCTTTCTCTCTCACTGGGATCAACCTGTTAACAAAGTATGTGAACGAAATATGTCTCCTCTTGCCAAAGGAGAGCTCTTCCTGTTCTTCTCAAACCTCCTGCAGTTCTCCTTTCAGCCTCCCCTCAGTTCCTTGTTATTGGTTACATTCCAGATATATGTGGAAAGACTGACATTTTCAGTGCCTTTTTGCCCACTCTGGGAAGGTGAAGTAGAATCAGGCCAGCTGGCACACTGCTGCATGCTGGTCCTGGGCTTTTCCCAGGACATCTTCCAGGTAGGTGAAATGTCCCGGACTCTCCTTCAGAGAGGAGAGCAGCAGGCTCARGGTAAGCCAGTCCTGGAGCACGCTTGGAGCTCCTCTCCCAGGCTCCCAGCCATGTGCCAGGGCTCTTTACCTCTAGGTTTCTGCACCCCATTCCTTGGGGAATTCCCCCATTCCCTCCTCTCCTCTGCCTCTGGTCACATCTCTTCAGGGATCCTGGTGCTTTTGGGAGAGAAGGACAAGGGGCTCAGCCTGGGAACTTCACCTCACACAAACTTCACATTCTGGCCTCAAGGCCACATGCAATTTAGTGCTCAGAGTTCCCCCAGAAAACTGTTCCAAACACTGTTCTGCAGGCTGGGGCTTTTCCGTCCACTCTTCCCCTTGGCTTCTTCTTTCAAYGCCTCCTTCTCTGCTGCTCACTCTCTTAGTCTCCAAGACACCTGAGTCAGGCTGTACCTGAGCTCCCTTTCCTCAACCAACAGGGGACATCTTTCCTCAGTGCTGTGTCCAGTTCTGGGATCCCCAGCACCAAAGAGATATGGACAGACTGGAGAGAGTCCAGCAAAGGGACAGAAAGATGCTGGAGGGACTGGAACATCTCTTACATGACGAAGCACAGAGGGGTGAAAGCTTAGCCTAGAGGGGAGAAAGCTCAGGGGCATCTTCTCAGTATAAACACTTGGAGGAAGGATCAGATAAGTCAGAGCCAGGCTCTTCTCAGTGTGTGCCCAGTGCCAGGACCAGAGGCCATGGGCACACACTGAAACACAAGAGGTTCCCTCTGAACATCAGGAAACACGTTTCTACTGTGAGAGTGACTGAGCACTGGCACAGGTTGTCCAGGAGTTTGTGGAGTCTCCCTCCTTAGGATCAGAGAAGTTTTTATGTCCTCGGAGATATTCAAAACCAGTCTGGACATAGTCTAGGACAACTGGCTCTTGGTGGCGCTGCTTGAGCAGAGGGTTGGACCAGATGAATTCCAGAGTCCCCTCCAACCTCAGTCATTCTGTGAGTCTGTGATTTGAAATTCCCAATGAATTCAATGGAAGCAAAGTTATGCCACTCCTAAACACTTAAAAAAAATAAATCTCTGTGCACTACTCCCCTGGGCAGTGGAATTTTGACTTCGCAAGGGTATCAAGGATATCTGTACTAATGAGAAAAACATGATTAATCAGTAACCYGGACAGCATTGCGTTTATACCAAACATCAAGTTGATGACCTGCAGTTATCCATGTTCTTGGACTTTCACACTTGCACAATGACCTACGCTCTCACCCCTCACACACTGGTTAGCAAACATTTACCTGTCCCTGTACCCTACTGAGGATTTATTAGGAAGCACAGGGGAAGAGAACAAGTCACTAACTGCAAGAAAAGCATACCCTTCATTGGAAAAGAGGTTTATGGACTAACACAAGTCTCTCAAGTGAAATTGCTGAGGAAGGACAGAGATTCAGAGTCCACATTTTCTCTTTTCTCTTCAGTGGCAGATACTCAGCTGAATAGAGATGGACTGGAACAGCAGCATTGGTTTTGTGTTCATCCTGGCTTTTGTATCCATTTTGAAAACAGCAAGTTTCTGGAACAGCAGCACTTCTACTGTTTTAGTGTTGATCCTGGCTTTCCTATGCATTTTGAAAATAGCAGGTTTCTGGAACAACAACCGGAGAAAAAATTTTCCCCCAGGACCAAGACCATTACCTATAATTGGAAACCTTCATTTGTTTGATTTGAAGAGACCCTACAGGACTTACCTACAGGTACTCATTTTCTTTTCTATTGGTCTATAATTGCATATATCAATGAGCCCCATAGTCCAAGATGTCAGAGAGTTTCTCCTTTTTCACCCTTTGTATTGCATCCATGGATGAGCCTTTAGCAAGGGACAGGAGATGGTTATTTGAGCAGAAAACTTTGAATGCAGCATGTTCTTTACTGTAATACTTTTTCCATCCATCCAGGCTGCAGCCCTAAACAACCCTCAAATTAATAAGCGCCCACCTTATTTTTTGTGGCAATTTTGAGAAAAAGGCAACTGAATAAGGAGTGATTTTGATATGTTGTGTAACCCTCCCTGCCTTCCACTGATCTGTGTACCTGGAGCTGTGACTGCAGCGTCTTGCCTTCACTGATTTAGCAACCTTTCTAATCTCCCCTTCCTCTTTTCTTTCGCAAAAGCTGAAGATATAACTATATACTCTTAATATTCAGGGCCAACAGTTGTCCAAATAATAAATCTTTCCATTTTCTTCTAGTGCTTTCTTTGCCTGTTGCAGGGCATTGCTGACTTTGAGTCGGAAGAATGCTCCTTTTCTGTTTAGACACTGAAATTTCTCATCTTCCTTCCTGATGATTTCTAAAGGGATATTTGCACCTACAAATMTGTATGGATGCTGCATCCACAAATCAAAATACTGCTTAGATGCAGTATCTGGAATATCACTGTAACTCTCCAACACAGCCCAATTGTGCTGAAAAGAAAGTTCCATTTTTTTTCAGGCCAACAGAACCAACAAGACTCTGCTGCAATTCAGCTATTCCATCCTAATGCTGGAGGYTGGTTCTCCAACTTGAACCTAATTCAGATATGGGTCACTGCTCCTGTTATTTCAGCTGGCTGTGCTTGTTTACCAGTTGCTGAACATTTTGCATATTGATACTAAATAGTTGCCTTCTGTTTCTCTCTGTAAACACACTAGAAAATAAATGCARTCAGGAAAATCCCCCCCAACTGTCAGAAGAATCAGGAACACTGAGTTATATAAAAATAAATCTACCTGTACCGGGTAAAAAGGTACCACATTGTCCCTGAAACAGATTCATGGTGGATGTAGTCATCTACCAAGAGTTTGAAGGTACCTGGTGCTAAATCCTGGGCCAGAAAAAAACCTGGGTTTTTTAATATAATAATGGTAGCAAAAGTTTGAACAGGTTGTTCAGGTTTAGCCTGTACACAAAAGAAACACAATACTATAGAGATAAGTGTGAAAACATGAGTCAAAAATTGAATTTACAAGAGTTTCTGAGGGAAGGCAGAACTGTCAGTGCAATCCTTTGCTGACTTGGGAATGCAGCTGTTGACACTTCTGCTCACTTTAGCACAATGAGACTCTTCTCCCAGCTGTGCTATTGAGTCATTATCCATCACAAAGTCTGGCACATTCCCATCATTTAAATCAAGTGTCTTTCCTTGTATTCAGGAGAACACCTAACTTCAGTACCTCAGAGGTAAGACACAAAATTAGCAGCACTGAAAGGGTGGTGAGTCACTTTATAAGCCGGAAAAGCTGTAAATCACTGTTCTCTTCTTCTGACAGCTGTCCAAAATATACGGTCCAGTCTTCAGTGTCCAGATGGGGCACAGGAAAGAAGTAGTGCTTTCTGGGTATGAGACAGTGAAGGAAGCTCTTGTAAACCAGGCAGATGCATTTTCAGAGAGACCCAAAATCCCGATCTTTGAAGATTTGGCCAAAGGAAATGGTAAATTGGTCTTATTTTTCCTTATCAGCTTGACCTACTTATTTCTTTCCTATAGACAAATCAGGAGCTGGGACAACACTTTGGGTCAGAGATCCCATAAGGCATTGGAAATAGGGAGCAATTTCATTGACTTCAGCATATTTATTCAACTTTGAAACTACAGACAGCAGCAACAAAACAACCAGAACTCTCAGAATAACCACAGCAACAGATAATGGATAGTGAGACAYTGTCAGGGTCTAGACCAGGGCATCCATGCCAGAGGAGCATTTCTAACTCTCATGATATGGCTCTGGACTTGTGGTTTTTTTGGCTAATCACAGAACCATCTTTTCTAAAATTAGTATTATACTGCTGCTTGGCATTTCAAGTGGTGAATAGTGCTTTTAAATTCAGAATGTGACAATAGATAGCATGTAACACATAGAGAACTGGGGATTTATTTAAAAAGGGAAATACTGTGTTCTGAGCTGGGTTTCAGAATAAGAATAAGAATTTCCCAAAYTTCATTCTAATTTAGCATGAGAGTTTCATATTTACATCTCCAAAGTTCCTTGGACAAATTCAGCAATAATGCTTGTGACTATTTTAACAGCTGCATCTTTTGATCATATTATTGCACAGAACCTTACTGGTCATTTTATTATTTGAAAAAAAGAATAGCTGAAGTCATCAGGTGAATGGTGTAACAATTTCAGTAAAAAAAATTTATTATGGAGGTTTTAAGACTTTACTTAAATTTTAAAGACATTTGTGCCTAGTCAGGTTTCTCCTGCAGTCATCAGGGATCTCAGCTCAACATCACTTCCAAACTATGATGACCAACAGTCTGAACTTGGATTTCCAACRCCAACTTTCTTTCAGTGACAAGTGTCTCTTAGGATATATATTCTTCTTAAGATTCGATTAATTACATCTTAAATAGTTTATTCTTTGTTTAAGTAATAAACTTTTTGCTGAGGACTGAAAAGGCACAGTTGTGTTTTTCCTCAGCCAGAAAAAGTAATTTATCTTGTTTTAAAAGTGACTGCKACTAAACAGCTCCATTCTATGCCTAAAAAATTAGTTATTTAAAATCTTCTGCCACCTTGACATGTTCTCTTGGTGTCAGGGGTTATTTTTGCTCACGGTGAAAACTGGAAGGTGATGAGAAGATTTACCCTCACAACCTTACGAGACTTTGGGATGGGCAAAAAGGTCATTGAGGATCGCATCGTGGAGGAGTACGGGCACCTGGCAGACACCATCGCCTCAAAGGAAGGTGGGTGGAGGGTTCATTCTTCAAACTTGTAAATCACAGAATCACAGACTGGTTTGGGTTGSAAGGGACCTTARAGCTCATCCAGTTCCAACTCCTGCCATGGGCAGGGACACCTKCCACGAGACCAGGTTGYTCCAAGCCCYGTCYAACCGCCTTGAACACTTCCAGGGATGGGGCAGCCACAGCTTCTCTGGGCAGTCTCTTCCAGGGCCTCAGTGCCTCTAAGGTTTTGTTCAAGTACCCAGAGGTCTTCTGAGCCCTCTCAAGCTCTGACCTKTTCAAGAAATGAACTTCAGGCTCAACCAATTTGATGAATTTGGCTCCTTTGGTCTTTTTGTGTCTTGGCATGGTATTCTGACATTGGGTAATAATCAATAGCATTCAATCACATAAAATAAATAGCAATATTTASTATTAAATTGACACTTACGCATTACATCTCTTGCCACAATGTAATATATACTTTTGTTCATTGTCTAGGAAAGCCCTTCAACGCCAGTAAAATAATTAATGCAGCCGTTGCTAATATAATTGTGTCAATATTGCTTGGAAAACGATTTGACTACAAAGACTCCAGAATTCTGAGACTTCTACATCTGACCAATGAAAGCATGAGGCTTGCTGGGACACCTCTGGTTACGGTAATGATTCCCACGTTTATGTTGCTGTTCACTGGATGCCACACGAACATGGCAGTACTGGTAGTCAGTTCCTTCTATTAAACAGGAAAATCTGAGATAATAAGTTTATCCCAGGTTTATTTTGAGAGATAATAGGTTTACAAAGCACTTTCTTGGACAAAACAAAGCGTGAGAGACAGTCTGGGAATCTTGAAGCCAACAGTCAAACCCACAATCTCAGAAACACACTTATATAGTTTGAAGAGTACTAATGAGTAAAAAATACTCTCTGATACTTGCATGTAATGCTGCCCAAACTGGACTGATTTATGCTCCTCTAGGCTTTCAAAAAGAGAAGAAAAATGTTAGTGGAAGAACCGGCTAAAACACTGAAAAAAGTTGCTTTCCAACATTTCCATCTCCCTGGTGGCAACTTGCAGCTGTTCGAATCTGACACCTCCACTTCTGAAAATAATAATTTGGGGCAAGATTTTTTCGTCTATTCAATGGTCATTGATGAATTTCCTACCATGAAWTCGTCCAGTCACTTTTTCATGTTCTAAAGAACAAAATATTCATCTTAAGGTTTTGTCATATCTTCAAAATGGACACAATGTTATTAATCCATTTCTATAGTCTTTCCAGACATCTGGTYGATAAATCCTCTCTAACAACTTCCACTCTTGTAGATGTACAATATCTTCCCATACCTTGGATTCCTCCTAAGGGCTAACAAGACTATGCTCCGGAACAGAGATGAAATCCATGCTTTTCTACAAGTTACTTTTGTAGAATATCTCAAAAACCTGGACAAAAATGACCAAAGAAGCTTTATTGATGCTTTCCTGGTTAAACAGCAGGAGGTAACTGACTCTTTTCTCATTGATTCCAACTTCTATGGGTCTATGAGGGCATTTACAATTTCCTCTCAGTCCCTMTAATTACAGCTAAATTTCTTTAGGGAATTTGTCTTTGACAAAACACATATAACAAAGTGATAGAGTTGAACAGATTCTTCACTCKGTTGCAGTTCCAACCCCTTTTAATCAACAAACACTTATCCTTGTTTAATTTCTTCAAACAGTATCAATATATTTACCATGGCTACATCTTTTTATCTGCTCTCTCTGTTGGCCCAGCCCTTCTGCTCTTTTAAAAACATAATGCACTAAGGAATGAAATCACTATCTAGGCTTTACTGGGACTCATATTTGGGGTCTCTGATACGTCTGGGTTACCTTCCCCATAGGCAAAGCAGCTCCTTTTGCAGCTGGCCCCAGTAAATACAGAGAATTGTCAGCACTCTTCTCCAGGTACAAACCCAAAGCCTTCCTTGTCTTTCACGCTCTTTTAAAATACAGGATTTATTTCTTAGCAAACATTTATCTACATAAATTATATTTTCACATGGAAAACTTTTTGAGTTTTCATCCTTTTATCTCAACCACTTTTTTTCAGGAGCAATCCACTACCAATGGGTATTTCCATAATAGCAACTTGCTAAGCTTGGTGAGCAATTTGTTTACTGCWGGTGTTGAGACAATTTCCACCACCCTAAACTGGGGCTTTCTGCTGATGCTGAAGTACCCTGAAATCCAGAGTAAGTGGTTTTATGGTAAATACTGTTACACTCAGGGCATTAGGGACCAAAGAGGAACCTGGAGGGTCAACATATCTCTTAATAGGCCAAGTTACCAAAAGCCAAGATTTCCAGCCAATTATTGCCTAGGTATTGCTGTGCCCTGTGGTTCAGACCCAGTGAGGGTCACACTGGTCAGCCAGGAGCATATTGTTGAGTTCATAGAGGCCAGGCCCCTCCTTCAGCAAAATCTCATCGAATAATAAGAAAAGAGCTGTCCTGTGTTCATCAATGAAATTGTTCCAGGTTTCCCTCAGAAACTGTTGATAAACCAAAGGCCTGTGCAGATGTTAAATGGACTGTTCTGAGGCTTGAGAGACCTGAGAAGATTCAGGGAATTGCCCTTTGTCTGACATCTCCATTCCAGCTGATGGTACAGGGTTGTTTGGAGTCAAATGGGGTTTTCGAGACAACCCTTGGGCAGAACAAGAATCTTTACACAGAAGAGAGGGCAGATAAAAAGTCTTTAGGTTTCTTGTTGGTAAAGAAGCAATCAAACACTGTAGTCCTGTTCACCTCCCATTATTTCTGAAAGGAAAAAAAACATTTTTGAAGAATTTATGGTTTGCACTCCAGATCTATCATACTTTACATCAGCAAAGCCCATTGTGTCTCAGGGGCAAATGAGTATTTGTGTCTTAGAGTTGATTCTTTCTGCAGAAAAGGTCCAAGAAGAGATAGAGCAAGTGATAGGGTCCAACCCCCCACGGATCGAGCACCGAGCTCAGATGCCATACACAGATGCTGTCATCCATGAAATTCAGAGGTTTGCCAATATCCTGCCACTGGATTTGCCTCATGAGACTGCTGCAGATGTCACCCTCAAAGGCTATTTCATTCCCAAGGTGAAGATTGCTTCTTTTAACATTTCCTCTTCCTGAATTTGTCCAGGGATTCATTCCTCTGTCCTATTTTGCAGGGAACCTACATCATCCCTTTACTGACCACAGTCCTGAAAGACGAATCGCAGTGGGAGAAACCAGACATGTTCTACCCTGAGCACTTCCTTGACGCCAACGGGAAATTTGTGAAGAAAGATGCTTTCATGCCTTTTTCAGCAGGTGCTTTCTCTTTTCCATTTACACAAAACACACAGCAAAGGTGCTTCTGTGCATTTCCTGCTTCATTTTTCCATGTCYTTTTAAAAAAGGCGTGAATCATGTCAGCTGGGACAAGATTTCATATACTCTGACAATGAGGAGGAGTTGCCATATAAAACCCCAAATTCTGTGTAAAATTGAAGAACAGAAGGGGGTTGCCTTTTGAGGCTTCCCCAGAGTGTGACATTCACCTGAGTTTACACACCTGCACCACTTGCCAAAGCATGGGAGATTCCAACCCTGCTCGTTCTCTGGCATTTCTCCTGCTTTGCAGGATCTGTAATTGCCCTTTTTAAGTTCCCATACACCACCCTATGGCTAACTTATCTATCATATCCACAACAGTCTCCATTTTTTATAGACCCTATTTGTATATTTTTAATTCTACRTGATCTTTGAATAAGATTTTTTCTTGTCATACTCCCCATCCTGTACACAGTAAATATTCTCTTTTTTTGTAGAAGAACTTACACTTCCAATTCCCAGGCCTTCTTTTTCAAATGTAAGTCTAGCTGTCCCAGCTGAAAGAATATCCAGGAAGTGTCAGGTCTGGGCATTCCCTGGAGGGATTATTTCATAGCACAGCCACACAATAGCTCTTCATTTTCCACTTTCTCTCACCCAGGCGAGTTAAAATCAAGTTTAGTTCCGGTTTTTGTTAGTTCTGGCCTTGAATCAGCATGTTATGATTAAGGCAGTTTACAAGCTGCTGGATTTGACCAGAACTGAGAAAATCTTATATTTACAGCACTTTTGAATATCCATAGAATATCTCTCCCACCTTCCTTCTCAGTCCCATTCTAGCCAGCATTTCTGMGTCTTGAAGGAATTTTCTGACAAATTTTAATATAAAAAATTGSCTATGACTGGATTAATAGAGCCAAAGTCTAGACTAAACCAGTTGGTCTGGGATCCAAAAATTGAGCCAAATAGAGAAAAAAATCTGAAAATTAAGAAAAAATTCAGATTTTACTGAAAACTGGAGTTAAGGAATTCAGATTGCATTTCCATATATTTCTCCCTAAATGCAAGTATTTAGACAAAGGAAAAGAAAAAAACCAGCACCAGTTAGCTTTGTTACGATTACTGAAGATCAAAATTCCTCTCTCTCTGGTAACTTGTACCCAACAGACTTTTAAAATCTACTATGTTCTTTATTCATACCTGGGATATGACATTTCAAGAGTTCTGGATTCYCACTGACCTTTCTCAGAACAAGAGCTGTTAAAAGGGGTTTTTTCTTCCAACTATTGAAAAAGCAKCTCCCACTGCCTCTCTTACGGTCATTCTGCATTTCATTCCAGGCCGGAGGATCTGTGCTGGAGAGACTCTTGCCAAAATGGAGCTCTTCCTCTTCTTCACCAGTCTCCTGCAGAGGTTCAACTTCCAACCCCCACCCGGAGTTTCCAACTCAGACCTGGACCTCAGCCCTGCTATTTCATTTAATGTCATCCCCAAACCCTATGAAATGTGTGCTGTGACACGTTCCTAGACCTCTAAGCAGCATCCATTGTTTCTAAAATGTTTAAATTACTTTTCCATGACATCTGTCTTCTTAATTCTTTGACCAAAATAATCCAYGTTTTAATGAAGATTTCCAGTACTTTGAAACCAAAGTGGTGGTTTTTTTTTTTTTGCCATTTATTGGAGAAGGGCAGAAATGGACCAGAAGTGTGAACTAATTGATGGCTCATGGATTAATCTTCTCCTTCCACTACCATATGCAAAGAAATCAGTCCTGTTTGTTGTAGCAGATCACTTCTGAGGAAAAACCTTAAACCAAGCTGACCTGAGTCCAGAAGGTCTTACAGATTTTCCTGAGTATTCTGTAAATGGATAAACTCACTAAATAAASCATACACACATGGAAAGTATCTTACCTACTTAAAGCCAAGAATTGTGAAATTGAATTTTCAGATGCTCTCAGGTCAAATCACACAAGTTCACAGCTCCACATACATAGATCAACAGTGAACCTTCTGGAAGAAGCCTCTAATCTCATCAAAACCACAATCTGATCGTTCTCCAATTCTGTCCAAGAGTGTCCACCATCAAGCTGAGCTAAGACCACCTCCTAAATGTCTGGATTTATGTTCCTGGTTCATGTTGCCCTGTTAATGTACCTGACAATCCCAACATAACATCCACAGCCAGTCTGTCATAAATCYCCCAGTGTTGGGGAAGAAAAATTAAATTAATTATGGCTTGACACTGTAACTATCCAGCCCTGTAATGCAGGAGCTCCTCCTTCAGTTACTGCTACTTCAACTTCCTTGTGTGGAAGCTGTATCTGACTCCTACTCCATGCCCTTCGCCACGCTTTTTTTGGAAAATAAAAATAATAATAGAAAGTATCTTTGTGGTTCAGGAAGTTCAAAAGCCACGCTTTGAGGTAAGGGTTGTCAGTACATGCTCCCCTGCCAAGTGATCACAAATTTGAGAATTATTTCCAAATAATTATATTCCTTTTCATGTCATGCAGTATAAAGTAAGTACAGTGGTTTCCCTGATCCTGCATGTTTCAGGTAATTCTCTGAGGAGCAGAGAGTTGGACTCAGAGATCCTWACAGGTTCCTTCCAACTTGAGATATTCCATGATCCTAACTACAGAGAGGCTTTTAATTCCTCACAGGAGAAGAGAGAGAATTAGCTCATGAATCATTAAGTGTACCAGCAGCTTGTAAACAGAAGAACAAGTGTTTATGTGGCAAGTCAGTGTAAAGAGCACTGCTGTCTTCCAGCAGGTAATTTGATCTGAGAAAGTACTTTATAGTAACTGAATCTTTTAAGGAAGAAGGTTTATCGCGGAAAAATGGAGATAGACGTGTATAGGAAGATAGACTTTGGACTTCACCTTCATCCTCTGAAGATGAAGAGCATCTGATAGTTAAAGAAATATAAGGTGAGTACACAACTTTGAGATTAGAGCTTTGCTCTATAATGTTCTCATCTACTTTCCCCAAGCATCTGGGTTAAACAGATTTTGATTTTTTAATTAAGTAGTGAAAATGTAAAAAACAATTCTGAACATTTGACAAAAATTATTCAATTTCTTGCCATTGAGGGTTTTTTATTAAAAAACAGTAAGAAAGTTGAACAGGGGATTTACAACTGAGTATTAGATAAGCATATTTTTACTACCTGTTTCAGGTTTAAAGAGGATTAAACTGCAAAACAAAAGTTACTTTGGTAAGACATACTGCCTTCAGTGATTTACAGATATATATACAGAAGTGATACAGAAGTGCAAATACAATGGAATAGTTTCCTCATTCTGTAAAAATGCCCAAATAAGACAGGATCCATTTCCCTCCCTTCTCCTAAGCCAGTATATATCAGCATTAGAAGTCACTACAAGTCAAAAAAAATGCAAAAAACCTTGAGAGATTACTTTCCTCTGAGTCCCAGAAGGTAYGTACAGATTTATATGCCAGTATAAACAGAAAATCTTTTAACAGAAATTCAGCAGCCACAACAGGAAGGCCATTAGAAAGAAAGCAGTTTCCATGCTCAGCTGGCCTGCATTACCTTCTTCAAAGGAGACTCCACAATTTTTGGCCTCTCACAGCAAATCCACCTTCTCATAGGTCTTTTCAATGAGGGTTAACAAGTTCTTCAAGTCAGCCGACTGCTGAATAGCATTCATATCCTTTAACAGATCCTTCTGATTCTTTACCTTCAAAATTTCCTCCTAAAGAAGGRAAGAATGATAGACAACAAATAAAAAACAGCTTTTGTCAAGTGCAACAGGAATTTCACTTTTGTGCAGTCCAGCCACAGCTAAAATAAAAGAAGATTCAAAGTCACAAAATGAGACATCCCTTCAGCAGTTATAGACATATATTYCAGAAATTACAAGTTCCTAGAGCCATGGGGGTTTTCAGGAAAAGACACATGATGTTTTAAATCATAAGATCACAGAATGGTTTGGAAGGGACCTTAAAGCTCATTTCATTCCTACGCCTTGCCATAGGCAGGGACACCTTCCACTAGACCAGGTTGCTGAGAGCTCCATCCAACCTGGCCTTGAACACTTCCAGGCATGGGGAGAGTTTCTAGGGTTTTGCTGTGGTTTTAAAACATGAGGAGATAGTTCTCAAAAAAAAAAAAAAAAAAAAAAAAGAAAGAAAAGAAAAAAAAGAGGAAAAAGGAAAAAGAAAACCTATTCAAATTTTCTGAATTTCTAGAATTGCCCCCTCTGGCAGAGGTTAAATGATAAAAGCACATTCTGTTGCCTTCCTCGTCATAACCAAAGTGTATCTGAAAATATAATATAATATATATTCACCTGCAAAGTGGGTGTCTGCAAACTGCGCTTGGGGAGCTCTGGGAGGTGGAGTGCTCCACTGCCATTTTCCTCGAATACCTAGAAAGGAAAACAGGATGAAGAAAAAATAATCCAAAAAACCAAGTAGCAGGCACACCAGTAGGAAAATAACCCGGCTTCCATTATCCAACTTCTGAAACCAAACTTCTTAATTTTGCAACTGAAGTTGGAAAGACTGAAAAGATCCATTCCCAAAGGCAAATGAGGCCTTCCTTAAATGACACTCCCTGAGAAATAGCTTGTTTGGGACAGCTCTGGAAGTTAGCCCATTTCTCTAGGTTATAGGAGTACAGAAATATGTAAGAGAAATACCTTCCTGGCCTCTTTTTCGTCTCCCTCTAACTGGTTCTTGAGCACCTGGATCTTGTACTGCAGTTGCTGCACACTCTCCTCAATGTGCTCCGCTGATCGCTCTGCTTCAGTTACCTCGTCCTAAGGCAAAACAGACACAAAACCAGAACAAAATTTACTTTAGAGATGGTGAGTCTTTCACACAGAACATACTGAGACTGAAAAAACATCCAAAAACAAACAGAGCTTTGCAGCAAAGGTGGGTGACCACGATGAACACTCCTCCACAACAGCACGGGCACAGGCAGCAGTCTGGGAAGGCAATTTCTTCCCTTCCTTGCCTTTCATACCTGCAGTTGTACCAAAGACTCTTCATTTGTCTCAAGCATTTGCTTCTCTGCCATTTGAAGGCTCAGGATATTCTTCAGGTTGCCCAGCTTCCCTGGAGGCACCTTTAAAGTCTTGAAACTTCTCAGCACCCTTAATTATAGAAAAAGGAAWGCATGACTTGTTTGCAGTTCTTTGCAAAGCAAAAAGAAAACTCTGGGAAAAAAGCTAATCTCAGGTTAGTTTTAAATTCAATTGCTGCCAGTGAAGTAAAAGGCTGAAGACAGAAAGAAAAACTGTCTTGAATTGTTTTCCAAAATCATGTGGAGCAGGTGTCTAAGGAAGGAATCAGGAACAAGAAATCCCAACATTTTCACGTTTGCTATTGCACTGATCTTGTGTGGTTTATATTCCATTGGCCTGCACACTCCCTGACTGTAAACAGATATTAATATTTTCCTAATATTTTCTCAGTTCTGACCCTTCTGCTTTTCAAATTATGTYCTAAAASCAGCATTTTTAACTKCTTCCAAACAATGATCATTTTAGCAAAACCTAGAAATGCTTTTATGAAACAAGATATATAACTTTATGTCAGAGGGAGAGTTTTAGCTTGCCCTCAAAGCATGATACAAAACAACTGGGTGAAAAATCACTTCTCTCCCTCTTTATTTTATTTTAGTTATAACTTCTTACCTTTCTTTCAGTACATTGAGGTGCTTCTGAACATCATCTTTTCTCTCGCTCCGTTGGGACAAAACAGATCTGGAAARAAAATAAAGGCAGAATTTTCATCACAAAGCCTGCAAGCACAGAGAGCACATCCAATGAAGTGAACACAGCCAGARCTTCAACAGGTAAAAATTTCCAATTTTGGATAGAAAATGTTATATACTATGATTTTTACTTTATTCATTGTGGAAACAAAGAAGAACCACCAGGATATTTMGCACTTACAGTACTGCTGAATCCACTACAGTTTCCAGGAACAGCCTACTGCTCTCTGAGAGAGGCTGCCAAGATCCTACTGTAGCACTAGAGAGCTTCACCTTTTTGGAAGAACCATTTTCTCCTATTACCACAAAGGAAAAAAAGAAAAGATATGATTTGCTAAACCTGGGTCAAGAGCTTTGTGRCTCAGTTCAGTCAGACCAGAGTCAAAGGTGTAACAGTTCAGATTYAACAGGGAAGAAGAGGACCCTACCTGCAAGGGAGTAGTCCTGTTCCATAACTTCCCTTCTCACTGCCTGAGGGACCTTCTGAARAGAAAAATTTACAGAAAACGTGGCAATTTTGGAAGATCTTCTGCTGTGCAATCATTCATCTACTGCTATGAATCCACTATGTTAGTGCCTGACAGAAGTCTTTGAMACTGACCACAAAAAAAAGCTTTASTGAAGGCTGCTCAAAAGAGCTGCTCACACTGGACATTTTCTTGAAAGGACCATGTTTAGTTAATGAATTATTCTCTATAAATTCCAATTAAAAAATGGGAAAAAAGACATCTTCCCCCCCCTTTGGTTACTTTTCTACTTTGTTTGATCCAAAATAATGAATACCTGTCTTTTTTGACTTTGTTTTCTTCCTTGTTCATCTGTCCCTTTTTTTTTGCTAGAAGACCCCTGTTGATTTTGCAATTTAAAAGGTTTTTTTACTGATCTTCCACCGGTTGGTTCCCCCATTTTATTGGAAGATGTGTGGTGGGGTTTCATTATCTGTAAAACAACAGGAACAGGAGGAAACAAAGACAAAATTAAAATCCAGCAATTATAACCCATACAGTACAAACCACACATTAACAAGCAAAATGATGGAAATTGGGCTCAACCCAATAAGCCCAAAATGAGCTAAAACGTTTGCGTATCTGCTAACCTAGAGYCTAAATCCTGTATATTAACCTAAATGCAGGATCACTAAAAAAGCATCCCCACTTGGAAGATGTCTCTGCCCATGGCAGGGGGTTGGAATTAGATGATTTTTAAGGTCCCTTCCAACACAAACCATTCTGCGATTCTATGACTTATCTTTCTACCGTAATTCAGAGCAGTCATCCAGTTCCCAGAATATTTCACCTTAGCACCTAAGCACAGTGGTCCCTGCTGCAGTTTAAACTTACAGCTTTTCTTCTTTACTACAGAGAAAAAAGCAGTCACACAGAAGGAAGCAGCCACAAACTCCAGCACCCTTCTCTTCTTCAAGCACCACAACTCAGACATATTCAGCTTTTCTTTCATCCCCTCACACGCTTCTTCCCTCACTCACGTCCTGTCACCGCTCACCAGGCGCCTATCGCCATCGACACCAGACTAATAAGCCCAGGGCAAAGTAATGCCTATAAGAGGTAAACAAACCSCAGAAAAGGTAAATAAGCCCCACACCAGGTAAATAAGCCCTGCCTCTCCTCTTCTCCATAACTACCGATGCTGTGGGACAGCTTTCGCAGTGGCCCTCAGATTGGGCACGGACTACAACTCCCGGCATGCATCACTCCCCCCCCGCCGCCAAACACACTTGGCTATCGATCGCAGAGCATGCAGGGAGTTGTAGTCCTCCCCACCCATACCCACTCACATCCCCAACCGCCCGCTGCCCCGCCGCTGCCGGATAGCACCGTGGCTAACATCTCAACAAAAGCCTTCCCGTCCTCCCGGCTCATCCCGCCCCAAGCCTCACCGTCCCAGAGCTGCCTCCTTCTCAAGAGCGCTCCCGCCGGTCCCGCCTCAGCCCGCCGGGACGTTACAAAACAGACCCGCGCTCCCCGCGGCGCACGCGCAACGCCGCTCCCGCCCGCCGCGCGTGCGCGGGGGCCGCGCGCTGACGGAGGAGCCGACGACAGGTAACGGGAGTGGGGGAGGAATTCTATCCCTGTCCTGATCCGTATCCCTTTCCATGTCCCTGTCCATGCCTGGAGCCCCGAGCCCTGCCCCTGTCCTTGTCCTGATCCCCTGTCCCAGGCCCCGGCCCGGCCCTCCGTCCCCATTGGCCGCCGGAGGGGCGTGTTGGGGGCGGGCGGTGGCGGCGGGCGCTGTCCCGGGACGGAGAGCGGAGCGTTCCTGTCCGGCTGTGGGTGCTGAGCAGGGAGAGGTGCGGAGAGGGGCTGACAGGGCGGCTCTGGGGTTCCCCCGGGGTGCGGGGCTGGGGGGATTGCGCGGGGACGGGGAGGGCAGAGAAGAACTGTCTGAAGCTCTACAATGGTAAATGCAGCGTCCTGCGCCGGGGCAGGAATAATCCTGGGCTGCGTTTGGAAGAGCACTGCCAGCAGGTGGATGATCCTGCGCCTCTGCTCCGCCSTGTGAGGCACATCTGGAGTGCTGTGTCCAGTTGTGGGCTCCTCGGGACAAGACAGACATGGAGCTCCTGGAGCGGGTCCAGTGGAGAGTGACAAAGATGAGGAAGGGACTGGAGCATCTCCCTGACGAGGAAAGGCTGAGGGAGCTGGGACTGTTCAGGCTCGAGAGGAGATGGCTGAGAGGGGATCCCGTCCCTGTCTGTCAGTGTCTGCAGGGAGGGCTCAGAGCAGGGMCCASGCTCTGCTCTGTGGGGCCCAGCAATGGCACAASGGGAACAGGCAGGAACTGATGCCCAGGAAGTTCCACCTGAACATGAGGAAGAACTTCTTCCYTTGTGCAGTGACCGAGCACTGGAACAGGTTGCCCAAAGAAGGTGTGGAGTATCTCTGTGTTCTCACATACCACATGTTTTTTTCTCCTTTCTTTTTCAGTCTGTCTCTGATTCCCATCCAGCCCAAGCCACTTCTTCCCAAATGTATGATATATCAGCAATTTTCTGACAGCCCACTTCCTGCAGAGTGTCTCGTTATTGTTAGATATTGGGAAGAAAATCTTCCCTGTGAGGGTGGTGAGGCCCTGGCACAGGTTGCCCAGAGAAGCTGTGGCTGCCCCATTCCTGGAAAAGCATCCCTCTTTKACATTAAGGAATTCATAGATGAGAGAGATGTGAAGGTGAGAGGGTAGCTGGGCATGCCCATCTTCATGCCTCATACTGGCTTTTCAGTGACTGATTAATGATGGTGCTGCTGAGGGACTGAAATGAGTTACACATTTCAGATGTGGATGTAAATAAGTTGTGGGAATGTTTTCCTTGGCCAGAGGAAAATGTAGGATTTTTCCTGAACTCTATTTTCTGCRTTGTCTGGTTGAAAGGCAAGAGGAAGGGGTGTCTGTCAGACCAGTAAGTGAATAAACACACTCAGTTTTTCTCCTGAGTAATTGTTTTGGCTTTGGCAAACGGCTTGACCTCTCCATCCTCACTTCTTCTACGTCAGGTGCATATGATAATGCAAAGTACGTGTTTTTATTTTGTCCAGCTTGCCCCACACTGAGAGGAGAGCCATGCTGAGGGCAGGGGGTGCTCTCCTGCGGCTGCGGCCGTGCCGCTGCACACTCCTGGCCTGGCGCTCCCTGCACAGGCAGCCGCTGCACCCCGAGTGGGCTGCCCTGGCTCAGAAGCAGCTGAAAGGCAAGAATCCAAAGGATTTAATTTGGCACACCCCGGAGGGGATCGACATCAAGCCTTTATACTCCAAAAGGGACACAGAGGACTTCCCTGAGGAGCTGCCAGGGGTGAAACCTTTCACTCGAGGGCCCTACCCCACCATGTACACRTACAGGCCATGGACCATCCGCCAGTATGCTGGGTTCAGTACAGTGGAGGAGAGCAACAAGTTCTACAAGGACAAYATTAAAGGTAGGGCAGCTGGTTTGGGAAACAACGTTGCCTTGTGAAGCAGTGGGGAACATGAATTCAGTGAGTTATGTGGCAAATGGGATTATTCCGCCTTGGGAGTTTGGCTTTCTGTTAAGATCTTCCCAGTGGCACTGTACTTCTATATTACTGGGAAGTTGGATCATTTCTGGAAATGCCTTTGCTTCATTTTGCTATGGAAAATGAATGTGTTAAATGCTGCTTTTAGTTATTGCACTTTAACATGTAGAGAGACATAATTTGGCTCCATGGCGGGGTCTGAGCAGAAGAGATCATGGAGCACTTCACACTCATTTGTGACCGTGAGAGAAGACYGACTGGAGTGGAAAAAAATATTGAACTTTGCCACTTGTTTGTTGCTACAAACTTTTACTGTTAGTGCCTTCTGACATTTTGGTTTTCCATCTCATATTATAGATTTAAAAAACTCATAAATACACATGAATAGTAACATTCATGGTGCATTACTCAAGTCAGCTTCCAAGTATTGGTGTTTTCGTTACTTGAGAGCAATTTTCCCAATATTTCTGCAAGTGTTGTGCTTTGCAGGTGTCCCTGACCATGGCAGGGGGTTGGAACTAGATGACCTCTAAGGTCCCCTCCAACCCAAACCATTCTGTGCTTGTTTAGGTAATACCTGGAGCATATCATAGTGTACTATCAAGTTAGGCRCAGTAAAACCACTTCTACAAGTTGTTGTTACAGACAGAAGCATCAGTTTTACACCAGTCATACAACTTACCAATTGTTTGAAGATAATTATAACATTACAAGTCAAAACAGCAGACCYGTGAGTGATACCTCTGACACTTTTATTTCCCACTTTACAGCCCCTCCTACTCAAAACATAACTGTTTTGGAGGGTGATGAGGACATGTTTGGGGATTTTTACCACTTCCAATATCAAAGCTAATATAAAGGAATATTAGCTGCTGCTGTATCCTGCAGGTATTCTTGATTATAAAGCTCTCAGTAAATTCAGAAATTATAAATTCAGGGTGTTAGAGCAGGGTGCAGCAACAAGCCTGCCAAGAGCTCTGGCTCTTCTGTTCCCTGCTTTATGTGAATATTTTTCCCTTATTGCAGATTCAGCAATGGATCACTTTGCTTTACAAATAACAACATGTGGGGAACAGCCTGTGTGTGTTTAATTTGTGATAAAGAGGAGGTAACGTGACACAGTTTATGACACTTCTGTTTGTTCCCACCTAAACTAAGCTGAGTTTCTGTGTATAAGCTCTTACACTGCCTGCCTGTGCACATTTATAACTTGTGGATGAACTCCTATTCAGCAATTTTTAAAGCACAATAAGGACTACTTTTTTAGGGTTTTTTCTCAGTTAAAAGCTTTTTCATTTAAACTTYAAGACTACTAAACCTTGGATAGATTTGGAGAGGGAACAGTGTTTAACATCAAAAATYATTTTGCCGCCCAAGCCTGAATCATGTAAAATAAAGTTAATAAATTTAGATCCAGTCCTAATGCAAGTCTGTTCAACACTTCTGAATATCTCTCCTTGTTGTTTTTTGGCTTTTTTTCTTTCTTTTTCATGCAGCTGGCCAGCAGGGGTTATCTGTTGCTTTTGATTTAGCCACACACCGTGGTTATGATTCAGACAATCCACGAGTTCGAGGAGACGTTGGAATGGCCGGAGTTGCCATCGATACAGTGGAAGACACCAAAATCCTTTTTGATGGAATTCCTTTGGAGAAAATGTCCGTTTCTATGACAATGAACGGGGCAGTCATTCCTGTGCTGGCAACATTCATTGTAACTGGAGAAGAGCAGGGAGTGCCTCAGGCCAAGCTGACAGGGACGATCCAAAATGACATCCTGAAGGAGTTCATGGTCAGAAATACCTACATTTTCCCCCCAGAACCATCCATGCGGATCATTGCTGACATCTTCCAGTACACCTCAAAGGTATTCATTGTTTAAATGTATTTACTGCTWTTATTAGGTCGAGTTAACTSTTTATGAGGCACACTTAACTTTGGAGAACAAAGCAGAAGATGGGAAGACCTGACATAGTGAAGAGTGATGTGGTTGTGGAAGGGGCCAGCAGGAGAAGTTAACATCCCACATCACTTGCAACATAGATTTGAAGTTTAAGTCAGACCAGATSTGCAAACACCACTTTGTAGAGATGGGTTGTATTTGCAGTCTACAAGGAATGCAAACAGTGGGCTGGAGCACCTCTGCTCTGGAGACAGGCTGGGAGAGCTGGGGGTGTTCAGCCTGGAGAAGAGAAGGCTCCAGGGAGACGTCACTGCAGCCTTTCAGTACCTAAGGGGGGTTATAAAAAAGATTTGGGAGCAAATTTTAACACTGGCAGATAGTGACAGGACAAGGGGGAATGGTTTCAAAMTAAAATAGGAGAGATTTAGATTAGATGTTAGGAAGAAATTCCTCCCTGGGAGGGTGGTGAGGCCTTCTTTTGGCACATGTTGCCCAAAKAAGCTGTGTCTGCCCCATCCCTGGAAGYGTCYAAGGCCAGGTTGGACAGGGCTTGGAGCAACCTGGTCTAGTGGGAGGTGTCCCTGCCCATGGCAGGGTGTTGGAATTAGATGACCTTTAACTCCCTTCCAACCCAAACCATTCTGTGATTCTATGAATGGATTATTTGTGAATGTTGATAGAACTATTATTCCATCCCCCCTTCTGCTGTTATACCCTGTTTTCACTTTTTTTTTTTTCAGAATATGCCAAAATTTAATTCCATTTCCATCAGTGGGTACCACATGCAAGAGGCAGGAGCTGACACCATCCTGGAATTAGCTTATACCATAGCAGATGGCTTGGARTACTGCAGAACTGGGCTTAAAGCTGGCCTCACTATTGATGAATTTGCACCAAGGTGAACTCAAAAGATTTCCAAGTATAAAATTCATATATTGGTAAAACCTCTATAGATTTTAATATCAAATTCAGTGTTTATACACATACAAGCAATAGGAACATTCCCATCATCAGTGAAAGTAARTTAATCAGAGACCTTGCTGTAGGGYTTCTCCATTAGTGATCTGGARTTGTTAGAAAGATTCAATGTTATATCCTGTTCACCTGTTCATGTGCTCTTATTACAGGCTCTCCTTCTTCTGGGGGATTGGCATGAACTTCTATATGGAAATAGCAAAGCTGAGAGCTGGGAGGAGGCTGTGGGCTCACTTGATAGAGAAAATATTTAAGCCCAAGGATTCCAAATCTCTTCTGCTGAGAGCTCAYTGTCAAACTTCGGGCTGGTCACTCACTGAGCAGGTTAGAAATTGGACTCTCATCAACCTCCTCACTTAAAGGTGTTCTCGTGGTGTGTATCTTAGAGGGGGCTGCTGGTGCTACTCACAAAGATGCAGCAATTGTCCTGTCAGTCTAACAAATGCACACTCTGGCACTGGATACACCTTGATGTTAATTCAAGACTCAGAGGATGAAGCTTTCTCTTGGATTTGTCCTATGAGTTATCCTTTCAAAATGCAGCTGAGTGAGGAAGTAGAGGCACTTTTGTCTCAGGCTTGAGAATTCATTTGARAAGCCAAGGGAGTCATTCATGCCCCTGATGTTCACTGCTGAGGAGGGAAGTAATGCTTACAGCTCATCTGCTCCTTTGAAACTGGGTGCAGTCTCTGCTCTTCCTGCTGAGTTATGTTACAGCAAGAAAATAAATCATTGGAGTGCATACAGTTTTCCCAGTGAAGTCAGAGCTGGGYTCCAGCTTTGATTGCAAGGCCTGCTTCTCAAAGTCATGCAATAGGAGGTATTTTTAGGCTGTGATTGCAACCATTGTTGACTTCTGTGCCTTGGTTTTATTCTTTTTTTTTTTTTTCCAAGTAAATGTAATGCATTACAACAATACAGTAAAACTAAAACAATGGAATTTTCTGAACAGTGGCCTTTGTGGGTCCTTCAGTTAAAAGTATTGTGTGAGTGCAAAAATATTGGTATTGCCAAAACTATATTCAATCATCTTCCAGTGTCCAGTGTAAATACATTTCTGGCTAGATCATAACTCTTTCTTCTTGTCTAAACATTGTGATTTATCTTAATATAGTTCCTCAGTGTCCAGTAGTTTCTCCTTATAGGTTTCAGAGGGCAAATGTATTTTCCTTTACCTTCCTTAAGATAGGTGTCTACTCATAAATTGTTTTTCATTTTTGCCTATCCAAATCASAGTTTTCTGTAATTACCTTACGTGACGCTGTCATTAATGAAAATATTTAAGCATATTTAGTTCCAAAGCACATCTTGATTAGTAATTTGTCTGACACATGCTGTTCACTTCTCCAAGAATTCTGGATTCTGAGGATGGAGGACATTGGGCCTACTGTCCATCCTGCCCAATTTGGATTCTTTGAAACACCAYTAAATATAAATTAGGCTGTGATTTGTTATTGTGACCAGTTTACTCCCACACTGATCATTTTGGCTTTCTTAATGGATTAATCTGTTTGTTAAGATATCGACAAGTGATAAATCAGTTTGATTTGTGTTTTTTTCATCTTTTGTTCTGATTACAGTGTTTCAGTGGGAAATTTTGCAATCATTTCCTTGCAGTAGTGTATGTGTGACTAACCTGCCTCATCCCATGGCAGAACCACTGAGCTTCAGAGCTTTTCCTTCCAGGATCCCTTCAACAACGTTATCCGCACCACCATCGAAGCCATGGCTGCAGTGTTTGGAGGGACACAGTCTTTGCACACAAATTCCTATGATGAAGCCCTGGGGCTGCCCACAGTGAAGAGTGCTCGCATCGCCCGGAACACACAGATCATAATCCAGGAGGAATCGGGGATTCCCAAAGTGGCGGATCCCTGGGGGGGATCTTACCTCATGGAGTGCCTCACCAACGATGTCTATGAAGCTGCTTTAAAGGTCAGTTTGCACAAGCTTCTCTGGGAAAATTTTAGGGATAGGAGTTTTGTGAAATATCTTCTAAGGGACTGTTTGATAAATCGGTCACTTCTAAACAAGGAATTATTTTACACTTAGGCATCAGTGATTTCTTTGGAAGTAAACTTTACAAAAATACAGTTGAGAGCACAGGATTGTATTAAAAAGGTTTAATAAAAATTTGGGTGGTAGCACAAGTACAAAGCTCATTTTTTAAACCTTGCTATTACTCACTTTCTCAATCCTTTTCATTTCTCAGCTTATTGAGGAGATAGAAGAAATGGGTGGAATGGCCAAAGCTGTTGCTGAGGGGATTCCCAAACTTCGTATTGAAGAGTGTGCAGCCCGGAGACAAGCCAGGATTGACTCTGGTAGGAGCAGGGAGATGAAAGAAAGGAAAATTGCCAATAGAATCCTTCTGTATAAAGGTTTTTTACACACATGTTCATTGTGGTTTTTTATTTCTTAGTTTAGGAGTAGATTTGTGAGTGATAAAATAAATGGTGATGGGTTTATGTCAGTGAAAGCTTGTGGAAAGAGACAGCATGCACAAAATACAGTACCAGTGTGAAAAGTCTTGCTTGACATGTGTAAGATTAGATTAGACAAAGCAGTAAAAAGAGCATTTTAAAGGAGTATTTGGAGCCTTCAGTAGTTAAATGCTTGGTTTCTGATTGGAGCTTTAAACTGGGATTCCTGAATTTAAAATCAGGAATGCCACCAGATGGCGATAATCACCAAATTCCTGGGTTTGCTGGAGAACTGCCTGTTTTTCCTGAATGGTCAAATCATATCGGATGGTYAGATGACACAGCTCCTTGTTTGGTATATATATGTATATGTACACATATGTACCTATATGTGGAGATATTTTTACATGTGTGATTATAACTCTCTTCCACCTTTTGTAATCTGCATTCCAGTAGTAATCCAGTAACAGAAACTAGGGATAACTCAAACATGACAGAAGTTTCATGGACTTATTTGTATAGAGGATAAATTTGAAGCAGGTTGTAATTAAGACCAATAAAGAATGATCAGTAAAGTTCTGGTTTTTCTCTCCCAAGGTAAATTACTTCATGTTGCTTCAAAGAGTATATTGATGTTATCAGGCACTGCAAATAAAAACAGTTGATAAGTCAATACTGACTGAAAGAGAAAATATAGTTTTCCAATATGATAAATTAATTTTTATTCACAGGGAGTAGTTTTAGGTAGGAATTTCACTTTCTTATTTATCTGTTAAATCAGAAAAGTACATGCAGAGCAGTGCAGGAGACCAGCACGTCTGCTTAATTCTGTCAGATTCACTTATGTAAGCTTAAAAAGAGAAAAATAGCCCATGTATTTTAGGGGTTCATTACCAAATCAGTTTGTAAGATAAATATTGTTCTATTTAATTTTTTTTTTGGTGCAGTATTCACTGAGTTGAATGTTCATGCATCTAATCTAAAATTAATTTAAAATCTAGAAAATACAGATTTAAATCCTTACTACAAGAGCAAATTTTACGTATTTGAAATGCGTATGGTTATATAAGCAAAGCACTGCATTATAATGCTCAATATCTTCTTGTCCTGTTAACAYTGTGTCTTTTCACAGTAGTTTGCAAATGTATTCTGAGTTTCTGGTGTTTCCACTGGAAATAGGGTCTGAAGTAATTGTTGGAGTCAACAAGCACCAGCTAGAGAAAGAGGAGACAGTGGAAGTTCTGACCATTGATAACTCTGCAGTCCGTGCCAAGCAGATTGAGAAGATCAACAAGGTGGGAACAACCTTCTTAAAAGTGAAACTTGTTGTAATTGCAGACAGAACTCGAGTAAAAGTGGCTTGCCAGAAGTTGACCTTCCAATTTCTGAGAGTCCACTCCAGTCATTAGTGGAGAAACTAGAATATATATGTCCAGTCTTTAAAAACTGTGAGATTTACATGTTGTGAAAATAAGATAGAAACCAGCTATGCAGTGTTTTGCCCTAAAAGCATCTAACATTACTTAATCACTCACTGTTGGGTGCCTCTTGTCAAGTGATACTGAGGATTATAGAACCAGAAATCAACATCCACTTTCATAATCAGTAAAAATGTAGATAAAATTGGTTTAGAGTTATATTCTGGACTTGTACACGTTTTAAGGTCCAAGATGCATTTTTACTTCTAATTTTATTGAAATATGAAGTGTATATTGACAGTTCCACRCCTCCAGAATTAATACTTGAAATTAGACAGTCTTACACACTCGACTTCCCATTTCACTTTGTGGTTTAACTCAGTGTCTCTCTCCCRCACTTCAGGTGAAGGCCAGTAGGGACCAAGCAGCAGCCCAGAGGTGCCTGGATGCCCTCACACAGTGTGCTGCCACTGGGGAAGGCAACTTACTTGCTCTGGCAGTGGAAGCAGCTCGTGCCAGGTACTGGGAGTGGGGGTGAACAGCCAATTCTTGTTTAAAAATCCATGGTTCATTTTCACCTTTTAACTGTTCTTGGGTGTGGTGTCAGCGAGTTTGGAGTTTTGGGGTTGTTCTTCAGAGGCGGAAGTAAATGATGGCTGCAGTTTCAAATCGATTATTATTACATTTTACAACSTCTTAAGGCAATGCTTTAATTTCTCACAAGGAACAATACCAATATAAAAAATCTCATATGAAATGAGGTTGTTCATACACATTCTACTGTTTACAACTCATATTCTTACCAGTTTCAGGATGTAACTGGGTTTGTCTGTCACCCAGCTGTTTCACGGGTCAAGGAGCTTAAGAAGTGTCTGGGATGTGAAAATGGATATTCACAGTCTTCTCACGCTCTGTTGCTTCATCTTTCCTTGTGCCACAGATTGTTGTGAAAACATTTTTTGGCTGAAGGAGAAATCAGGTTGCTTAGTCAGGCAAAGATGTAAAAGATGTTCTTGAGTAGTGCGAGGCATCCTTAGAGTCCAGTGGAACAGTTACTTTTTTCACCCAAGGTGCTTCCGAGGCTGTTTTCTTTCCTGTTTCAAGGTCAGCATTAGTCTCTAGAACAAATGCTGTCAGTCTGTTCCTTAATTAAGTAAATGCCTCAAAAATGAGCAAACCACACTTCACAAATAGTAGACAAGTGAGCCAGTATCACCAGCATGATAGTGACAGATGCCTCTTTCCTGCTAAATGGAAAATGATGGATTTTGATCATGACATGATATAATTCACTTGGAATAAARTGAATAGCACAGAATTTTCAGTGYTGAACTATGGATAAGACTCCATGGACTAATACAGAGATTTTAGTGCTGACAAACATGAGTAGAAAAGTTAATTTTGTTATTTTAACCCAAGTAATAAGACAAATCTAAAGTTACAGGGCATGGGAACAGTACTGCCTCCCTTCTGTACCTCATTTCTCATGAGAAGCCCCGTTACAGGAAAATAGGTGTAGTTAGGTAGGGTATGAGACAGGTAATGCCAAGTTCTTCCTCTCCTCCCTCACCTGATGTGCTGTTTTTGTGTCCCTCTCCAGCTTTGGAGTTCCTGCTGCGCCAGGAATCAGTGATGGAAAAGGAAGGCAGAAATGCAGTGTAGCTTCTTGTGCTGCTTCTTTGTCTGCCCAGGCTGTGTCCTCGTGGTACTTCYTCACCTGATTCCACTCTGCTGCCTCTCCTTACTGGTGAAATGCAGAGAGGATCAGCAGCAGCTGAGGCTTAGCAGATGCCAGGTGGCAGCTCCAACAGGCACATGATGGTCATTGACTTTCTCCAAATTGGTATTTGGGCTCTGCAGGTGGTTGTGAACCACTGGGAGAGATTCACACACAAATAGAGCCTGATAAAAAACTCACTCTCTTAAGAAAAGAGGCTGTATTCCTGGATCCAGAGACAGCTATTCCATTGTGGATGGGTATGTGGCAAACATAAAAAAAACAAAACCAAAAACTTCTTGGTAAACAATAAGAAAGCATTAACAAGTAGTTTAAAAGCAAAATTCCCATTATTACTTAGAAACTTTAGATTTAAAGGGTTGCAGAGATTCGGGACACAATTTTCAAAACACAGGGGTTTCAGAAGCAGTATTTATAGAAGAAAGAAGTGTGTTTCATTTTTGTGCAGTACACAAAAACAACTTCATCCCAGCCACCAGATTGTACCTCATTTATTTTTCATTTGTAACACGAAAATTTCATTCACACTTTTATATAGAAAGAACAGAAAAGCACACCACAACTCTACGTGCACTTGCTGGGCTTTGTTTAATACTGAAGTATACTGAGATACTACTTCTGCAGAAGAGGAGGAGAAAGATTTATCTAAGCTTAGTTTTCTCTAGAAGAAAAGATGTTTTATGCCACTGTAGGCCTTCACCACACTGCCAGGAGTAASCCCTCAGTGTTTGTGCATGGGATGTATTTATTTCAGGCTGCAGTCTGTGATGTCTGGCACTCTGAGAAGGAGTCAGTATTTATAGGCATTGTTTTTAAGCCTGCTTCAAACTTGCTTTTTAACCTTGGGGAAACCACCTTACCTAATGCAATTATGCAGTATACTTTTCATTCTTTATTAGTAATTACAGACAACAACAATATTAATTAGAATATTTAGATGTCCTGAAAATCAAAACCTGATGATATCAGAGAGTAAGGCCTGATTGCTGTTGTAACAAGGTAGTGCTTGCTAAGCTTTCTGAGATCCTACAGGTGCTGCAAAAAAGAAGTATTGCATTGCTAGTGGGTTCTCATGCAATCATGGCCAGATTGCTTTATCACTGATGCTTTTTAAATCGTTGTTAATGAGTGCATTCAAAGAGAGCATCAGACTTAGTCACATTCACACAAAGCTGTATAGATACTATGAATTTAGTATAACTTTACATTAGCTGCTTTTCTGGACTATGATCCTCATAAATCCAGATAYGAACTCTTTAGTGAGCTGAGGAAGGAAAGGGATAAAAGCAGAGATCTTTAAAAATAGAATTCCAGAAAGCCAGGGGAGGGGAAATGACAAAAATGGCCAAGACAGTGTCAATAACAGGAGTTAAAAATGTGTGTACCAGTCTTTAGGCAAAGCAGGCCAACTGTGAAAAGCGATAMCTAGAGATAAGAGGCCACTTCAGACACCTGAGTTGTACAGATCTTGCCTGTGTGCTCAAGACTGGATTTCTGACATTTTATGTTAGCACAGTTAAAATTTGTAACTAAGTTTGCTGAGTAGCAAAACCATGAGTTTGCAGCAAATGGTAATCAGCATGAAATTTTTAATTGGTTAGAGACTGTTAWTTCTAATATTTGTACAAGACAACACAGCCTAGTTCACTTTTCTCACTTGTGCTACAGCAGTAAAGTGTGTATTATTTCAGACATACACAGTATTATTTCAAACATGCACAGTGTGTCCAGTAGCACACAAAACTGGTAACTTGCATGTAAATAAACTTCCCAGGTTCTTCTGCATCTCAGTGGGTAAAGGAGCTATGTCRGGAGTAGAGAAGAATAAACACTAAAATAAAAACATCAAGGGAAAGGCAAACAAGTTCCAGTTAAAATGTTAAGTTCCAGTTTCTTCCGCGTTCTTCCTTTTTTTATCCCCTCTTGATTTATATTTTTTTAGTATGAGTCCAAACGCAAGATCTTGCAGTCTGAGGCCAAAAAAACCTCCCAGTTCAGAAAATCTGATTTAATTTTCTGAARCGTTTTGGCATGCAGTGGTCCCCATTGCTTTGCCACTTCAATTCTCACATCAGCAGTAAAGTATTTCCTTAAAAATACCTTTGCATGTTCTGTTARTGGGTGACAGTGGGGTGAGTCAGATATTGAGAGGTGCAGCACTGAAAGGGAAACGAGTGTAAATGAATTTGTYCTGCAGCAAGGCAAATGGTTGGGTCAGTGCCAGCGATGCCTGCGTTCCGTTTTCATTTCAGCCTCCTGCTAACAKGAATGCTTTGTGTCTGTGCCTCAGGTGCACCGTGGGAGAGATAACRGATGCCATGAAGAAGGTGTTTGGGGAGCACAGAGCCAGCGACCGCATGGTGAGCGGGGCCTATCGCCAGGAGTTCGGGGAGAGTGATGAAATCCTTCACGCCATCAAGAGGTGGGAACGCTTCCCAGGTRGCCAGACATGTAATAACCTCACATTTAACCCAGGAGATACATGTGCTACTGACTGTGCCCTAAAAAAGCATTTCCTAAACCTGGGTGACATCCCCAGAGYAAAACAATGACCTGCATAAGCAATCTCATGCCTGTAAGCAGGGAAGTAGCATGACAAGAATTAAGTGCAGTAAGACAATAGTCATAACTTAATTGAAGTTGTATTTGCTTGCAAACAAAAATCACTGAGGTGAAGTTATGATTTGAGGATTTTGTTCAAATAGCCTAAGCAGCCACAGGATTAAGAAGCTGAGAAACATTACCTGAAATCCCTGTACATTGGGTTGCTTCTTTTAAGACTTTGTAATAGTCAAAATATTTCCAGCAATTCATACTACAAAACTACGTTTTGATCTACCCTAAAATTGTTCCCGCAATTTCAGTCTTACTGTTGTTAAAACTGTAAGACTAAAATCTGTCTGAATATCCAGTCTTTGGGTGTTACTCATATCCCGATGGAGAAGGCATCCGAAGATGGTGGTATGTGTGAAAACAGCTGCCTGTTCRTGCCTTTTGTCAGCTTCTGCCCTCAGGGGTGAAGAGCCTGAATTGCTGCAGTGGGAGGTGATGTACCACAAATCGATGCTCATCAGTCTCTGCTGTCTTGGAGTTTACACCTGAAAGAGTTCAAGCTCTCTTGAAAGGGAATTACTGATGGCCTCGAAGTGGTGATGATTAGGTTGATTAGAAAGTAGTTGTCCTGGTGACTGTCCTCACTGTTCTTTTATTTTAAATATTTAAATTTAATTATTTTTAATTATGCTTTTATTGAAACTGAACTGAACTAATTCCTTGAAAAGCAAGATGTAGCTCCCTTTTTTACACAGAATCAGTTAGGYTGGAAAAGACCTCTAAGATCATCGAGTCCAGCCTGTGACCACAGACAGATCCTGGTGGTACTTGAATAATGAGCAGTAAGATGACAGATTTAATATCYGAGGCTGTGGTGTATGAAATGGGAAACACACAGGCTGAGAGTGAATCTGTGAATCTGTATTTTTCAGAACTAACACGATACTTATACAGTAAAACCTGCTATGTTCAGCAGAATTTCAAAAGCCAGTTCTYGTAAACTTTGTTAGCTTTCTTATCAGAATCTAGGTYAGCTGAATGTTTTTCTTGCCCTCAGGCTTTTGTGTGGTAAGCACCCCTGATAACAGCAGMAGATGTCTTCACAATGGGTGGTGTCTTCAGGGTCTTATCACAAGTGATAATTTCACAATGGATAATGATTTTCTCTGTAGAGGCTGGCTCCGTTTCTTTTGTGGTTACACAGTCTCATCAATACAACAGAAATATGAACTGACACTATCCAAAAAAAGGGGGGCAGTGGAATGAGTCCACAGAATGGGAGATACAGTAATCCTTCCCATGACAGACTTGTGCCCAGTGGAATGATGATGCACTCTGTGATGTCCAGGACCCATCTCTATAGCCTGTGTGCAAGTACTTTTGAAATAATCTGTCATCATTATTCTTAAAATCTAAAAATCATGTTTTTGTGAGTTGTAATTCAGCTCATTAAACTCTCAGAGAATTCAGTATTTTATCTGTTAGAAAGCAGAAGAGTAGTGGGGGGGTTTTTTAAAGAAGGAATATTTTATTTTTGAGGCTGATAAATACAAGAAGTGGGTTAGTAATCACATAACGTGAATATTAACAGAACRCAGACTGCATAGCCAAACCATGACTTAGAAGATCTTTTTATTGGATGTACAGAAATTATGCTGCACTTGCAGCAAGTGTTTTTTTTATGTGTGAAAATACTTCTAAGTACTCTCAATGACTTACACCGATGCAACGTGTGTTTTCAACCAGAGTTAACAAGTTCATGGACCGTGAGGGCCGCAGGCCTCGTATCCTCGTGGCAAAGATGGGTCAGGATGGCCACGACAGAGGAGCCAAAGTCATCGCCACGGGATTCGCAGACATCGGCTTTGACGTGGACATAGGGCCCCTCTTCCAGGTGGGACTGACTGAGCGGCACCCTGAGCACTCCAAATGCATCCCTTCTCCCTGTAACGCTTGCTGAGCCCCCAGGCCGGGGCTGTTCTTGTCCCGTGCCCTGTCACGTGTCCTGTCCCACGCAGACGCCGCGGGAGGTGGCGCAGCAGGCGGTGGACGCGGACGTGCACTGTGTCGGGGTGAGCACGCTCGCCGCAGGTCACAAAACCCTGGTGCCTGAACTCATCAAAGAGCTCCGTGCCCTGGGCCGGTCCGACATCCTGGTCATGTGCGGAGGAGTCATCCCACCTCAGGTACGCGGCAGCATCCTTTCCGTGCAGGTTTAGAGACTGATTTGTCTCTGTCTGTGCTGTCTTAGCCATTTCCTCTACTCTGTAACGTACAGCACTGAAGGCTCCTGTGTGCAGTCACCAGGGCCAGCACAGGTCTGCAAGGTCCCCCACTGATCTGGTTTTCTGTACACCATGTCCTGGTTTAACTTASAGTGGTTGTGAGATGGAATATTAAGCTGTGTTGTGAAAAGACGAGCCTCAGGGAGATGTTCTTTATGCTCCGTTGTTTGCCATCACCAGTCAGGTGATGGCAAACCTTTGCATATCACTGGCGCAGGCTGGCTCCTGTCTGAAGAGACTTGCTGACTTCCAGGAGTAGTTGGGAAGAGCCAYAGCCAGTGTCTAAGACCTTGGCAGGTCCCATCACCTGTAGGCTGCACATCTCATTCAGTGTTCAGCCTTTCCTCACATTCCCCATCATCAGGCAGATGTTGCCTCTCATTTCCTCTGCTTTCCCCTAAACTGTTGATCAGTTTGTTGGATTCCCTTGCAGTCAGATCTGTGCTTTTCTCTTTAGATTTTCCTTAGCTCATCCACAATTTGCCTGTTTGCATCACCTTTAGGGTCATCCTCTGTCTAGAGTGATTCAAATTGATTTTGCACATAAATCTCCTCTTATTCCTTTTTCCACACTTCTCCCTTTTCTAGGCATTTAAGTAAGTATTCAGGAATGACAGACTTCTAAATTGAACAAACAAAACTCGTAGTAWTATTCTAGGAGTCAAACTGTGTTCTGTCCAGTATCTCACAAGGGGATGCTACTAACCTGTGGTTGGATAAGGTATAATATATCCTATATAGAAGAAAGAGAGAATACAGAACTGCTTCCCAAGTATTTTTTGAAATTTTAGGACAGTCATAAAATTAGATTAACTCTGGATTGCAAGAGACCACTGGCAGTCATCTGCTCCAAGCCCTTGTTTAAAGTACTATTTTCAAAATTAGAAGTTAGATCAAATTTTGGTTAGGTAATCCAGGGTCACATCCAGTTGAATTTTCAGTATTTTCCAAGCATTGACATTAGTCTGACTCTAAAGAAATAAAACCCTTCCCATGGATATTTTTTAGTGTATCTTTTTACCTCCTAACTTCCATATTTGTCCCATTTTCTTGAAGCTGTGCTGCCTGTCTCTCTGGGCCTTATTGCTTTCTCAGGCCCAGCATACAGGACAAAGTATACACCAGCTATAAATCAATCACCAATTTTCTGTTGCACTATTAACTATAGATCTTAAATCTCTTTTCCAACAGGATTACGACTTCCTGTATGAAGCTGGCATTGCCAATGTGTTTGGTCCAGGGACTCGTATCCCAAAAGCAGCTGTGCAAGTGTTGGATGATATTGAGAAGTGCCTGGAGAAGAGGCAGCAATCCATGTAACTCTGGAATGTCACAGCTCAGCAGCCTTACACTGACCACTTGATTGTCAGCAAGGGATGGCCAACCACAAACCTCTGCTCCCACTGCCCCCAGGCCTCGTGTTTTGTGCTTTCTAAGAAAGTTCTAAACTCTCTGCTTGTTCTATTTGAGGATTATTTATATATATACCCACAAGAAAATTTTATCTCTAGAACTATGACTGCAGGAAATGAGGGRAATTCAAGTAAGTGTGTTTGGGGTTTTTTCCAGATATACTGATAAATAAAATAACCATTGCAGCTCTTTGGTTGATCTCTTTTACATGATCTCTTTTGCATGCAGGGAACTTGTTTTGAAATCTTTTGGCGGTCATTGTAGACTAGAACTCTCCAGACAAGATCAGTCATTCCGCAGAGATGTGATTGAATCCAGCAGCACTTTGATGGGAGAAATGGTGATGTAACAGGGAAGGGCAGTGATGTGGACAGAGCACAGCTGCTCCTATACAGGCTACTGCCACATACAGCATTTGTATCTTATTAAACCATGACATTCAAAAATTATGGTTTATCTACATATAGGTTTATAAAGAGAGCTAAGTTGTGGCTGCTCCATCCCTGGAAGTGTCCAAGGCCAAGTTGGATAGGGCTTGGAGCAACCTGGGATAGTGGAAGGTGTCCCTGCCCATGGCAGGGGTTTGGAATGACATGGTCTTTAAGGTTCCTTCCAACCCAAACCATTCTGGGATTCTCTGTTTCTATGATTCTATGAAGCTGTTCATCAAACAATTTGTATTTTACAATCATGAGCAGCAAAACTGTCTCTGTTATGTGGATGAGAGAAGAACCAAGAACAAAGTTTAAATTATTTTCCCAGTTGCACAGTATTACTGGCAAAGTAATGGGGTGGAATCCAAGCCTTTACAGTGTTATCCTCACGCTCTAACTTCTGGAATAATGACCTCCCTTAAATAATTGATCTTTATATTGAAGTGAGTCATGTTTAATTTCACAGATGGAAAAATTGACCATTTACAGAAATTATCTAGTTCTGTAAGTTATTCTTGTGCCTTGATGGCATAGAAGCTTTTTCAAAGTAAGGCATTGAATTCCAATTTATTTTAATACAAATCAGAGTTTTAGCTGTGTTATCCAACTTTATATGTCCTCCTCCAGGTAGGGAGCTCCATTTATCCTCAGGGGAAAGAAAGGAGCCAAAGGTGGCTTGCTCAGGTTGGGTGTCTGCRTTGTAAACTTCCTCAGTTTGGTGAGAAAACTCCTAATACATGAGTGGGTCTGATCTGTTGGAATTTTTAGATTAAATATTTGTTTGTACTGRGGAGACTGTGCTGGGGATTGCAAACATGAGGTGCCCAGACTCACTCCTGAGGTGAGAGCTTTCAGCCTGCTTCCATCTCTGAAAAGATCACTGAGTTGACAACACAGTCCTGGGGTGGGTAGGAAATTCCCTGGAATTACAGTTATAAGTTGACCATAAATTACCTTCTCAAAACTTAAAAAACCAACCAACCMAACTAGTTCCCTGATATTAATGCTGTACTTGCTTTCCTGGTTCTTTGGTCAAGGGCAGCCCTGCCTTTTAAATTTTCYGTATTTTCTATAAGATAGAACAGTCTAAAATTCAGAGTTTCTGCTGGGGGAGTTTAGATTTGCTKCTTACTGAGTCTGAAAAACTAAAAATAAATTTCAGCCATATGTGATACACAAACACCTGGACTTCGATTTTTAAAAAATAAGTACATAAACAGTTAATAATAAATCAGGCTATTAAAATGTTGTACTTAAACATCAACATTGTACAGATCCTTGGGACTTACAGAGTTTTTCTGTTGTAGAGTGGCATGTTTTTCATGTTACATACACTTTAAAAGCATTTACAAATGGATGTGAACCTGTTCTGCTCCTAAATTTTTCACAATGGAAGCTCCCATTGCATTACATTATTAACATGAACGTCCTTGTTCCAGTCATTGATCTGCAATCAGCAGACAGGAATATTTATTTTATTCTTTATTTTAAACATCAAGCAATTGAGCAAGTAAAAGCAAAAACTCTGAGGAGGTTATTGAAATACAGCTTCATTTTCCTGTCAAGTTATTTTTTTAAAGCTGAAAAACTACTGATAGCTGACATTTACAGTAAGRAGTCCCTTTCCACACTTGCATAAAGCTCTCCTGCCTCTTCTCTACTTCCCAAATATTTTCCTTCAGCTTTCACATGCTYTCCTCTCAGTTACTGGTGTTTTCTCCTGCTCCCCCCTTTCCTCTTCCCTTTTCTCATTTTCCAGTCCATAGGCTGTTGGAGGTGACTGTTTCCCAGAGGATGCTTCACCTTATCATATTTGGGAGAGAAGGCTGAGCTCATTCCATATGGAGCATCTGTGAGTGACAACCCAGGACAAGATAATGTCCTGGAGGCCAGCTTAATTTACGAAATTCTCACAAATTTTGACAAATAAAGCTAGTTCAATCTAGTGGAGTGTTTATAAGAGTTATCAACAGTTCCAGTGCAGGATTTCAGGGGGATTTCAGGGATTTCCTTATTGATTCCCAMCCCCTGATTTAGGAATTAATTTGTGCCTTAATCTATGTTGCAGCTCCTGCCTCATTTTTTGTTCTTTTGTAATCCAAACTCCCCTGTAACAGGAATTCTCAGAGCCACAGAAGTCTTTAAGCCCATTTGTAATCCTACACTTGACCTTAGTTGTAGTTTRTAAAATTCAAATAATTATTAAGGTTTGAGTGTGGCAAAAGTTTTCAAGAGCTCAAAGTCCATTCGCTGTTGGTTTAGGTTGTTTAAAATGTGGCCCAAATCTGCCTGTGACTTAACTCTTCTTGTCTTCACCAAGCCTAATGCAAAAGTTTGGTGAAGATTCCACTGGAAGGTGTCCCTGTCCATGGCAGGGGGGGAAACTGGATGAGCTTTAATTACCTTCCAACCCAAACCATKCTGTGATTGTGTGGTCAGGGGAAGCAAGAGCTGCTGCAGCTACCAAGCCATATTTTGTAYATTTCAAATCCTAAATATAGGTGTTCATGTCCTTTAAAATCACAAACAGCAAGTCAGAGAGAGAGATKTAAGCTGTAGGAGCTCATCATTTCCACCTCAGAACCTCTTTGGTTAAACCTGGTGTTATGGTTGTATGTGTGCTTTAAACTGAATCAGCAAACTGATCTCAGTTGCAATCCTGTCAGTGCCCCAGCCAGTGGGAAACTTGGGATCCCAGGAGCTCTTATGGAAGCCATGAGAGCCAGGACTGCATCTGCAGGGTGAGTTACTGCCAGGCAGGTTACCTGGGGAATGCCTTGTGCCATCCTATACAGAGCACGCCTCCAGAAAYAGGGTGGTAAAACACTGGAACAGGCTGCCCAGGRAAGCRATGGACTCACCTTCCCTGGAAGTGCYCAAAAAATGTGTGGATGTGGCACTTGAGGACATGGTTTAATGGTGAACATGGTGGTGGTGTTGGGCTGATGGTTGTACTTGATGATTCTAAACCAAATGCTCCGACAGCTTTCCTGGCAGAAGAGCTGTTGTACCTCAGCCAACAACAGTTCCTCCTGCTGAGAGCTTCCCTCACTTCCCACTGTGCCATTTGGGATACACAGAAGGCATTCTTCACTGACTGCCACATTCCCACCAAACCTTGTCTGACCAAGGCTGCTCAACTCCTTGGACTTGTCTTTCAAGGAACTGGAGCTGCACCTCTGACCGAGCAAGGAGCCAGAGATCTCTACATCATTTCAAGAGCAGCCACATTATCACCTTTTCCTGGCAGTGGATTTTTCTTGCTCCCCATATGGTTTTCAGTCTGTATTGCTGGAAAACTCCATGCTCAGCTGTGTTTATTTGGTAACACTTTGTGTACAACCTATGGTTCTCTCTGGTGGCTGTTTCACTGGTAGAGCCAAGAGCTGGCAGAGAGATTGCATTAAAAAAATCAAAAGTAAAAGAAAAAAAAAAAMCCACAAAAATAATAAATCTTCATTTACCTGAAAATAAGTTTAATTTACATGACTTTGTGTTTGGTATAAATCTATCTCCTCTAAAGTGGAATTTCTTAGGAAAAAAAATAGATTTTTTTTTTTTTTGCTGTGAGGGCTTAAAGACAATATTTGAGAGTTGCTTAAAWATATATATATACTTAAACCTCTGTATTTGACATAAGATATGCAGTGACACCACCATCTGCTGCATCCCTACCCCTGTGGTGTACCCAGGCGTGGGCCCGAGCTTGACCCGTGCTGTTTCAGGGAGCTGCAGCTCCCGGGTTCTCCCTCTTTGCAGCGGCGGAGAGACGGACGCTGTCCCTCCCGCTCCACATCAGGGACACGGGGTGCTCTGCAGAGGCGTCACTGCTGAAGTAGTGAACCCGCCAGCCCCAGCAGCACTGCAGCTTTCTGATCTCGCACCGGAAAGTCTTGCTGAAGACGTAGTAAATGAAGGGGTTGTAGGCTGTGGAGGACTTGGCAAACAGGCAGGGCAGCAGCGTCACCACRGGCTGCAGGGAGTCGCTGGAGTTGAAGATGGACCAGAAGCTGGCTGCTGCGTAGGGTGTCCAGGAGCTCAGGAACCCCACCGAGATGAGAATGGCCATCTGAAAGGGAACACAGGGCTGCTGTTTGCAGCTGGCACCGACAGGGTCTGGTTCTCTGGCACACGGTGTGGGGGTGGCACCACACCTGAACCTGCGACACCTGAAGCTGTGCTTGCTGGGCCCCTCATGACAAGAGAGACATTGAGGGGCTGGAGCATGTCCAGAGAAGGGAACAGAGCTSGGAAAGGGTCTGGAGCACAAGTCTGGTGAGAGGCAGCTGAGGGAGCTGGTGGGGGGGCTCAGCCTGGAGAAAAGGAGGCTCAGGGGGGACCTTCTCGCTCTCCACAACTCCCTGACAGGAGGGTGGAGCCRGGTGGGGGTCGGGCTCTACTCCCATGTAAAAAATGAAAGGACAAGAGGAAATAGCCTCAGGTTGCGCCAGGGGAGGTTTAGATTGAATATTAGGAAACATTTCTTCACTGGAAGGGTTGTCAGTCATTGGGACAGGCTGCACAGGGCAGTGGTGGAGTCACCATCACTAGAAGTGCTAAAAAAAATGTGTAGCTGTGGTTCTGAGGGACATGGTTTAGAGGTGGACCTGTCAGTGCTGAATTAATGGTTGGACTTGATGWTCTGAGAGGTCTTTTCTGACCTTAATGATTCAGTGATTCTGCGACTGGCCCCTAGAAGGCTTCCACAAGAAATGCACAACTGAAGTGCATATTTGGAAAAAAAATAAATATATTAATATTTAATATTAATATATTAAAATCCTGTTTCYGTACAGAATTTCTGTGTAGCTCTCTGTAATTCCATGTTTCTGTGAGCTGTGCATGAGCAGAGCCAGCTCTCTGCCAGCTCCTGATTCCTGCAAACTGTTCCCATCATGGGGATAACTCACCAGGGTCAGCTTCTTCTCCAGTTTGGCTGCATTAGGGATCCTGTCAATATTCTGGATCTCTTGGTATGCTTTATGAACCTTCCAGGCAATTCCCAGGTAACAGGCAACGATGGTCAGCGCAGGCAGGACCGTGCACAGGAGGAACATGCTCAGAATGAACGAAAAACCATTGGAGGAGTTGTGGAACTTGCTCCAGGCAATTGTACAGGAGATGCCAAAGGGCTCTGGGCCATAGTAGCCCCAGCCTACCAAGGGCAGGATGGCCCAGAGCAGGGAGTAGAGCCAGATGAAAGCAATCAGGATGCAGACAGTGTTCTTGGTGATTTTGTTACCTGCAAGAGAGAGGAAGAGCAAGCCTATATGGATCTCATCCCAGTCTCATGGGGCTCAYCATAACTTCCCCTCTAACAGAAGGATGGTGGCTACAGATACACCTGGGCTGCTTGGGAAAGCTTTGGTCTTCTTGAGAAACAGAGTGTCCATGAATTGGGTGAGACCTGAACACAGCCCTCCGTGCTCATCTGGAGCTTAGTAACTCAGGGAGCTTTACAAGATCAACTTGACCCCAAATGTACCGTGGTCCTAGCCCAGGAATGCCAGAAGAATATTCCTTCTTTCCAAATTCCAGTATGTCTGCTTGGATACAAACAGGAAGGGAAGACAGTCTAGACAGTCTGGTCCAAAAAAAAACCCATTTGTGCTCTCCACTCTCAGGTAGTTTCACTTGGTATAACCGAGAAGTGAAAAACCTGTTTCATAAAGAATTTAATCAGAGCCTTCTGGGAACCTCAGGATTTGATATTGCACTAGAGGTTGAGGCTTATTCTGCTGTTACTGACCTGATATTTCATACCATATTCCACAAAGTACCTCCCTGAGCAGCCCAGCCCAACCACACCACTGCCGGGTGACCAGACCGGCCATTTACTCACTGTTGGATTTGGATGAGTTGGTGACGAGGAATCGGATCACGGCCATGGCACACAGGGTCATCATGCTGCAGACCCCAAACAGGAAGCCCATGAGGGCGTAGTAAACGCAGGAGGCATCTCCCCCCAGCCAGGCGTGGTTCCAGGCGGATGCGATGGCCAGCGGGTACATGCTGAGGGCCATGCCGATGTCTGCCACCGCCAGGTTCACTGTCAGCAGCTCCGGAGACTTGAGGAGGGAAGAGCGTTTCACAGCCGTGGCAAGGACGGCTGAATTCCCAAGGATTGTCAGGATGGCTGGAAGGGAAGGATCAGCACAGACAAGAAGATCACAGAGTTAACACGCCTGTGAAATCCAGTGAAAGGATGTGAAGTACTGGGCTACAAGAGAGCTGAGGAGGGAGTTTTTACAACGTTAGGTAGTGATAGGACAAGTGGTAATGGCTTTAAACTGAAAAAGAGCAGGTTTAGATTGGATATTAGGAAGGAATTCTTTGTTGGGAGGGTGGTGAGGCCCTGGCACAGGCTGCCAGGAAAGCTGTGGCTGCTCCATCCCTGGAAGTGTCCAAGGCCAGGTTGGACAGGGCTTGGAGCAACCTGGGATAGTGGAAGGTGCCCCTGCCCGTGGCAGGGAGGTTGGAACATTTCCCTTGTCCTATCACTGTCTGCCCACTTAAAAAGTCACTCTCTCTCTTTTTTTTAAGCCCTCTTCAAGTACTGGGAGGCCACAATGGGGCATCCTTAGAGCCTTCTCTGCTCCAGGCTGAACACCCCCGGCTCTCCCAGCCTGTCTCCAGAGCAGAAGGGCTCCAGCCCTCCCTCAAAGCATCTCTGTGGCCTCACCTGGACCCACTCTAGCAAGTCCAGGTCTTTCTTGTGCTGAGAAAAAATATCCCCACTTCTCCCTCCTGCTGAAGTACTCCAGCCATCCTTCCTGCCTGTCCTCTCCTCTCATCTGGTGCCTTCCAATTCCCAAAGCTTTCCTTCTTTGTGATGCAGCTTCCACTGGAGCCCCAGCACTGGGCTCTGGGCTGCCTCAGTGGTGGGCATGTGCTGGCTGGGCAGCTCAGGGTCCTCACTGGTCCCTGAGAATCACCATGGGCAGAGGTTCAGACACACCCACTGTTTTGGAGGTCTCTGASTGCAGTGGGACCATGGGAATTGTTCAGCCAGGGGTGTGCAACAAGACCCAGAGCTTGCTTTGCAAGAGGACCTGTCATACATTATATGGGTGTGCCAYAGGCCTTCAAAGTGTTGGTGAGAGCAGTGTCAGAAGTACATGCACCAACAACTCATTTTCTCTCTTCTTTCAAGTGAATGTGGTGCTGGAGCAACATTTTGATCAGAGGTTTTCCTGAGAAGGTGTCCTCTAAAGTCAGACATGAAAGAGGGAGACAGAAAAAGATTCTGCCACATTCCCTCGTGGCTGTGAATGCAGGAAGGCTGCATCTGCTCACAGAAACCACTTAAAGTGCCCACAGAGGAGTTAATAGAGGCACATRGAACAAAACATAATAAATATATTGGCGTAAGTACAAAAGTCACAGAGATGTCAAGAGAAGGTTTAAAGGAAATGGAGAGACAAATCTGAGACTCCTTGTCCCTCTTTCAATCACTTTCTGATCACACACATTCACTTGCCACCTCTGGATACACTTGGAGAGTTCTGTGAGCTCTCCAGAGCTGTGTGTCTGCACACACAGGGTGATGCCCTCGGGGGCTTGGCCATGTGCTGATGGAGCAACCTGTGGCTTGGTGGAAAGAGCACTCTCCTGGCAAACGACAGCCACAGGCTGGGACAGAGAATCGTGGAATCATAGCATCCCTTGGGTTGGAAAACACCTCTAAGATCATTGAGTCCTACTATTCCCCCAGCACTGACAAGGMCACCACTAATCCATGTCCCCAAGTGCCACATCTATATGTATTTTAAATCCCTCCAGGGATGGCGACTCCACCACTGCCCTGGGCAGCCTGATCCAGTGCTTCACAACCCTTTCCATGAAGAAATGTTTGCTAATATCTAAACCTCCCTTGGCACTACTTGAGGCTGTTTCCTCTCATCCTGTCACTTGTTCCCTGAGGGAAGAGCCCRATCCCCACCTGGCTGCACCCTCCTGTCAGGGAGTTGTAGAAAGTGAGAAGGTCCCCCCTCATTTTCTCCAGGCTGAGCCCTYCCAGCTTCCTCAGCTTCTTCTTGTSCTCCAGACCCTTCCCCAGCTCTGTCCCCTTCTCTGGACTCACTCCAGCCCCTCATTCTGTTTCTTGCAGTGAGGGTCCCAAACCACAACATTCTCAGGCTTCAGGAGGAAAAAATGAACCCAGTTCACTTTCTTTTGTRAGAGCCCCAAGCCCACCACAAGATTAAGGAAGCAGCTCTGTCTTGCCATCAGAAGTGGGGATCCAGGCCCAGCCTCTCTTTTACCCTGACAGAAGCTCTTCCCCTCCATCCCACTGCCTGTGGGCTGCTGGCTGGCATGGGACAGAGCTGTAAGTGTGGGCTAAWAATCAAATAGCTGGTGGTGAGTGCTGCAGCCCACACCCTGGCCTTGTTCCTAATAAAAACATAATTTCAGGGCACAAATGTGCAGCCCCAGTGAGGYGGCAAAGCTATGGATAAATACAACACCGTTTCCAGTTCAGCTCACTGCTTTATTTCTGAGAGTYCCTACAGGATCCAGGGAACTTGACTACCACACAGGGCTCTGGATCCAATGCTGGAAGCTGTGCCTGAAGTTTCAGTGCCTAAAAGTCCTTCAGGAGAGGTGTGAGACTGTGGCATGGTGGCACATGAGCAAGATCAGCAAGGSGAGCTCCAGCCTCCAGCCCTTTTTTGCTGCTCTTTCCCATTGCCTTAAGTGAATCTGTATATTTACATTTATGAGAGAAGAGAGATGGCATCCTGACTTGGATTAAAAGAAAAGCCCTTGGTTGTTTTGCAGGCAGGGGTCTTCCTCACCCTGAGTTGTGCTCTGCCGTGCAGAACAGGGGGAGATATGAAGTGCTAAAGCCCAGCACTGCTGCCCAAAGCCTCTGTGTTAAAGCACATCAAAACACAGGCTTGTCTTTCTTATGTCAGCCTGGTTTTTCATGTGAGCCGAAGGGAGGAATCTTAGCAAAAAATGGAAAGCATGCCTAAACAAGTTCTGCTCCTCTCCAAACCCATGAGGGTAGAAAACAAATGCCTGTGTACATGCAAGAAGCAGACAAGAAAGAAAACACTTAACTGAAGCCATGCTGGAGCAGGCTGGTAGCTACCTCCACTTGTAYTTCATTTTAAATGTGCCTGCAGCAGGGCAAACAGGCTGCTACAAACCACAGAATTGCTATTTGGAAACACTTTGCTATTCTAAAGCAGTTCATCCTACCAAGACACAGCAGAATAACACTTTCCCCCACCAAGGATCAGACCACAGCTGCTTTGCCATGACCAGTCCTACGGAATGAGCTGCCCTGTCTCGGCTCTCAGGGCTGAGGTGGCACAGTAAGCGACAGACAACTTATTTCAAATACTTGTGGTGCCAGAGAGGCAAATTTGTGCTGGCCATTCTTCAGCATCAAAACAAAAGATTCCAAATCCAAGAGTGGAGATTAATCCTGGCATCCAACCAACTCCAAGGCACTAAGCAGAGGAACCTGTGTGGAAACAGATTTTCTGTCATTTCCCCCCAGCTTCCTCTGCCTGACCACGGCACAGACAGRGAGTCCCTGTATCCCTGTCCCCAGGCTCCAAGCAAACGAGGAGGCTGCGAACTCACCTATGATGAGGAGAAAGACCCCAGCTCCATAATCCACGACCGGGTGGAGTTTGGAAATGTACTGCTCCTCCATTGTCCCCCGTGGAGGTGGGTGAAGGTTTTCAATCAAAGGTGAAGTGGCTGCAGGAGCACAGAGCTCGTCCTCATGGTTTGCCTGCTGCAGGTGTGAGCCAGGAGCTGGGTGCTGCCAGTGCAGGGACCCTTCTGCTGCCTCCTTGTCCTGCCTCTGGTGTGGCAGGGGAGAAGCCTGGAGTGAGGGGAAGGCTTTCCCCCTGGGAGGCAGAGTGAAAGCCAGGCAGAGCCTCTGCCAGAGCGATCCCGCCTGCCTGGCTGGCAGAGCATCTCTCCTCCCACCCCTCCTCTCCCACCCCTCTGCTCCTTGGCTTGTCAAGCTTCACAATGCAAATCCCCTCAGATGAGCAAAACCAATTGTTCTTCAACCATCAGCAGCCTTGGGAAATAAGTCCAGGCTGAGGGATCAGGCAAGGGAAGGAAGGTTGGGAGTTTTGTTCTCCAGCTTTACGGCTGAGTATGGGAGACATGAGGCTGGGACAGGGGTCTGTAAGTTGAAGTGTTTGAGGAAAGCTGTTTGCTGCAGGGCTCAGCAGGGTCAGAGTCACACCACTGAAGACAGGAGTGTCAGAGCTGCTTCAGGGCAGAACTAGAGGATGCTCCATCCGGTGTGAACRGCTGCAGAGCACTAGAGGAGAACCAAGCTCCGAGGTCACTCCTGTGCCACTCCAGAGTTCCGACTTGGGAAGCAGCCACAGCAGCACCTCACCTCCCCGTTTTCCTTCTCTTTATAATATCTGACCCTAAAATCATCATAATGAGCAACCTGGTCTAGTGGAAGGTGTCCCTCCCCATGGCCAGGGGTTGGAATTGGTCTTTAAGGTCCCYTCCAACCCAAACCATTCTGTGATTCTAYGTTTCTATGACAATGTTCTCTCAGTCTGTATAAACAATGCCAAGTTTGGCTCCAGGCTCCAAATATTTGTCACAGGCTTATCCATATATTTCCATATGCAGGTCCTGGTTTTGGTGCACAGAGATTTTCACCTCTGTAGTTGCAATGTCAGTAATTTTAACTTGACTTTGAACCAGGGCAGCACCCAGCCAGCACAGTGAAAAGCTGATCTACTCTAAATTATTTAATTACAGTACCAGGATWTGCTAAGCTGCATCGACATAATTCCCCGGTTGGCCTATTTAACTGTGTTCAGACATAGATGGATGCCCCATCCCTGGAAGTGTCCAAGGCCAGGTTGGACGTGGCTTGGAGCAACCTGGGATAGTGGAAGGTGTCCCTGCCCATGGCAGGGGGGTGGAACGMGATGAGATTTATGGTTCCTTCCAACCCAAACCATTCTGAGATTCTATGATAGCGAATTTAAAATTCACAGGAACATGTAGGCATCTCRTGTGCAATCTAGGTGGAATTTAGGAGCTCAAGTATAGCAGTAACAGCTCAAATTGTGGAAAAACTTGGGAATCTGGGTGGCTTAAAAAAGCTTTAGTTTCAGCAGGGTTTTGTATATCTCCAAGCTTGGAGACCCCAGAACAGTTGTTCTTTGTGGTCTCATTCAAAGTCTCACACAGTTTTGGAATAAAGACCCCACCTAACTCATGGAATCCAGCACCTGCTCCTCAGGAGTTCAGTGCAGATGTCCTTCATCGGACGTCCCATGGCAGTAGAGATTCAGCTGAATGTGACAGGTTGCTGCAGTGCTCTCAAGCCTTGGGTGTATAAGCAAGARTCAGTTTAGCATAGGAAGGTAGGGTATGTACAGTGTTAATTATAAAAGGAAGTTCTTCTATCAGAATAGAATAAAAAAGGACAGAGGTGATGTCTCAAAAACAYGCCCAGTACTGAGAGTTTTAAACAGCTTGGTCGATTCAGTGTAGTCTGTTCAAGAAAGAGAGGTTACCATTTGATCCCAGTTTGGGGGAGTGTTCTGGGTCCAGCCAGGACAGGGTTAACTTTTGCAGTGGCCAGAAGGGGCATGGTCAGGACCTGGAGGTTTTCTATAGCACCTGGCCAGAACCAGGACAGAGATAAATGTCTGCTAGAGTAGCAAAGACACAAATCCTGTGACAGAAAGYAGAAAATTGCCACATTCTGACAATCCAGTACCATGCACACAAAATCGTTGTATTAGTAAATTGAACAATGCCAGATCACCACAAAGATGCTGGAATCTGCCTSCTCACCTTGTTAAATTCGCAGAGCTGTTGCTGGCACTGATTTGGGCTGGGCCAGCTTGCGCTGTCCTGTCATTCCCAGGCACAGGTTGGCTAAAAGGACCCCAGGACTGTTGCCAGCAGGCAGCAATGTCATTGGTTTCCAAAACAAAGTGACACTGTTTAGTTCCCTGGTGCAGATGTTGCCCCTGGGTTTTTGCTCTTATAATGAGTGCAAACATTTAGGTGAGAAACARATTCTCAAGGTGCAGCCATTGGATGAGAATTGACTGTTTTAAAGTTCTTAAATAAAAATTCTGGTAAAATCYTTTCTGATAAAATTCCTGCCTGTGCTATGCAGTCACCTCACTCAATGTTTCTTTTGGCCTTACTTGGTGAAACCAGGACAGAAGGCTCAGTTCAAGGAGATTGATGCCACCCAGTCCCAGCCAGATCTCCTGCTTTCCCACTTGTTGCACGGTCCCTCCTCTCACTACTGAAATAAAACTCTGCATTTCTTGAGGCAAGAGGGAAGTTTAAAACATTTTGCTGAGAATTTAATTGGTAATTATTATTTAATAACTGGAGACTCCACTGGCTCCRTCAGGAGCCTAGTCCTCTGCCAGCTCTTGTGGGCACCTTAGATTACACTGTGTGGCTCTTTCATGCTGGTTTAGACGGCATTTAATTTATTGTGAAACCCCCAATTTAGCATTCACATGGGGTAGGATTACATCAACAGTCCAGTTACGAAATGGAAGAAAAGAAAATAAATGATTAAAACCAGAAGAGCTGACTGATCCCAAATCCAGTGCATTATTCATGTGTAGTTTAACAATAGCAAGTTGTGCTCGTCATTATCTTCCTGCAGATCAGATCAATCCAGATGATCTGTTTACAACCAAAACACAGTCCAGGTTTATGCATCTTGACAGATTCAGATGTGGGGGAGGGGGGAGGAGGGAGTCATATTTTAGAATTGTTTTTGTGACATTTATTTTCAATTTAATAAAGTAGTCTTGAAATGAGACAGATGGAAGGATGAAGTTGCTACCTACTCATTTCTTAAAGGCTATGTGAAACTTCAAGCAAAAAATGAACTCACGATCAAACCATATGTACATATTTGGATGTAAATGTAGACATATATATAAAACAAGTTCCCACTGTTGACACGAAACAGAGTATGAGTTGAGGAATTACTTGATGCTACCAAATGAGAATGCTCTACAGCTTTATTTTTACTTTCCGCAGGAAAAAAATTAAGAGTATTCTGAATCTGCAGGAACAAGGGAATTGTTCTGAATTATCAGTTTGCCACTGCGTAGTGGTTCATTTCGCAGAGATAAAATATCTCAATGTTTGGAGCTGTTTAGGACAATAATATTGGGTTGGGTTTGGTACCATATATCAAAATCATTGATATCTCCTGATTTGTGGGGAGGGTCTGAATATGTGTCCTTATCTGCACAGAATTTATGTCTGTCAAAAATGGTCATGTATCATTTAGAAGAGGACATGACTTTGTTATTCCTGTTTATCTCTGGCTGCTCTGTCCAGATTTTCTCTTTGTGAAGAGTCTGAGATCTCCAGTGAGCAGTGTGTGTGCAAAGTCTGTGTGGACAGTCCTTCTGGGGTGCCCTCTCCTTGCTGCAAAACACCTCTGCCATGATGCACAACTCAAGTTTTTTCATTAAAAAATGCCACCTTTTCCAAACTCCTTGGAGGAGACAACTTCATCATATTCTCCAGGAATTCCTACAACTTCCTTCCTTTTAAATACTTGTTTATTTCTGCAGCTTTACTTTTGGAAGTTCATCTTTGAGCTGAGACCTCTAGCTGAGCTTCTTGCTTTCACCTCCATTTATGAAAACCAGAACCAGCACTTAAGTGGAATTCTCAGTCTCCTCATGAAGTTGTATGTTTTCAACAACCAAGTCTTGTTTAAGCTGGTATTTGAAACCTCAAGCATAGTAATTTTTAAATTGTTTTCTTCTGGATGCCTGCACTGACTTGCATGTTATTGCCTGAGGGGATATTTACAAAGTCTGAATTCAGTCTAGGGACACTAAACTGCCTAACTTCCCTTGTCTGGAACTGAAGAATCCAGTTGGATCAATACATTTTGTTCTTTCACTACAACCAGTTTAACACATAATATGTGGCTCTTGGTTAACCCAGTCCAAGCGAGTAACTTGGGTCACAACAACCCCTGCAGTGCCGCAGGCTGGGGAAGGAGTGGCTGGAAAGCTGGAAAAGGACCAGGSGGTGCTGGTCAACAGCAGCTGAACATGAGCCAGGTGTGCCCAGGTGGCCAAGAAGGCCAATGGCACCTGGGCTGTGTCAGCAATAGTGGCCAGCAAGACCAGGGCAGTGATTTTCCCCTGTGCTGGGCACTGGTGAGGCCACACCTCAATTCCTGGKGTCAATTTTGGGCCCCTCATGACACTGAGGGGCTGGAGCATGTCTAGAGGAGAGAACAGAACTGGGGAAAGGTCATGAAGTGCAGCCAGAAGCTCACATTTATTAAACAAAGTCATCATTTGTTGTAACCATGCTACTCATGTGCACTGGTGAAAGGGGATGTACAGCTGTGAGGAAAGTCACCTGTGGAGTAAAGGTGTGGCATGTCCCTGACATGACAACCCAGCTCTTTTCAACTGGGCAATAGGCTGCCCTGCCAGGGACAAYTTTAAATTTTTTTTCCCACTATTGCCTAATATGCAACATAAGGCTCTAATTTGAGAAGCAATATGAAAACAAGGCAAGGGAGAAACATAGCAAGAGGTGGGAAGGGAGAGACTGTAATGAGATATGAAAAGGTTAATTCAACATGCAAGTATGAAGCATGTTAYAGCTATTTCTTTCAAAGGTGTGAGAAGACAGACTCTAACACATTAAGAGTGGAAAGGAAATGGCACCAAAGGTGCTAAAATAAAATGAAAAATATTGTGTCAAGAAAAGAAAAAATCAAAATGTTGCCCATGTTGTGGAATTTGACATTGCAAACCTGCTCATATTTAATATGGTGACAATGTTCCCAGATCTCAGCTTAACAGTGGTATGAATTCTCTCATTGTCAAGGGTTCAAAGACAAAATCGTGCCTTGTTATGCTGGATATTGTGCAAATAATCACGTGGGAACACTTGCTTGCAGTTTAAGTATTTTCCTTTGCATTTTGGTCCTGCACTCCATCTATTCACGATTCCTTTGTGTCATCCAGACCATGGGAAAAAGTCACACAATTTGTGGAATGGAACACCCTGAACTCTGCTGCCACAGGGATATTGCTGTGCAGCAGCTCTGCCTCATCATCCTCTGCTCACCTCTAGGGTGTGCACACCTCTGGGCATGCAGGAGTGTGGCTAAAGGAAAGGATGACCTGGGAAGCAACACATTCCAGCCACTCTACTCTCCAAAAAGCCAGATTCAACAGATTGGGTCATTTAAGACTCTCCAGTTCTGTGTGACTGTAGCATGATGGCAACAAAGACTTGATTGTGGGAGATCCTGAGCTCAGAACTGTTCTGGAGGCAGCAAAATAGCAAATAGGACTGGGAGACAAGGGATCACAGTGTGTAGGGTTGGGACCAAAGCTGCCCAGATCCCTCCAGCAGCCTGCAGCAGGAAGGCCAGCTCTGCAGGAGTCTGCCCAGCCTCAGGACTAGTCCTAGCTCTGCTTCTTTGYCTTTCTTTTTATATGACCTAGTGCTGATTTGGGCTCACCCCTTCCTCTTTTGAATGACAAAACTCAATCCTCTCCACTTTGCTGGGAAATCCAGAACCATGCTGAGAGGGAGCATCCCTCCAGCAGCWCTCACTCTCACTGAGAGGTGAGACCAGGTGAGACTGGTCCTTCTCTTTGTTCCTTAACTTTGATAGCAGGACTAGGATCTGGCAGAACTGAGACATGACAAAACAGGCTGTGGTGGTGGTGGTGGCCACAAAGGGAGGTGTTTGGCACGCAGGGTCATATGGGATGGCAAACACTGAAGGGCCCTTTTGGACATTGGCATGAGGACAGTGAAATCCACCCAGTGCAGCCTCTGAAAGAGTTCACTGATTGCAGCTGGTGTTGGTATTTCATGCTTCAGTGAAGAGGGGAAAGGGGATTTGTTTTGAGGGAACATTTTTGCATTTGTTTAAAAGTAGTCAGAGAAAAGGTTACTGGAGCGGGAGACAGGAGATCAGGGTATTTATACAACTTTTGGGGACAGACCTGACTTTATACAGATAATCTTTACCCACATGGTGTAACCTACTTGTGTTAACACCATGGAGTCTCTGAACACCGTTTGGGTGCACCCACCTCTATTCCCTGTTCCAGTTTCTCCACCAAGGCAGGAGTAGAGCAGCCCAGGGATGTACTCCAGAGCAAGCATGGCTGTGTGTCCCACACAGACAGCGGGACAGGGCTCACGGGGGCAATCCTATGGCACTGCAGATGAACTCGATGGAACTGCTCTGGCTCTGCTGCTGCCTACTGTGTGACACTCCTCAAGGCACTTCCTTCCTCTTGCTGCCTGTCATTTACCCACTGGGATTGTACATTTTCCAAGGTCTGACCSATCTCCAGCTATTTCTGCCCAGTGCCTGGTAACAAAGCAGCGCCGTTGTTGGCTTGTGCCTCTCAGCACCATTGTCATACAACAATGGTTTGAAGAAAGAGGCCAATTTTCTTTCATATTAGAATTACTCTTACTAATTTCTAAATGGACCCACACTGGGAATTCAAAAATGCCAGGATTACAACTTATTATTCAGAGAAAAGAAAAATACCTGAGAGAGTGAATGCTGTAAAACTATAGGGGTAGATGTGAGTGAAAATTCATGGAGATGCTTCTCTTGGATGGAAAAGAACAGGTTTCCTTGTTCAACCTGGAACACAATGTTTAATGAAGAAAGGAGACAGAAAGATTGGGAAACAAAGGCACAACAGAGACTTSATGGTAACAAATCTTTTATTAGGTAGAATGGGGAAGACAAAATTTCTGCTCTACAATAATCTGTGGTGGCACCAGCTGGTCTTTTACAATGACCCTGTTAAGGACAGCATTGAGCAGAGCTGCCTGCCCAGCAACTAATACAGCAACCCACTGCTAAGGCTACTTCCCTGGATTTTAGCTKCCAGTGAAAGACAGTGCTTGGAATTTAAGGGTCCCTAACAGCAGAGAGGGCACCAGAAGCCTCATGTCAAGACACTCTGTCACTTTTCAGGTCTTTATGGAATTTGCAAAATCACATTCAGGTCCCTTTTTCAGCCTTCAGATTATAATTATAGGAGTGAGAGAAGTCACAGCTATTCTGTCTTGACCTCCTCCCTGAGATCTTTTGACCCTTTAAGCCAAGTAGTGGTTAATTCCCCCTACACAAAACTGCTGGGCTTCAAGATGGCTGTAAATATGGCACAGAGTAGGATTGTGAGGGAGAGAAGAGAAACTACTTTCTCAATATTATTATTTGTTAGTGGTCAGCATTTCAATTGCTTGAGTTTTCAAGGTTAACTGAGCTGCAGCAACAGCTGCTTTCAGAGAGGATTTCCCACACCTTGGAAAGTGCTTTAGGTTTTTCTTCCTGGCACTTCAGTCCTTTGCAGTGGTGTGAAAYGCCCTTTGCAGGGATATAAGAGATCATCAAACTTGAAAAAAATTAATCCCACAAGTGTTACTGACTTGTAGCCAGGTCCTTTGCTTATTGCTCTCGATACTTGACAGGAAACAAAAGTGGGAGTAAGTTAAATATTTTGTGGGTATTCTTTGTATTTGCACTGAGAAACTTCCAGCTATTTCCTCCATGTTTACACAGTGCTCAGCTAAGTTTTGCTAATATTGAGTTATCCCTCTGCTTACCTTCCACGGGCCACTGAAGAACTGGTAAAACAAGGAAAGGCCTCAGAAAGGCATCACTGCAGCCTCCTGCATCTCAGGTAGGGATGACATCAATTCCTCTGCTGCTTAAGCAATCTGCTGCACATCAGAAAAGTATTATCTCACTTTTAAGAGGCTGGTTCAGATTATTCTGTAATTGACCACGTTCAAAACCAGCAACAGCAACTGTGAATGCTTTCTGCACTCAATTACACTGAAAAAACAGAGATGAACCTAGCCTCAGAAAAAAAAAAGTCTTGTGGTGAGAGCCCTGGGGCATGCTGGGTTTGGATCTCTGCCTTGCCACAGTCTTCCTGTCGCTGCTTTTGGGCCAGTGATTAAATCTTTCTGTGCCTTAATGCCCCAGAATTTAACTATGGATGCAAATAAAAGCTTTCTTCTTTATATCCTTTAAATCACTATCACACTTTCACAGAAACATAAAATGATTTGGATTGAATGGGACCTGGAAGATCATCTCATTCTAACCCCCTGCCATGGGCAGGACCTTCCACTATCCCAGGTAGCTCCAAGCCCCACCCAACCTGGCCTTGAACACTTCCAGGGATGGGGCAGCCACAGCTTCTCTGGGCAACCTGTGCCAGAGCCTCACCACCCTCACAGGGAAGAATTTCTTCCTCATATTTAAACTAAATATACTCCCTGGCAGTTTGAAGCCATTGCCCCCTGTCCTGTCACTACAYACACTTGTAAAAAATCCCTTTTTGGCTTTCTTCTAATCCTCTTTAGGCACTGGAAGGGACTCTAAAGTCTACCCTAAGCCTTCTCCTAAGCTCGGTGAACACCCCCAGCTCCCCCAGCCTGGCTCCACAGCAGAGGGGCTCCARCCCTCCGAGCATCTTTGTGGCCTCCTCCAGACCATCTTTGTGGACTCCTCTGGACCTGCTCCAATATATCCACGTCTTCCTTGTGCTGAGATTCCCAGGGCTGGGTGCAGTGCTCCAGGTGGGATATCATGAGAGCAAAGCAGAGAGGGAGAACCACCTCCCCTGACCCACTGCCCAGGCTGGTTTTGATGTAGCCCAGGACACAGCTGGTGTTTTGGGCTGCAAGTGCAAGAAATGACCAGTCATGGCCAAGTCATGCCCAGCTTTTCATTCTCCAGCACCCCCAAGTCCTCCTCGGCAGGGCTGCTCTCAATCCTTTCTCTGGGTTGATRCCTGGKGTTGCCCTGACCCAGGTGCAGCATCTTGCAYTTGGCCACATTGAATTTCACGAGGYTCACACAGGCTTGGTGTTGGGGGCTTTTTGAACTCAGATCAGGACATGGGGACAAAGGTACCCATGGCTCACTTTGCCTGTGGAGCATGCATTTTCTACTCAGTCTGCATTGCAAACATTTTTGTTTGTTTGTTTGTTTGTTTGTAGACTCCATGTCCTCATCAAGACAGAATCTGTATTCACTCAAAAGGAGAAATTCTGGGCCCTCTCTATCCATTATGGTTACTTAGAATAACTCTGACAGCAGGAATACAACAGGCACAAAAACCATGAGGTAAATAAAGAACCCTAATCATGATCCTTTTTTCACTCATCATTTTTGTGATACTGACTTGTGACCACTTTAATGCATGGAGTTGACAGGGAATATCAATCTCTTTTTGCCTGTAACTGAATATATTAGAGTAGTTTTCTGTCACATGTACTGAAATGGTTTTTATAACCTGAACATTTGAAGCAAACATTTATTGGCTTGTAACTGGATATAATAAAATCTGTCACATGTACTTAGATAAATTTTATAGCCCTAACATCAGCGCAGAATTTATTTCAGCAAAATAAAACCATTTAAAATTTTCAGATCTAGTTGAAAGTGATCACCCAGACTTCTCCTGGACTCACTGGTKAAAGATCATTGAAGTAAAAGGCACTCTTTGTGCAGAAATATGCATWCTATCTGGATGAAATCAGTTGTTATTTGGAATTGCCTATTGACAATAAATTTAATAATAGCAATGTTATTATTATTATTGTTGTTGTTATTATCATTATTATTAATTATTATTATTATTATTCACTGTGAGGGTGGTGAGGYCCTGGCACAGGTTGCCCAGAGAAGCTGTGGCTGCCCCATCCCTGGAAGTGTTCATGGCCAGGTTGGATGGGGCTTGGAGCACTTGGATAGTGGAAGGTGTCCCTGCCCATGGCAGGGGCTGGAATGAGATGATCTTTAAGGTCCCTTCGAACCCAAAGCATTCTGTGATTACAGAGAGCCCAGAGAGGTGTCTTAAATAAACCTCACAGTTTGAGATGGCTAAATTTTGTTGATCTGAGTCCTGTCCTGACAGACATACTAAGCAACACAAGAAACCTATAAGAAAGGATAAACTGGAACGTATGGTCTCAAATCWTGAGTTAAAGCTTTCAACATTGTGTCTATTCCCTTGTTTCCATTACTACCAAAACTSAAATTCCTCAGAGCATGCAGTAGCCATGAACCCTGCTTGCTATTTAAAACAAAAAAAAAAGTGGTTTAGCTGTCCAGCTTTAATATTATTTTCCCAAAGGTTTTTGATTACCAGTTCCTTCCTGCAGAAACATGATCATGACAATGATGTTATTAGTATTTGAATGATCCTGATTTGACTGTGAAAGTCACATCACACTGACCTGGACAACACAGGGAACATGAGTTTGCCCCTTTTTTGATGCAGAAAATTGTTGGTACCTGTAAGGCTCTTCTAGTAAGGCAGTAGGGTGTTCTCTGAAGAATTCTGTGGGCTCTAAAAGAATAATCTTTCCCAGATACTGAAAAGGATGTTTGGGGCAGTGGGGTGAGTAAAAGTATAAGTATTGCAAAAGCACCCACAATGCCACAAAAATAAGACAAATACTTAAACCCTTCTGTTTTCTCTCCAGTCTTCCCTTGCCCTAAAAGCTACAATGTCCTTTCAAGTTATTTAATTGTTAATTAATGAAGTTTCAAGCTTCAGTTATTCAATACCGAATTTCCCCTTAATACGTAAGCAACATCTCTGCCTGCCTGGCAGAAATGAAGAACATCCAGTTTTACACCAAAATTTTTGTCTACCTTGAATTCATGTCAAAGGTACTTTCAGTCTCCTCTTTATCAGAGATGATTTGTTTAATCCACCAGACTTGCTACTGAGATGTATCTTCAAGGTGGCCAAAAGATGAACAGAGAGAGGTTGTCTGTCAGGGAGTGGGGATTGGATGGGGACGCTGTTCTCTGTAAACCACAGACCACTGGCAGCCTTGGAGGAGATGGACAAAGGGATTCAGTATGGATTGCTGTGATAATGAAGACTGTSGACTAGATCAACCAAATCAGAGGAGACTCGGGAACTAAGGGAAGGAATATCCTGTTAGGACAGGATAGCACATGCACACCCTTTATGGCAAGTGAGCCCCATGTTAGACTGTGACTCACTTTGTTCTGCCAGCTCTGCTGTGAGAGTGCTGACCTTTGGCAAAACATTGATAATAAAAGCCAGAAGAAAGATGTTGTCTTAAATTGTGGTACCCAGCTGCTAAATTCATGTATGCTAAAACCCTGAGGTTTGCAAAGCCCTCTGAAGCCAGTGGAAAGATTCCCGTTGACCTCAGTGGGCTGTGAATCATTCTCAAATGGAAATAGAGCTTCAGTTCCAGTGGCTGCTCTCATCTCCATGCAGACTAGTCCTGGGACAGATCCCRTATCAGCCATGGTGTTTGATGGGTGATAAAGCTATTGCTGATAAGGCCAAACACACCCTCATGGTACCCTGAAGTGGGGATGGGATGAGTTCATCTAATCTCATCAGACACCTACATCTAAACCAATCCCCCTCTGCTCCTCTGGTACTCAGTGGAGAGAAATCAGCATTTCATCTGCAACTCATCACTCCAAAACGGACATCTAAAATAGGTCAGATGACTCATGCTCTAAATTCCTGTTTCTTCCCATTGACAATAAAGGGAATAAAGCCTGAAGTAATTTTCTCAGATTCAAACATGGTCAGAAGAAYATCACTCTAAGTATCTTCATTAGACTGGCTTCCAGAATGTTTGATTTAGCAATCAGCTATAAAAGCCAACACAAGATCCTAATGGAGACAGGTTCAGATAAACCCAGTTGGTTTTGAGTTGTCTTGCATGAACTACAGAGCTTTTCCTCAGTAGGATTTTATATTAACACCTTAAAAATATTGCAGTAACAAGACAGCCTTTGATGCACCCTGCTCTGGTTACATGTTCTGGATCACAGGTCCAAAATGGTCTCAAGTATATTCCAAAGATAATAATAATAAATRGACCAGAGGCTTCAAATTATTGCCACTAATTAGTTCTCAGAAATCTCTCATCCCACTGGTGAACAGAAGAGGGCGAAATTCAGCACCAAATTCAAACCTAAATGGACATGTCTACAACAGAGTCAGGGCTCTCATTGTGCTCAGTGGAGAATGAGTCAAAACAGGAAACAGAAACTGAAAATCACTTGTCTACATACAGGTATCTAATTTAGAGTGACTTGGGCTACACTCTGTTGGCTGTAGAAAATCCCTCTCCAAATCAGGAATTTGGCCACCAGCTCCAATGTAGTCACAACACAAAAAAGCCACCCAAAATTAATTTCTGTTGAATCTCATCTACCAGAAACTGCCCACTTGGTTGCCCAGCAATAACACCCTTACCTGGTTCTTATCCTGACAGGATACAGTGTGATGAGATGTGCCATGTCCTGAACCATGATCATTGAATCACTGAAAATATAGTGTGAAACTTCAACATTTGCCATGAAATGGAGCTGAGTTTCAGACAGCTCAAGAAAATTYAGTGAAGCCCTGCAAAGTGTTCAACATCTTTAGCACAACCAAACCCATAAACTGGCTCCACAAGGGGATATGTGAGTACAACTGCCAGTCTTTGTTGTGCCAGTCTGATCCTCTTCCACCAGATGTTTCTGGGATGATAGTCCAGACAAATTACCCCAAACATAATAGTGCCCTTGAGTATTTGAAAACCTCTATTCAGAAACACAGCTTCTAACTTGGCACTTACCTCAAAATATTCCCGACTGTCAGCAGCTATTAAAAACAAGAATAACAATGGCTATTTCCRTAATAGCTGCATTTTGAAATCCCAGAGCACTTGGTGAACTTATCAGATGTATCTGAGATGTATGGATTCATATCATCTGTTAGGGAATGAAGGTCTGTTTGGGGCAAGAACTGGATTTCTGTTTTCAAAAATTCTATAACRAAATACAGAAAAGGAATGAATACAGATGAGGAATGAATACAGMTAAAGAATGAGATTCCTGAAGGCGGAGACACCTTCCACTAGACCAGGTTGCTCTGAGCCCCATCCAACCTGGCCTTGAACACTTCCAGGGATGGGGCAGCTTCTCTGGGCAACCTGTGCCAGGGCCTCACCACCCTCACAGGAAAAATACAAATATCRTGCCCCTTGACTGCTAAATCACCCTAGTAATTATCCTGCTCTAACGAGAAGTTTATACCATTTGGTGAATGCCTCAATTACCTCCAACATGCTGTGTAACTGTCACTTATGCAAAGCAAAATTACAGAAAAAAAAAGTGGTTTGCACTTGCAAAAAGTATAACTTAAAATATTTTAGGATGGAATGATCTAAGCTGGAAGGAAAATATAAAAATAGGCGAGGAGGGAGCTGATGTGTTTAGCTGGGGAAAAGGTAGCAAACACAAAAAGCTTTGGCTTCTTCTTTTCCATAATTTTTCATCATTTTCAATCTTGTCAGCATGAATAATACTGTTGATTTTTGGTGTGATTTAGAAGCAGCTGCAGAATACAAAACAAAGTTGAAAATCAGCTGAAAGACTATTCATCTATTTTCCTTTTAGTTGAAACACTCCTCCCAGCTGCAGACAAGTAACCAGGCTGACTATAATTCCATAAATTACATCTGATCAGCATGGGGTTCAGATTTTGGGGGTATTTTAAAGAAATCTTTTGAAACACATATACAGGTGCTAGAGGTTCCCATCTGATTTAGTACAGAAATTAATCTTCTCTGCTCATTCCTTCTGTTAATTTCTCTGTCTTGCTCTCTGTCCTAGGAAATTAGCCCTGGCCCATTTTAACTCCTAAACTGCACCTGGAAATTGCATAGGAAAGTTTTAGTTTGCCTGGATCCAAGCCAGAGTAACCTGGCTAGTGGAAGGTGTCCCCAGCCACCCTGGGAGGGTAACAGGAATTCACAATAGGGCGTGAATCATAGAATCATAGAATGGTTTGGGTTGAAGGGACCTKRAAGATCATMTCATTCCACCCCCTGCCATGGGCAGGGACACCTTCCACTAGACCAGGTTGCTCCAAGCCCCGTCCAACCTGGCCTTGAACACTTCCAGGGATRGGGCATCCACAGCTTCTCTGGGCAACCTGTGCCAGGACCTCACCACCCTCACAAGGAGAATTTGATGCCAAAACCACATGAAGAACCAGCTAAATAACCAAATAATATTCATTTMAAAGCAAACAGAACATTCTCCGTTTTGACCAAGGCATCTTTGCCTCACTAAAAAAAAAATTAAAAATTCCTGTTTATCATGTTTTCAGGATGGTCTCCAAACTTTGTGCCTGGGAAGAAGCTTTTTCACAAACTAATTATGTTATTTTATTTTATCTGGTGTGGATGTTTTATTTTAAGTCCATTAGAGATACAGAAAAAATAATAAGGGAATATTTTATTGTTATTCATGTTCAGACAACCGAGTTGAGCTTGCCAATATTATCAGTGGAGTCTAGAGAGAGATCAGCTGGTCAACTGGAGCAGGTAGACTGCAATCTAAATAAAAGTCAYGCTCCACTGAAGAAAACTTCACCCAGATGGTGAATCATTAAATTCCTGCCACTAAGCAAATGCACCTTCCTTCACCTGTGGGTTACCCAGCAACTGGCAGTTCGGCAGCAATACACTTAATTTTATGATTAACCTTGTCAATCCACAAGCACTTGCTTTCCCAAAGAGCTGACCTTTTCCTACAATATTGTTTTTGACAAGTGATGGCTCATTACCCTCTGTTACTGTCAGTATTTTAATATTCAGTTTTCAAATGATTATCAGAGACAGAGGCACCAACACCCTCTATTAAGATTTCCTCACACCTTCCACAGTGAGGTCTTGCTATGCTGGAACTTTCAAGATGAAATTTCCTTTGCCACATTAATTTTACATTGATATTTTTTCAAAAGGCTTCAATTAAAAAATAAAATGTCATTCCTAAGACCAGTGTTAAGACATATTTGTGTATGTAAAATAAAAGCTACAATTGGACATACACCATTGCTGCAAAGCTTTAGCATTCCCGTCCTTTGAGGCAGCAACTTGAAATCAAGTCGCAGATGTGACCTGGGGACAATGCTGTGTCTTTGGCTGCTTTCATTATGTTCTTCTGAATGTGACACATCTCTGAGTCCCTGGAAAAATCAGTTTACTGATGCTCAGGAGAGCTTTGTTTCACATTTATATTGTCCATCGTCTTGGCACTGAGCTCCTCCCAGCACAGCTCGTTTTCCTGCATTCCCTTGGATCATTAGGCACAGCCACTCCGAAGTCAGTGGGGCTGAGCAAGGCTTTTCCCTGCAGAGATTTCTCCAAGAAGCTGCAGGGCACCAAAGGGCTGGTCAGTGACAGAGAGCAGAAGGAATTGCTGGAGCCAATACCATGCAAAGAAAGGGGCAAACTGACACAAATGAAGATTTCTGAAAAATTAGGGTAAGACTGGGATTGAAATGGTTTAGGAGAGAAAGAACAGGGAAAGAGAGCAAAAAGACAGATGAGAATCTGGGGAATGCAAAAAGATAACTGGTGAGTAGGGAAAAGGGACCTGTAAAAGAACAGAAATAAGAGCAGAGAGAAGAGCMGATTCTGCAATGTTTCTTGAAAGTGTGGACCAGAGATGAAGGGAAGTGAATGGCTTATGCATTTCAGCATGTATTTAAGACRGGATCTCCAGGATTCACTCTCTTCTAGGGAAACAGCTGTGACCAGAACTGCCTGACAAACTTGTATCACCTCTTGTTTCTCTCTCAAACTGCAACAAACCCCATAACTCAGAGTTTTGGGCTAACTGTTCAYAAAAAAAGCAATCATTTTTGATTCATAAGTTCTGTCCTTGCTGGCAGAGATTCTCTTTCACAAGAGAACTGTCCCATCCCTGGAAGTGTTCAAGGCCAGGTTGGATAGGGCCTGGAGCAACCTGGACTAGTAGAAAGTGCCCCTGACCATGGCAGGGGGATTGGATTCAATGACCTTTAAAAGGTCCTTCCCTCTCAAACTGTTCCATGATTGTATGAAGAGAAGAAGAGCAAAATCAGTAGAATGGACCATGCTCATTTTGCCAGAGAAAAGGCTCTGTATTTCCAGCTTTTCCCAAGTTCTACCTTGGATATATYTGTCTCCTGATTTAGGGAAATGCTGTCTGTGGCAATATGTCAGACTCTGTTTCCAATACTGAGAGCTGCAAACACATAAGAGCACTGCTCCATTCTCATACAGTAATGTGAAGAGCTTGAAACACTCTGCAAACAATAGGGATTCTCACAAACCTGCAGAAAAAACAGGTATGGAAATCAAACTTCCTGGCTCCTGTGCCCTTACCATAAACCTGAATTTCTTTCCTAGTCTTGCAGTTTCCACAAGTTCAAGGTGAACTTAGTGATAAGGAGATCTGCTTTGGGCAGGAAGTATTGGACAGCAGAGTGTGCTGGGATTTTGTGTGACTCTCAATCCTCAGTTGCATCTCTCCGTGGGCGTTTGGTGTGAGAAGTCTCTGTCCCTAAGTGCTGCTCAGCTCCTTGTCCTCACTGATGTGTTTTCTTCTCTTCCCTCTGGAACAGACTTTGGTGGAGCTATTTGCAAAAAAAGACAAAAAAAAAAAGGGTCAATGACAGTGTGAGAAAGAGAAAAACATCATCCCAGCAGGTTCTACAGTAAAAAAAGCCATTTAGTTACTAAGCCTTGGTTTGTTACTGCAACATCCTGGCTGTTAAAAAGTTCTCAGTTGCTGTAGCTCAGTCCTTTAAAATTGTGCTGACCAATCCTTCTGGAGATATTTCCCTCCATACATTTGCTGATATTGATTAATAACTTCATTTACAACTTATCCAGTCTCTTTTCCATATCCATGCTTTTCCAGCTGGATTTGTATTCAGCTACCACCTCTCCTGCTCTTATTGGCAGACCATAACTGCTCTTACATTACTTTCCCAGGAACAATTCTCTGACTCTTCCTGGTCTAAAAGTGACATTATCTTTTATCCTTCAACTTTCAAGCTTTTAGCTCAACCAAGATATTTCCACTTAGAATTTTTGTTATGTGCCCTGGCTGGCAAAGTGATGGCTACTGATATAAGACCTTATGAAATTACTGTCACAGGCCCTTCCAACCTACAGCTTCAGACGCACGAGGATAAAAAACCACTTGCTCTAGAAGCAGCCTAAAGTGGCTGCACTCTCAAGTTACACATTTTAGGTCAATATCTTATGTTAGTTGAGGTAAGTCTGTACCACCATTCTGGCCACAAAGATGTTAAAAATCCACACTTCAAATTATCTCAATTTATTGGGGTTGCTTCAACTTCTCATGGTACCTAATATTTCACAGAATCACAGAATGGTTTGAGTTGAAAAGGACCTTAAAAATTGTCTCGTTCCAATTCCCTGCCATGCGCAGGGACACCTTTCACTATCCCAAGTTGCTCCAAGCCCTGTCCAACCTGACCTTGAACACTTCCAGGGATGGGACAGCCACAGCTTCTCTGGGCAGCCTGTCCCAGGGCCTCACCCCCTCACAGGGAAGAATTTCTGCCTAATACTCATTCTAAATCCACCCTCTTTCAGCTTAAAGCCATTCTCCCTCTCCTATTCCTTACAAGATACTTTCCACAACTCTTTTTTTGTGCTGGAGAGTGGGCACTACGCTGTTGCAAGCAGGTTCTGATCACTCCATTGAAAGCTGAATTTGCAGAAGGTAATTTTGTGCAATGGGYTTGTAAAGGCACATGCAACCTTCCCCACTCACCAGGTTTATTCCTCAGATATGTCACGGTCACTTTATTCACTGGATGATGGCATCGTGAAGTACTAGCCTGAGAGTTATAGTTTGCTCCTTTAAGAAAAAGAGTGGAAATAGCTACTTTCAAGTAAAAAGGCTTGGCATTTACATCTTTGTAAAGTCTGCACAKAGTTTTGCAGGTTTTCTAGTGAGGGAGATATTTTTCAAAGAAGATTGTTTTAGAGTTAATGCTTTAAAAAGAAAGAATTAACTTGTGCTTTCAGGTTCTTCCATTGCAGAGCCTTTGGATGCAGAGCCATCTTGTGGGGGAGATTCAGATGGTTCTGCCAGGAGGACGCTTTGTTATCACATTTATTTTTTCACATGCTATGGCTTGCTCAGGCAAGAAAAAGTCTAGGCAAGACATCCTGCTCACCCCAGCATCTGCTTCACCCACCTTGGAATATCAACAAGTCTGCTCACTCTTAAGAGATTCCCAAATTCCCTGAGAGCTGAAACACAGAAGCCAATACGCCTCTCATCTTTGCCTAATTTAATACTCCCAGTCAGGAGGGTTTTTGGCAATGCTCCTGCCTTGAGGTTTCATCAATTTTATTTGAAAATATTTGCCGTCTGAATTTCACAAACTGAACAAATGTTTCCACAAACAGTTGCAGTTCCATGTCTGGTGCAAGGCYCTGAAATTAAGGCACTAAGTAGTTCCTTACATGCTTTTATTGGTGGAAGAAGACAGGGAATAGTGAAAATTCCTCTCATTGGAATGGCTAAATGTTCCATCCTTTTCTGGAGGCAGCACTTCAGAGTACCGAGCCTGGAAAATGAGAAATGGGAATCCTCTAGCAGTGCAGGACATGGGATCACATGCGGGGATGGGGATAAAATACTGCCAGGAACAGGGKGCTGGGAGCTGGGGTGATCCCTGGGCTGGCAGGACAAGGAGCCACTGGAGAGGGTCCAGTGAAGGCCACAAAGATGATAAGGGATCTGGAGCATCTCGTATGAGGAGAGACTGTGGGAGCTGGGCCTGTTTAGTCTGGGAAAGGGAAGATAGAGGAGATCTGATCACTCCTCTTTTCAGTGGTGCCCAGCAATAGGATGGCGAGCAGTGGCCATAAACTAAAACACAAGGAGTTCCACCTCAACATGAGGAAGTAATTCTTTACACTGAGGGTGGCAGAGCACTGGAACAGCTGCCCAGGGATTTTATGGATTGTCCCTCTCTGGAGACATTCCAAACCCATCCAGACCTGTTCCTGTGTCACCTGCTCCAGGGTGACCCGTGGCAGGGAGGTTGGACTGGATGATCTCCTGAGGTCTCTTCCAGCCTCAGCTCACAGGATCACAGAACGGTTTGGGTTGGAAGGGACCTTAAAGATCATCTCATTCCAACCACTCTGCCATGGGAAGGGACCCCATACACGTACATAAATTTATATAGGCATATGAAGACCTACATATCTACACATGTAAATGAGTATGTATGCAGGTTTATATATTTTCCACTATCACTCTTTCAGCCTGATCAGCCAAGGAGGAAAATCAGGATGAAGCCATCAGTGCTGTTTGTGTTTCCTTGAATTTTGTGACTTCTGCCTGCGATTATTCTGTGGTTATTCTGTGATCCTGTTTCTCCCCAGCGAGGGAGGCCCTTATTGTTRACACAATTCCATCTTAAAGAGTCTGATCGTTATTAGCGGAAATCTAATTTTACAGGAAGAGAAATAACAATCAACCAAAATTGCTTCAAACGGGAATAAGGTTTCGCAGAGGTTTCAAACTCCCCGGTTCTGCCCAGGGCCGGGCGTTTCCTGTGAGAGGAATGAGAAAGCTGTGTCTTTACAAACCGTGGGCCAGCTTGTAAAGCCAGATGCTTGAAAGGAATGAGGAAGATATATCTTTACAAACAAACTGTGGGCCTGTTCATAGATAAAGCCCRATACTGAAAGGTAAACTCAAGCAAAGGGAGGAAACATAAATTCTAGGGGGAATTCCCCTTATTGACAGACTGTTGCTCAACCAGGGCCATGTSAAATTCGTGGACTTAGAGAAGAAGAACAGAGACACAAAGAGAAAGGGGGGTGCACATTAGAAGGGAATATGTATTAGGCGATTTGGGAAGTCGGTACCTCTCAAGTACCTCAGCCAATGGGGAAAGAGGGAAATGGGACCGGGAAATCAGGACAAAAAGGAGGCTGCGTCCTCCCAACAATTTCAGAGATCCCATGGGAAATGCCCGTGGCCTCTCCCTTTATTCGAATAAAGTTATGKSACTCCTCTGTCTCCTTTTTGGACATAAACCTTTGGCGTCATAAGTTTTCCTGACACCTGGTCCAGCTAATGGGCGATTAAATTGAGGTTTTYAAACTACTTGAAAGCACGTTAAAAACTCCATTTTCAGCCCCATTTACAGCCTTCAGAGCGCGGTCCCCGGCAGCGCGCGCAGCTCCCTCCCCACACGCTCCTCAGACCACGCCCCCCAGCGCTCCCTCCAATCAGGAGGCGGCAGCCGCGTCTCCCGCCCTCCTTCCCCCATCCCGTTGCGCAGGCGCGCGGGGCCGGCGGGCTGAGTGCGGCGCGGAGGCGGACGGGCCGGGAGATGCCGGCGGGGCCGGGAATTCCGCAGCCGGATGAGGAGGGAATCCTGCAGCCGGCGGACGACAGCGGTAGGTGCCTGCTGTCCTCGGCAGGGACACAGCGCGGCTCCCGCGGGAGCGGAGGTGCCCGAGTTCCCGGGGAAAGTGGGGGCGGTGGGAAGTGGGCCCCGCGTATGCGCATGCGCACTCGGAATGTGTGTGAGGGTTATGGTGGACGCCGTGCCTTCGAGTTTTTTTGGGAATTGCGTCAGTTGTGTCTGTTTCTGCCCGCAGAGCCGGAGGTGTTTGAGACTGTGCTGCCGATCACTGTCCTTGTGCTGAGCGATGAGGATTTTCTCCAGGGTGATGCCGAGGACCAGGAAGTGCCCATTCTTGAGGTGGAGCAGAAATTTAAATTAGACAGTAGCCTTTGCTTAAAAATTGAAGTGGAGCCTTCAAACGACAGTAGCAGTGTAAGCAACTGGGATGCAAACAAGACTGTTTCAAATGAAGATAATTGTATTAAATACTCTGAACATAAATGGTTTGCTGAGAATGGGTGTAACACATCAAAGTCGTCTTTAAGTGAGGGGTGTGGTGCAGGCACGGGTAAATGTGGTCAAAATTGCACGTTACCTACGTTGTCTTGCAAAACAGAGTTTACAGAGATAAACAAAAGCCATGATGGAGAAGAATGTGATGGTAATGACGGCTTTCAGAAGATTCCTCCTCTCCTCTCCTCTGCTGACAATGACAGAGCTGATATTGTCGAGACGAGCAGACCATGGACGTTGGCAGTGGTACCCAAAGATGAGGAAAAACCTATCAGTGTTACAAGTGTTCTTTTTGAGGGCAGTCCAGAGAAACAACCAGAAATCCAGGAGATGGAGACAATTGTTGAAATGGGAGGTAAGATGTTARCAAGATTAGTGCAAAGTTTAAGAAACACAGTAAATCTCTGGTTTTTGAAATAACAAATTGTATAGAAACAATATCAGACCCATTTATTTTAGAGCAAACATTTCAAATTAGGTTCGTATATGCAGCAGAAGGAAAATATTGCCTGGAGTATGCACAGTTCTTTCACAGACTCCTGTGGAAAGTAGTGAAATTACAAGAAGTTAGTACTCATTCACCTGCAGTGAGCAAAAGGTTGGCCTTTCAGGGAGAAGAATTTCAAAATAAAAAAAACAGAAAAAACATTGTATTTGTGAGAAGAGAGCACTAGCAAAGCACTGGTGTCAGTACTTTGATAGGAATTCTGACATAAAGCTGTTTGTTAAAAACTGTAGGGGATGCAGTGTTGTCCTGTGAAATTCAGAGCCTGGAGTGAAAACAAAGTGGGGACAGAAGGAGGCTTCTAACTAGGAGCAACATTTAAATGTTGGGGGCAGAGGGGAGCATGAGGAAAGGCATTAGGGGAAAAAACTGAAGAGAGGGAAATAATAAGGAAGCAGAAATAGTGAAAAGCAAGCAAGTTGTTAGGCAGTTTGGGATTATTACTACCAGTTGATCGTGAATATTTGTGATTGTATGAAATGTGACTTGTTATATCTCCTTGTAGATCCTGATTCCTCAAAGAGTGGAGATAATGAAGGTGATAACAGAAAAATATGCAAATTTGAAGATGAAACTCTGAGTTCTCTTTTGGAACATGGCGTGAAAGAAGAAGAGAAATTTACCTATAATTGTTCTGATCCATTTCTTAATGGTTKTTCTCCTACTTTTGAAGAACTTCTAGAACATCTAGGGAAACCTGAGATGAATGCTTCCACTTCTGCTGAATCAAATACTGTTGGAGAGCATATTTATAAGATGTTAACACCGTTCCCTAAGAAAAGATACCAGGAAAAAAAAGTTGTTTCTTCTCATGCAAGCCTGAAAGAATTCCAAAGCCAAGAAGAAGGTTTAACRTGGCTGAGTAATAATGTGACCATCAAACCTCTTCCTAAAACATCTTATTCCACAAATGAGAATGAAAGATGGAGTTTCAAGTGCAGATTTTGTAGTTCTGTCTATAAATGCAATGCGCACCTAAAGAAACATATTTATTCAGCTCATAAAGATAAGAAAATACATAAATGCTGCTTTTGTAAAAGAACTTTTTTCTTTTCTTTCAACCTTAAGAATCACCTTAAATTTCATAAGAAGGTTGCTAGGTTGCAGAAGGCAAGAAAAAATAGAATAAATGTCAGAAAAGGGAGGCAGAGGGGAGCTGAAGAAGGAAAATCTGAGACCAAGAAAAGAGAAAGTAAATATAAGAAATTTTTCATTAAAATTGAAAGAGACTTTACACCTCTTGGTGTGCCAGTTAGCTTTTCCTGCAGGATTTGTTTCTTTGCTTCATCAAATCCGAGGAGTTTTGTCCATCACATGAAGGGACATAAGGAGAGACCACCTTACCAGTGCCCTCAGTGTGATTATTCCTGCAGCAGCTTATCCTACCTGTTAAATCACATGTACTGGCATGCTGGCTATAAGGTCTACCAGTGCAAGTTCTGCACCTTTTTTTCATTGTATTTTGCAAGCATGGTGAGGCACAGCTACGTGCACACAGGGGATAAACCATATTCCTGTGAGTTCTGCCAGTCAGCATTCACCAGCACCTCGGGCTTGGAGAGACACAGGAGGTTGCATGGAGGGACAGAAACGTGCCAAGGACAACAACCCGACTGCCTGAGAGGAAGAAAGAGAACTCAAAGACYTCCAAAGACTTACACATGTGATGAGTGTAACCTGGTGTTCTACACTAAAGGACATCTCAGCTTTCACAAGAAATTTCATGAACAGTTAAAGGCTAATGGCTATATGAGTCAGAGCAATAAATACCATGAAAGCAAAATATGCAAAGCTGACAGTGGTTCTCAGGGCCATGTTTCTCACTCTCTTTTTGGTAGAAAAAATGATTCTCTCAATGGGGGAATCCTGGCTTCAGAAGTAGAGTTTGAGCAAGCAGGTGACGTGTGGGACAATAAGAAAATGTGCTCTGGAAAGAAATTCCCTGAAAACAGCCATAGAAGCAACAACCTGGCTGTTACTGGGAATAGATCAGAAGTTCCTCAGACTTCATACCAAATGGACACTGCCACTTACAAAGGGGAACCTTTCTTCAACTTGGAGTCCTCTTACTCGCAAGTGCAAGGTAATGATTCATACCATAACTTAGTGGAAAACTTAGAGGATACGTGTCCTTCCAATTTAAATGCATTCCAAATATACAGGTGCCAACACTGCAGTTATGTTACTGCTGTTCCTAACAACTTAAGGCTGCACCTAAAGATACATACGGATGAAAGACCATTTGTGTGTAAAGAGTGCAATAAGGCATTTAAAACATCAAACCATTTGCAAAAACATAGCCTCCTTCATGTGAAAAATGGACAGGAGTTTGGCAGTTGCCTCTTTGTAGAGAGGTGTTTAGAGAATCTTGAATTGCATCGTGAAATCCGTGGAGGCACATATCCAGAAAGGAATTTTGATTCCTCCAATGGCTTAAACAGCTCCTTGCTTGGTTCAGAAGTCTGTGGAGTTCAGCCAGGTGTTCAAAGGGGTGCAGAAGATGGTGTGCTAGCACAAAGTCAGCCCCCATTCTATCAGTGTGCAGAGTGCAAGTATGCTACTGGTGTTTTAAGCAACCTGGAACTCCACATAAGAACCCACACAGGTGAGAAGCCTTACAGCTGCACCGTTTGTCAGAAGAAGTTCCGTACTTCCAGTCACCTGAAGAGACACACGCTCACACATTCCAACACGGAGCATTTCAAGTGCACGAGCTGTGACTATTCAACCAACAAATGGCTGTCCTTGAAGCGGCACCTGGCTTCGCACGCTGGGGAGGGAAGCTCCTCTCCTGGCTGCCTCTACGTGCACAAGGAGCTGCCTGTCAAGATGTACAGGTGTGAGGAATGTGGCTATTGCACAGCCCACAATGGGAACCTGAAGCTCCACCTGAGGATCCACACAGGGGAGAAGCCATTCCAGTGCGGGCAGTGCTCCCTGGCTTTCCGCACCTCCAGCCACCTCAAGCGCCACTTGCTGACTCACCTGAGGCTGCACTGCAGGAGGTGCAAATATTCCACCATGGATAAACACGCTTTCCAAAAGCACATAAAAACGCACAAAAAGAAGTACAAGTGTGCAAAGTGTAATGTGGCACTGCCCACCAAAAAACTGCTGGAGAAGCACAAGCAGCAGCAGCACAAGCTTGGAATATGAGGTTGGGAATTGCAAGTTGGTGCTTGGTTCTGGAGAGGTTTGTATGTCCTGAAGTTCTTCATGGCTTTACATTCCTTTGCTGTGCTCAGAACAATGGCTGGTAATCCAGCATTTTTGGTCCAGAGAGTGAAACTTGGGGTGCTGGTTTGCTGCAGGTTTCTCTGGGAGCTTCAATTTTAGCACAGGCTGTTCTGAAGATCTTGGAGACACTCTTTCATGCCTGAGTAACTGCTCAGTACCATGAGGTCAGTTAGGATTTGGCCAGTGTTCATCTTTTTAAATAGTTATTCTGCACCACTTATTTTCTTTGAAAAATTTAATAAGAAAAAAAAATCTCTTTTCTAACTGAAAGAATGTTTAAAGGGAGGGAAGGAAGTGCATGTTCTATTTTACAGTAATAACTTTTCATATAAAAATTACCAGTGTATCTGGAGGCTTAATGCTACCTCCCATCTGCTGAAAGTTGCCTCCTCTACTCCCAGGTTCTTTTGCAATATAGAAAAATTTAATAAGAAAAAAAAAATTTCTTTTCTAACTGAAAGAATGTTTAAAGGGAGGGAAGTGCATGTTCTATTTTATACTAATAACTTTTCATATAAAAGTTATCAGTGTATCTGGAGGCTTAATGCTACCTCCCATCTGCTGAAAGTTGCCTCCTCTACTCCCAGGTTCTTTTGCAATATTTGTAAGAGAAAAAAAATACTATCTCACAAAATTACAGAAACAAAATATGCATGTCATCACTGGGTAATTGTGATATGAAGATGTTTGCCATATGTCTGTATGTATAAAAGGTTTATTAAGCAGTTATCTTGTTTGTAGTTTCGATAATTTTTGAGTAGTCTGACAGGAATAGTAATGTCCTGAGATGTATATTTTACAATACTGAGAATCTTTAAATCTTCAATTTTATGTGAATGTTTAATGTTAATCTAGTATGAAACACCTTACCTTCTCTCAGGTTGGTAGTTACCGTGTTGTTTCTTAAAATAGATTATAAACTTCAAATAAGTTGTGCTAATTCGAGCACGTGCTAATAATTGTGAATGCTGTTTAGTTACATTGAAAACCTTAGCGGTATCTGAAACCGTTAAATTTATTTTAAGGACTTTACTGTTAGTCTAAAAATACCATGTGTAAGAACCACTTGTACCAAGCAGCAGTTGGTGCAGGGTATGGTAAAGGCAGATGGATGCTTCTTCCAATTTATTTTCAAATAGACAAATSTTTGTTTGTTTTGGAGTTAGGCAGTGCTAGGAACTCTTGAATGTGATAAGTGGTTTTGATAGCAGTGTGTTATCCCCTTTTGTGAGGAAAGACAACAGCCAAGGACTGGTGCAAACTGTCCCCTGATGTTACAGCTCAGTCCATGGAGCAGCAGAATAAACCTGCGGCTTAATTTAGAGAATGTAAACATGGAAYTCACAGTGCTTTTCTAGTGCTCCTAGGTGTGTGCCTTTCTTTAGAAATACAGATTATGTCTTGTAGAGGCTTTCTGGTAATGTAGGAGACAGGTTGGAAAAGGCTGCCCAGAGGTAGTGGTGTGCCCCTCTTTGGGGATATTTAAAAGCCATCTGGATGTGATCTTGGGCATCCAGCTCTGGGTGGCCCTGCCTGAGSAGGGGCTTGTCCTCCAGAACTCCTGCAGCCATTCTGTGATTTGGAGCACAATTTTCCAAGAATGGATTGAAAATCAGTGATAGATGCTTGCATTTCAGGCCAGATCAGCAAAGATATTCAAGTGATCTATTTCTTTGCAGCTGCAGTGAAGTCTGACAAGTAAATATCTRTGCCTGAACTGTGGTGGTTACAGATGAGCGATTCAGATCTTGGAGTGATTGAGGTTACAACCTGATACAGTTGAGAGAAAAGAGAATGTTATCTTGTATGAAGAAAAGCATTTCTGGGAAATACTAACAGTTACTCAAGCTTGGAGGAGTTTTTACCTGCATTACTGTACAATTCTGATAGATTATTTGGAGAAAAATTCAAAAGAACAGGTGCAAAGAGGAAACAAAAATGATGAAGGAATTGTAAGCCTCTGTATCAGATGAGACTAGGAAGGCTAAATCTGATAGAGATAGGAGGTTGTTTAAAAGTATGGTGTACAATGATGATGAAGGGAGCCTGGTTTTAGCAGGGTGAATTAACTGCTGTAATTTTTTTTAAGAGTTTGTAAACACAAGTTTCTTCAAGTTGTATGTAAGAACAAGGTATTTTCAGTTGGACGTTGATGGTTTTGTAAAAGTAATTATTCCTGGTCACTGCTTCTAATAAAAATAAAGAGTTTCATGACTCCTGACATTCCTCTCTGTTCTTTATGTACTGCACTGGACTTCTGGGGATTCAAAGGTATTCTCAGTCTGCTGAGTCAGTGAAATTTAAAGGTAGAGGCATACAAGGTTTCAAATAAGACATGGGCTGTTGCTGGTGCTTTTTTTGGTAGCTGAAAGTGTAATATTTTTTATTCCTGTGCAATTTAAACAAAAATCAAAGCCTTTCCTAAGTCCTACTGCAAAGTTTCACAGAATCAGAGAATATGCTGAGTTGGAAGGCACCAATGAAGACCATGACAAAACACTCACTCATGACAAAGTGGTGTAGTTGGAAGGATGGCAAGTGATGTATCACTGACTACTTACAAAAGCAYAGAGTAAGTCTAAATCCTGAGTTCTTGGATGAACCYGTCTTGGGGTAACTGGCATGACCGGAAAGCGCTGGAGGAACATCTAAAAGCAGCTGGGGGCCATATAAAGTCTGGGAAAGATTGTGATAAAAAGACACATGGTTAACCACCAGCCATGTTTACCTACAACAGAAGGAAACTGGATAATTCTGGGTTTACTTTAGTGTACCTTATTGTATCCTGCTGCCTCAGTGTCCATTTGGGCGATGTAGAATCATAGATTTGGGTTGGAAGGGACCKTAAAGATCATCTGGTTCCATCCCCTGCCATGGGCAGGGTCACCTTCCACTATTCGAGGTTGCTCCAAGCCTCTTGCAACCTGGCCTTTAAGCAGTTCCAGGGGTGGGGCCACCACAGCTTCTCTGGACAACTTCTGCCAGGGCCTCACCAGCCTCACAGCCAAGAACTTCTTCCATACATAAACGCACGGGTTTTTTCCTGAAATTAACAAAACACACTAAATGTAACATTGGGGAGATCTGATATCCTTCCGCTGTCCCTTTCCTCCCTTATTTGCGTCCCTTGGTGAAATTTGAAGGAATTTTATTAGAGCCCAGTTCATCCTTCGGGCGCCGGTCAGGCCCCTCTGCCCCGCGCTCCTCCGGCCGGTAGGTGGCGCCAGCGCGGAGCGCCGCCTCAGGACGCGCGGGGGGCTGCGCATGCGCGGAGCAGCCGAACCCACTTCCCTGGAGGAGCGGCGGCCTCATTTCCTCTGGAAAAGCCGCTGGTCCCGCTTCCCTGCGAAAGTCGCCGGTCCCGCTCCCCGCTTTTCTGGCAGAGAAGCCGGCCCCGCTTCCCTCGCCCTCGGCACCCGCCACCGCTGAGGGCGCCCGCGCGCGGTCTGGGCCGGCCCCGCTGAGGCGAGCGGCGCTCCCGTCCCCTCTCCGCTCTCTCGCTGCAGGGGTTCGTCCCCCCGCCCCTTCGCCGCCAAGATGCCGCGGATTATGATTAAAGGCGGCGTGTGGCGGAACACCGAGGTAGGACGCGGCGGGGTTTGAGCCCTCGTCCCCGCTCTGGGCCGGGGTGGGGGGGGAGGCCCTCAGTGGTGCGCAGGCGCTGGGGGGGAAGGGTCGTGGTGCGCCTGCGCGGGGGTGCAGGTTGCGGGATGTCTCGGGTAATTTCGGATCTGCTGCACTCTGTGTCGGGGCAGGCGGAGAGGCTGGGGTCTGCAGCAGCGAGTGCAGGGGAAGGCAACGGAGCTGGGGAAGGGACTGGAGCACGTCTAATGAGGAACGACATGGGAGGGACTTAGYCTGGAGAAAAGGAGGCTCAGGGGGGTCCTCAGCACTCTCTAAAACCACCTGAAAGGAGGTTGCAGCCAGGTGGGGGTCGAGCTCTTCTCACAGGGAACAAGCGACAGGACAAGGGGACATGGCCTCAAACTGCCCCAGGAGATGTTTAGGTTGGYCATCCGGAAGAATTTCTTCACATAAAGGGTGATTAGTTATTGGAATGGGCTGCCCAGCGAGGTAGTGGAGTCTCCGTCCCTGGAGGTGTTTAAGGAAAAACTGGACATGGCACTTAATGCCATGGTCCAGTTGACATGCTGGTGATCAGACATAGGTTAAACTCAATGGTCTCAGAGGCCTTTTCCCACCAAATTGCTTCTGTGATTCCGTGGCTCTGGTGGGCTGCGTTCTCCAGCAGCCTGTGCCTTCCTCCCTCCCGCTGCCTCGCTGGGCAAAGGTGACATCAGTGTTGTTTTTCCCTTAGGCTGCGGCTTGGGAAGCTCAGCCACTTGTGTGTTGTGTCCTTCTCCCCTGGAGAAACCATTCCCACTGCCACTGGAGGGGAAGCATAGGCTGTGCTTTCCTTGGAGATGTCCTTCTCAGAGACTGGAGTGTGACTTGTACTGCATAGACAGGTTTCTTATGCTTTAGGAGAATGAGGCAGCAGGAATCTCTTGCACTTCAAGATCTTTCCAAATGTGGAAATGACAAAGGCAGAATAATAGAAATTTTAGGATTAGAAAGGACTTAAGAGCACCAAGTCCAAAAATCAATCCAGCACCACTACCATGTTCACCATTTAACCATGTCCTTGAGTGCCATATCCACTTGTTTAACACTTCCAGGAATGGTGACACCACTACTGCCCTGGGCAGCCTGTACCAGTGCTTTACCACCCTTGCCATGAAAAAAGTTTTCCTAATGACCAATCTAAACCTCCACTGGTGCAGCTTCAGGCTGTTCCTCTTGTTCTGGCAATGGCTGTGGTCTTCATCTGCAGCCCTGAAGAGTTCTGTACACACAAATTTATGTTTTGTTCCACAAAAGAGCAATCCCCTCCATTTTTGCAGTCACATGCTTTCAGAACTGCAAGTGGTCATGAAAAGGAAAATAATAACACGAGAAATCAAGGATGTCAGTTTTACTAGATACGTGATTAAAACAAAAGGATGTACCTGGCACTGTAAAATCCAGAACTCTGTCACTGCGTATTGTGAACACCAGGCATATACCTAGTTCCAGGAAGCAGTGCGGAGAAGGTAATAGAAGATAAAATGTGCTGTGTGTGCTTTTAAGCACTTCTGATACATCAGTGATGTGCCAGGAAGCAGCTAAATTTGGGATCAGCAGAGGACAGGAAACCCCACATTGTCTTCAACCCATTCTTAGGGTCTTCCCTAATTGATTAATTTTGGTGACTGTTAAGAGGAAGAGCAGGGTATTAAATAGAATCACAGCATATACTAGGTTGGAAGGGACCCACATGCATCACTGAGTCCAACTCCTGACCCTGCACAGAACACCCCAACAATCCCACCCTGTGCCTGAGAGCGTTGTCTAAATGCTGCTTGAACTCTGGCAAAGCTTGGGGCTGTGACCACTTCCCTGGGGAGCCTGTTCAGTGCCCAAATAGATCTCTGGTTCACCAGTTTTTGTGTACCAGAGGTAAAATTGGTKCTGGGGTTTTTTTCATTAAAATTTTGATTACACATTAAAAATGTATACATTGAAAACAGAGAAGGTGGAACCAGTTGATATCAGGTGATTCATAAAATGACCAGTTACTTTTTTACTGCAGAAAAAATGCTTTAAGTGTGTCACTGATACGACTCCTGTGTGCCATAGAGCACCAAGTTAAAAAAAAAAMCACGAGGATTTATTACTTATTTCATAATAGTAATTACATTAATTGTTTCCTGTAGCAGCTTGAGCCAGACCTGATCAGCAGCTCACAGTTAAAGCTGCTGCACTCTGAGAGGTGTCTGTGCAAGGCAGTGTCAGACTCACTGAACACTCACTGGGTACAARAGAGGGACATCTGTGGTTGACAGGGCTGCAGTAGCTTTAATGCATTTAAAATACTACTTTCTCTGAATAGACCAGAAATAATGAACCCATTTGTCTGGGAGGAAGGGAGAGAGGGATTGGTGGATGGGTTGACAGACAAATGATAAGACTTCTGGTTTTTGATCAAATCTCATTGAACACCTTGATGTATGTGAGCAACCTGGCTCCCAAGCTGAATCCATTACATTTTTATTGCAATTGCATTAAAATATGAAAAAAAAGAGATAATTYTATGGTATTATTTAAAACAAGGCAGCCAGAGGTATCTGTCCATTCTACTTTTTTTCCAGTTGTGATGTCATTACCAGACAAACACTTCCCTACCTCTTTATGTCCTTCAAGGAAGTTTTACAGAGCCTTTAAAAACTRGTGCATTAGAGAGCATTGAATGTAGTAATTTTGGAAGTTCTGTTGGATGTATGAAGTTTGRAACAATAATCACGTGTGTTTTTCATTTAATCTTTATTGAAATCATTGGCCTTGGAAATGCAAATCCTCATTCATCTTGAGAACAAAATTGGAAAAGAAGTGGCAGTTTTGTGCTGTTTCCACTGGTTCAGCCCATTAGACGAAATTCATGGTGTTCTCCTTTGCTTGAGTTCAGACTTCCTGTTTTGCAATCCATAAAGGTATTTATTTATGTTTTTTTTAAGGATGAAATTCTGAAAGCAGCTGTTATGAAATATGGCAAAAACCAGTGGTCTCGTATTGCCTCGTTATTGCATAGGAAATCAGCAAAGCAGTGCAAGGCCAGATGGTAAGTGAGAGCTGCTGTATCTGGGAATATGAGGTTCATAATTAGTGGAAATTTAGACATTACCACAGACTAATTTATGTYCACAGAGCAACAACAGTTTCGAGATTGTTTGATTTTACCATGAAAATTTTGAATTCTTGTTGCATGAAAGTAGTTGAACGAAAGTAGCCAGATGTTCTGTTTGCCAGAGACTGCAGTGTTAGCAAATGCAGGGTCACTTAAAATTATATACAAGTTTTTTTTTTCCCTGTATTTAAAATTTTTTTAATTGATGGGTATTGCCAAGGAAGTAAAATTGTAAGATATTAATCTCTCTTACATACAGTTTTTTAATTTCTCATAATRGGAGTTCGGCTTGAGAGCAAATGTTTACAAATTGCACTGTGAAATTTAATTTTTTATAGAAAATAGGAGCTTAAAAGTGATGCAAATACATGCAGTATGAATGTGTTCGATAATCAGATTTAGTTTCTCAGGTACTGAACTRCACATGTTTAATAGAATACTTCTTGTAGAGGTGACAGTACTGGCACAGTTGAGAATTAGTAAGATAATTGCTGAAGGCTCTAGACCAAGTAACTCTTACCATTTCTGCTRTCTTTGTTTGTTGCACTTTTTACTTTTCTTTTTCAGGATTAATTTTGTGACTCTTTACTTTGCCAGAATAGAGATAGGAAAACAAAGAAGAGGCAATATCTGTATGAAAAGTGCTGGATAAATAATACATTTTAAAGCTCAAATACATATGTCATAAAAAAACTCCTTGAAGACAAATCAATGGATAACCTGGATCTCTCATCCTTAATTTTCTCACCTATTACAGGTACGAATGGCTGGACCCGAGCATCAAAAAGACAGAGTGGTCACGGGAGGAGGAGGAGAAACTGCTGCACCTGGCCAAGCTAATGCCAACCCAGTGGAGAACCATTGCCCCCATTATTGGGAGAACTGCTGCACAGTGTTTGGAACACTATGAATTTCTGCTGTGAGTTTCTGTTGGGATAGAGGGAAATCTAGCTGGGARTACCAGGAAAATTTGTGGAATTTGTTGTAGCGATGTGTCATTCCCTTCTCCCATGGTGTTAAATTATGGTGGTTTCAAGTTGACTGAGTCCTTTTGTAAGCAAATCTTTAAGGATTGTTTCTTTTCAGTCACTGTGTCTAGCTTGAAAGAAGAAGCCCCTGGAACCTGGAGAGCAGGCTAGAACAGAGATAGATGTATCTTTTCTTGCTCCTGGTCTTTCTGGCTAAGGGACTGTCAAGATTGATGCTTTTAWGAGATTTCTGTTTCAGGTCTATGTGGATATTTTTTTGACTGGCTGATCAGCAGGAGTGGGGGTGTGAGAGAGAAAACAGGCATAAGACACATGTTGAAATGGCTGAATGTGCAAATATCTCTCTATGCTACAAAGAGTTTCTTTAAGCCATGAGAAGAGAAGGAATATGCTGTTTTCCCTTGCGAGCTTTCTTAATTCTGGTGCAATTGGTTGAGTAGAACAGCGTAAGGGGAAACTTGATTTTTTTATTTTGTCACACTGCTTGAATTCTTGGTTTTGTAGTTAAAGATTACCTGAGGAGGTTCCTCTACTGCCGGCTGTATTTTATGTAATATTTTATTATTGTAGTATAACACTTTGTTGGTTACTTTATCTTGTCTCATTTAAGATTATGTGACACTACCACGCTTGTGAATTGTATAACAAATTTAATGTATTGTACATAGTACAAGGTTCCTTTCTTGGGAAAATGTCTTTGGGGACATTTGGGGACATTTAAAGGATGGTTATTATGAGTCTGGGGGAAAACAAAGAGCTGGTGGTGACACAGTGTGTTTCTAGGGATAAAGCTGCTCAGAGAGACAATGAGGAAGAAACTGCTGATGATCCTCGGAAACTGAAACCTGGAGAAATCGATCCAAATCCAGAAACCAAACCTGCCAGGCCAGATCCCATTGACATGGATGAAGGTGAGTTAGGAGTTTGTTTACCGTTTTTGACAGAAATTTGATCTGATTGATTGTTCTGTTTACACAGCCACTGTACTTTGGGTTTCTTCTTTTTTTTCCACCATCACCTGGTCATTAATTTTCCTACAGGTTTTGTCCTATTTCTGTATCTGSCCAGTCAGTTATACTTTTACAGTTTTCCTTTTCTTTATGTGTTTTTTACCTCCTTACCTGTCATCTTCGTCTCTTACYATGACTAGCTGTTCTTTGCTTTGACACCTGCTCTGCTTGTTTGCATTCTTAGTGCTGCATCTTCATCATTTTCCAGCAGCTCATACCTCCCAGATGAATCCATGCTGAAGCACAGAAGGACTGCCTGACTTTTTTTTTTCTTCCTTGCACAAAGCAATGTTATGAACTGAAAAATGAACATTGCTAAAATTCCAAGAATGGACCAGTAGTGGTTTCGAACAGTTACAGGTTCACAAACACAGTGTTCCTGGCTCTGGATGTAAATGTAATTAACAAGTTCTCAGTATAATACTCTGAGATAGGGATATAAATGAAATTTTACTTCCATTAATGTGGTCAGTTTGCCTCTTTATGTAAATATTTTGACTTGCTGTAGATATTTTTTGCATTATTTTCAATATTAGGCTTTTTTTCTTAAAGTCTTCATCTGGCCAATGATTCGGTAAATAAATCTGGGCAACTTGAAGAAAACTGCTTTACTGATGACACAGAATTCCTGGGAAAGCAATACTGATTCATTCAGCTTAGAAAGATGGTTTTCTGATCTTAATGTCACTTTTTTCCTTAGTTCTGTGTTTTAAGTGCAAATTCATAGCTGTGTTTATCTGTGCTATTGTAGATGAGCTTGAGATGCTGTCTGAGGCTCGAGCGCGTCTGGCGAATACACAGGGCAAGAAGGCCAAGAGGAAAGCCAGGGAGAAGCAGCTGGAAGAAGCTCGGTAAACTTCTTGTTTAGTTTCATATCCTGGGCCTGCTTTTCTTTGCTCTGCACTTCTAATCATGTAGTGCTACTCTTTCCTTAGACGTCTCGCTGCTCTCCAGAAAAGACGAGAACTTCGGGCTGCTGGAATTGAGATCCAGAAGAAAAGGAAAAAGAAGAGAGGTGTGGATTACAATGCAGAAATTCCATTTGAGAAGAAGCCTGCCCCTGGTTTTTATGATACATCAGAGGAAAATTACCAGTCCCTGGATGCAGATTTCAGGAGACTACGTCAGCAAGACCTGGATGGGGAATTGAGATCGTAAGTGTGTGTTACAATAAGGAGGGAATAACGTATTTTTAAAAAGCAACCCATATATATGTGCATTAAGCCCTGGAAATATCGTGTGGGCAGGAAGTATATTTTCCATGGGACAAATAGATGTGGCTTCTGCCTTTTCAGTCTCCTGTAGTTTTATCCTTCCAAAAGGTCTAGTKCACCTTTTATCTATGACCACATTTTTCTTTCTCATAGTTCACCTTTAATCTGTCAGAATAAAGTTGCTTATGCATGTTCTTGCTCTTTTAGTGGAAATATTAATTTTTTGAGGTTTGTTTTCTGTTAGCAGTTCATTTGCTTGTGTATTTAGTCCTTTTCTCTAAGTAATAACCTTATTAGGATTACTTACAGGATTACTTGTAGTATTACTTTTGATGGAATCGTTCCTGAACTGAATGTCCTTAAATGGTTTATTTCTCCCCAYCACCCCCCCAAAATCCSCAAACAAACAGTTGGGAAGTTAAGTGTCAATCTTGGGTACATATTTAATTGTACAGTTGTATTTCCCACTACTTCTGCCAGCTGCTTTTTACTGAGTGAATCAGTCCAAAGCCATGTAAAGTTTGGTTTATTAACTTGTGTTCTAACTGATTTTTCTGTATTGCTCTTAGTTCAGAGGGTCAGGCAGGAGCTTCTAACTGAGGCTTATTATTTCACTGACTGCCTCCATTTCTGTTTGAAGAAAATGTCATTTTTATTAAATRCTGAAGAGAAATTGGTTCCCACTTGCTGCAGAAAATGCTCGTCTCTTAGCAGCTGCTGAAGAAAAAGGGACTGTTCACATTCCCTTATTTTTACTATCTAAATTCTTGACCTGATGTATTTTTCTTGATGCAGTGTTGATTGTGGCTGAAGCTGCCTAGCAGCTGAATCTGTTGGCTAATTCCAGAATTTCAAAGCATTACACTGCCCTGTAGTAGGTTCTGCTGCAAGATCTGCAGATCACATCTAATCACCCACAAGGTGCTCCATTCTTCCTGCAGAGYTTTATTTCAGCTTTTGATAAGGGTACAGCCTTTTTGCTCTTGCCTTGTTTGCTTCACTGTGTAGCCGTTCTGTGTGTTCTGAAACGGTTCTGTTTTCCAAAATGACAGTGAAAGGGAGGGAAGAGAGCGGAAAAAGGACAAGCAGCACATGAAACGGAAAAAAGAGTCAGACTTGCCCTCAGCTATTCTGCAGACCAGTGGAGTGTCAGAATTTACCAAAAAAAGAAGTAAACTAGTGCTTCCAGCTCCTCAGGTGGGGTGTTCATTGATAATAAACAACTTATAAGGCCAATGCCAAACAGTGCTTTCTGTTTTACCAAGTGGATCTTCTGGTTGTGTTTTCTCTTACTGTGCCTTGGGATTTTCTCTTTTAAAGATATCTGATACAGAACTTGAAGAAGTTGTAAAAGTTGGCCAGGCAAGTGAGATTGCACGGCAGACTGCTGAGGAATCTGGAATCACAAACTCAGCTTCCAGCACTCTTCTCTCTGAATATAATGTAACCAACAACAGCATAGCACTAAGGACTCCCAAAACTCCAGCAGCCCAGGACAGGATCCTGCAGGTAGAGTATAAATGTACAGAATGGCTTTTAAGTTTTAGAACAGGGGTCAACTGAGTAGAAGGTGTAAGTACCAGAGAAACACTCCTTAGGTTAAGTGGGGTATTGGGATTTGAACTGACACCCAAATGCCAAGGCACACTGAAGGGCATAGAAGCAGATCCGCTTCTATCTGATCAACTGTCACTATGTTTTGAAACATTATGATTCTTTTTTCTTTAATCATAGAGTGTGTGACGCTTTTAACCATTCTTCTGGTGTCTTATCTAAGTTCCCCTTCTCTTGGATGTCTCTCAGTGTTGAAGATGTATGAGATCATCTCCTTAAAACAGTATATTTTATGTCGTTCAGCTTTTAGTTAACAAGAAGTAATTAACTGCAACAAAGCAAGAATATTTTCGTAGAACATTCTTTGCTTAAAACTTAGTTTGCCAAAACTTGCCTTTGCAACCTCTGTTTGCCTGGATTTTTTCAAAAACTGGTAATGTTGAGTCATGTTGAGTGTATGGAAATGGGTAAATTAAATCAGTGCAGCTAGTGTGTAAGACAAAGCAAGACCTCAAAAATCCCATTCTGAAACAAAACCCCACCCCTTTGAGTTGACAGTGAGCTGTATTTCAACTGTTCAATTTCCTCTGACAGGAGAAAAGAGAAAGTTCCTGGTTGTGCAGATCATGACCCAAGTCTGTGCAGTGTTTGCAGGAATGGTCGCGTTCACCTTCAATTGGAGTACTCTGACATTTTAAATGTCACAGTATTATGCATATAGAGAGTTCTCTAGATGGATTAGTGGTCTTCTGGGAATATATTTGCTATTTGCACTAGTATAATTAGCTCATTTTCAGAGTGACTTAATTCTTCAGTGTAATAAGGAAAATTTAAATATAAAAGGGGGCTATTCATAAAAACCCCAATTGAGTCATGGACCAAAACTCTGAATAGTGACCATCTCTTTTGGAACATTCTCTTTGAAGTGCAGTTTGGATAAACTTCATTGAATTTGGATTTCAGAGTGCAAGTGTGCTCGTTCCCCTTAAAATCAGGATCCTTAGGATTACTTGAGTATTGCAGATTTACAGAGTGTGACAAACTGAAGGAAGTTGAAACAATAAGTAACCCACTCATTTTTGCAATTCCAGCTTGTATTTTACTTGAAATGAAGATTCAAATCCATTTCATTGGAACAGTAGGGTTTATAAATGCCAGTGTATGGGTGTTACAGCTAAGAAATTTTAAACATTTTCCACAAACTGATATTCAAAGAACTCTTCAGCTATTCTTGCTGCTACTGAGTTTGTTAAACRTGCCTGTGAACCTCTTAGTGAAGCACTGCTTGTGTTGTCTGTTACACAGGAAGCCCAGAATCTGATGGCTCTCACAAATGTGGACACCCCCCTGAAAGGAGGTCTTAATACTCCCTTGCATGAAAGTGACTTTTCAGGGGTAACACCGCAGAAGCAGGTTGTTCAGACTCCAAATACTGTGCTTTCCACACCTTTCAGGTAAACAGACTCCTTTTCTGGTGGGTGCTTGGGTGGGCACATACCTGTTTGGAGGTGGGTGGACAGAGCAGATTTTGATTTGTGAAATAGCTGATGATCTGTACAGCAAAACAAATTTTAATTCACTTTTATTTCAAGCCCTTGTACACATTTCTCCTTCTCTGTCTTTAGAAAGCTCAGCCATGTCTTCTTCATCTGTATTCATACAGTGTATGGTTCACAGAGTTTTGATCCAAAATGTGGCCTTCTGTGGTCTGGAGCAATATAAATTATTCTGGAGTAATACAGGAGTATAAATAGTAAGCTGGAGTGTCATTCTGTATGTGGATCCTGGCCTTTCCAAAGTATTACCTCGGAGTCRAAGRTGTGGGAGGTCCCTTAGCCAAACCCACGCTGAATTTTTGAAAAGCTGGAGTAAATATTTTACAAGCCATATATATCCAAAATGAAATATTTCTTATATTGCCAATGTAAATAGTAGGGAATTGCTGGTTTAACTCTTACGGTGAACAAATATATATCCCACAAATGCCAAATACCATATAGCTAAAACGTGTTACAATTGGTACATTTTGTGTGTCAGGTTTTTCCACTGAGGTTCTAATTTTACTTGTATCATGCTAGTAGGAAAAGTGGAGAATGAAATAAAAAGGACCTTTATGGCTGCTTTTCCAAAGCAGCTTTATTTTGTTTAGAAGCTGTGTGCAAAAGCCCTGCTCTTTTAATTAAAAGAGCAGCTACAGCAATGAATCCTTTTTCTGGTCATCTTATGGTGTCAGTGTGGTGTAAAATGAATGTAGAATTTGGCCTGGAGTGAGCTGGCTGTTCATTTGGTCTATTTTATATTTAAAAATGTATAGATGTTCTGATTTTGTTGTTTGTTTGAGATTTTCATTTGTGGAGATTTTTTAGCTTCTGAAGTTCAGATTTGCACGTGTAAATATGGTACCTGTGTATCAACTTGGCTTTCTTGCAGAAATGCTCTATCAGTGGGAAAATCAAAGACCTTAGCAGAGGTAAAAAGAAATCAATTCATGAAGTGGCACCTCGTTCATGTAGTAGGTCATTGGGATGGAGAACAATATTCCTTCCCAATCTAGAGGAGAAGCAGCTGAGGCCCACAAAATCTAAGACTTCATCCGTCTTGCCTAACCGTAGGTGCTTAGAATTAATTATAATGTAATTGGTTCTTCAATAGTCAGTGAAAGCAGAGAGGCATCTTCGGGATGATTCATTCAATTGCAAGGTGGGACAGCTGTTGGGCCAGATGATTTCAGAGTGAATGACTTGCCCAGGTGGTAGGGAAATCAGAGCTTGCAATTCAATCCTGAGTACTGTATCCCAGAATAATGCCTGGTGACTGGATAATCTCTTCTCTCAAAAGCAGCAGTGRGAGTTTGTGTTGGTGTAGTTCCTGAAGGTTCTCTTAACATAATGATGTGCCTAGATTTCAGCTTGACAGGACYTTGGTTACACCTTGACAGGTTTAAACAATTTATTTTTTGGATTCTTGTAATTGAATATTACAGTTCACTGCCTCCCAAGAAAACTCTGGAGATTGAATGTATTCACTGTGTTTATGTAACTTTTCCCAACATTCAGACTTYTGTAAGTAGGGCTCTTTAGGAAAAAACTAATGACTAACTGCACTTCTGTAGAACACCCTCTCAGGGATCAGAGAGTTTAACTCCTCGAGGAGGACTGACTCCCAAACCTGCGCTTGGCACAACTCCGGGGAGAACTCCCCTGCGGGATAAACTGAACATCAACCCAGAGGAGGGAATGGCAGATTACAGTGACCCATCTTATGCAAAACAAATGGTAAGGAGTGCTTAAAAACTGGAAATCAGTGTTCTGTTAATTTTCAGGGTGTTTAATTCTCATCTGCTGAAAAAAAATTTATAATAAAAGCAGGTGTTATTTCTTCCACCTGTCTACACATCTGTCCTCATCACATGCTAAAATAAAATCTTTATTTAAAAGGACAGAAATGTTGCCACTTAGATTTGCTTTCAGTGTGCTCAGTAAACACACTCTAAAACTGTTTGTTGGAGAAGACATAGTTAAATTTCCATCCTACTTTTATCTTTGAAGCTGAGCAGGAAATACATCTTGATCAAAGATTCATTTTTCTTACAATCCCACACAGTCCTCAAATCTCTCGTCATCTTGGCTTCCTGATTTACCTACAGGACCTTTTCATCAGTTTGTCGTGTTGACAGCACTGAGYTAAAGGAGTTTAATTTTTGCCATTAGGAGTACTTGGGTTTGAGATGTCCAGTAATCTGAGTCCCATCCAGGCTCTTTCATCACCTTTGGCAACAGATGTTTCCATTCTTGGAGATTCAGCCAGATGGACCCTGCCAATTAGACGTGGTATAAAAGGGCATATACCTAATAGGTAACACCTTGGGAACTCCTTTTATGTGGCTGATTCTGCAGCCTCGACTGTGGCTTTGGATATCTCCCACCTGAGCTATTGACAGCTTTCTTTTTGGCCCAGCTGAGGATATCCACGCCAAGTGTTTGGCAAGTTCTCACAAAAATAACTCTTAAAGTTCAGAATTCCAGAGTTCCTCTTACCTTGAAGGAGAAGGTTTATTTAATGTCCCTATACTTACTTTGGTTCTGTCTTAGCCTTTTTGTAGTAAAAAGGCTTTTTGCTGCTAAAAGGAAAACCGGGGCTTCAGTTTCCTGGTGGACTCCACTGGTTTCCAGATCTGGTGCTCTCTGGCTTTGCAGCAGGCTAAGGTGGCCAGGTGATAATTAGTGTGTTGTTCCTGTCTATTAATGCAGATGAATGGAATTTGATCATACTGRTCTCAGTGTCTTGTGCATGAGTCCAGAATTATCACATTTTACTGCTRTTCCTGCAGGAGAGGGAGTCTCGGGAGCACCTCCGTCTTGGGCTCATGGCCCTGCCTGCTCCAAAGAACGACTTTGAGATTGTTCTACCTGAAAATGCAGAAAAAGAACTTGAAGAACATGAAGTAGACGAAACCTTTGTAGAAGATGCTGCTGATATAGAAGCCCGCAAGCAGGTCGGTATGTGAGAYGTGGGTAGTGCCTTTTGTTTAAAATAAAATGTGTTCCTTGTGTCATTCCCATAGTTTCACACCTGTTTAATGGAGGTGGTACAGCTTCTTCTACAGGATAACAAAGTAAAATGTACCTGTTTTCTTTGCTGCTGAGTATACTCACACGGAGGCCAAAGCACTTTTCTCTCTAAATCATTTTCTTAATTTATTAATATTATGCATCACATCATTTTCTACCATGAAATCCCTAAGAGTGTCTGAGTCCTCACTCCTGCATTTGTCCCCCAGAAGGTAAAAAAATTATTAAAAGCATTTTTCTACAGTGGCACATGCTTGATTTTAAGCACATTAGAATTCTGCTTTTTATTCAGTTTCAGGTTATTCTCTCGGGGTTAAAGTTGCTGTTTGTGAAATGTAAGACAGGTATATACAAATTCAGGCAGGCTGGTAGCACACAGATAGAAATCTGCCCTGCAGGGAATTGGTACCTTTGGCTTGTACCACAGGATTACCCAGACAGCCAAGTTGTGAGTGGGTGCTTGTTCTGCTTCGGGTTGGAATCAAGGAAGACTGGATAAAGTACCAGCTTAAATTCTGCCATTTAAATGGCTGTACTGGCCAGTAATCAGACACACATTAAATTTTTCTAAAAACAGWGCCTTTTCCATTTATCACTTATTCTACATTTTATGTTGCAAATCTCATTTTGTTATGTACCTTGGTTTTTATAAAAAGGTTTTTTATAATTTTTTTAAAATAAAAATAAATGGGTGTTTTGAGTCCAKTGGGATTTTTGCCAATGGCTGTGCTTTGACAAGTGAACAAAGTATTTAAAAAAATCCTATGCTTTGATAATTTTGACTAGGATAAACATTTCCCAGAATTTCATTCTTAGTGTGTCCTCTTTGGGGGGGGAACATGTTATATACRTGTATATGTATGTCTTGTACATACATACCCTAATAAAAAGTCTGAATAAATACAAGTAATTTGTGTGTTTAGAATAGAGAAAAGAATTTGAGTTGTACCATCATACAAGAGAACAGCACCCTGCCTGTGAAGATGTGACATGCTGGGATTAGTACATGGAAGATCCTGATCATTGTTGCTGAAGTTCCTGACAGCACTGGCTTTTCATGTTATTTATTGCCTGAAAGTGTACTGTAAAGAGAACTTGCATGTTTTTACACTTCCACAAGTATTGTTTTAGAGAAATATGTACTTGAAGTCATTAAAGATGGCAAATAAGAGTGTTTCTTTTCCTGGTGGATTTGATGTCTGGAGGGTTAGAGYAGTTGACACACGTGATGTGGAGGAATGTGTGAAAAATGAAATCTGCTGGAGTTGAGACAGAAGGAGAACTTGATGGCTGGAAATGATTTTTGAAGATATCTCTTCTCTTAGAGTTAGTCTGCTGTGCTCTTCCCAGTCATGTTAGAGGTAGTAAATCATGTTGTCATCACATTATTTAGCTCTGGCTTAGTAACGTGAAGTCTTTATAAGGAATCTTTACTGCATTAATCAATTAGTTTTTATATTACAATCATCTGATTGTGTTAAAATGGCTGGAGTAACACTTGGCTTGTTTGTTTAGGCTCTCCGAGAAGCAGAGCGTGCCAAGGAACTGAAGAGAATGCACAAAGCTGTGCAGAAGAATCTGCCACGGCCCTCAGAAGTAAGTGGAAACAAAATTCACTGTTAAAGGAAAAAAAAAATAAAGGTTTTAACCATTATAGCAGGAAATACGGTTTAAGGAAATCAKGAGAGAGTGACATCTTTATTTGAGCATGCTGATTTCAGTGTTACAGGAAACTCCCCCAGCAAAGTTGTGATGCATTTCATCTGCACAAATGTTCAGGTTGCAGTATGTGTGTCGCACCACAAGGGATTATGGCACCTGTTCTGTGGCTTTTAGCTGATACATAAAATTCATACTTGGATGGACATACATGAATTTAATGTGATCTTTGGTGTATATGATATTTACAAACTTTTTCATTCCTGGGCAGGTTAATGAAACAATACTGAGACCCTTAAATGTGGAACCACCTCTAACAGACTTGCAGAAAAGTGAAGAACTCATAAAGAAAGAGATGATTACTATGCTTCATTTTGATCTTTTACACCATCCATTTGGAGAACAGTTTAGTGGTAAGAAAGGGAAAGGCCCAGGATTTGGAAGCAACAATGCAGAGCACATGGCTTACTTGGAACAAAATCCTTATGAGAAGTTCTCCAAAGAGGATCTCAAAAAGGTGAGAATTGTGTGGCCTAAGGTAACCAAAAGTCTTTTTATAGAGTGGTTCTGTAATCTTGGGGAATAAAGGTGTATCTAATCCTGCACAGAATTCAGTTGGGAGATCTCCAGAGGGTTGCATGAAGAGCTGTAAACATAAGAGTCGTTGAGGTTGGAAAAGACCTCTAGGATAATCAGGTTTAACCTAGGACTGCCAAGCATTAAGTAAGGGTAAGTTATTAAGTAAGGATAATTTAAGTGCACATTCTCCTTTCTGTGAGCTAATGTTAATCTGGGCATTCAGCAGAGTGATGAGGATGCCAAAAGACATGTATTTGTATTTGCCCATAGACACTGTAATTTAGATACAAATTTGAATGTGTTGTGGTTGCTTACCATTTTAAGTAAGGGTAAGAGCAACAATACCCTAACAGTTACCAATTTCACCTTTGCTGTTTCTGGAAATTGGTGTTAAATCATTGAGGCTTTAGCTAGGTGTGATACCCACCTTTTCTGCTGCTTCTGTATTTCATTAATCCAGAATTCTGAAGCATTTTCTTCAAAGCAGTGCAGACTAAATAGGACAGTGATAGGCAGCTTGAAACTTGGAGCAGCAAATCACCTTGTTTGATTATGCTTGTCAAGCTCAATCCAGGAGAGCTGTGCTGGTGCAGAGCCTGCTGGGCTGTGGCAGCTGGTCTTACAGCCATACCTGGTCCAGAAGTGCTGAGCAGGCAGACTGGGTTGTTGCTGGCTGCAGTGAGGGRGTGGTCTGGGCACTGTGTCCTGTTTTGCATTGTAATCCCAAGTTAAACAGAAGCCCTGGACCAGGGTTCCGGTTCAGAGTATTCATTTATTTAAGCAGCTACAGATGTTGCCTTTTGCTGCCAAGTGACAGATAGGCAATTCTGTGATTTAGCTCTTTCAGGGAGCTTCACCTGTGAAGCTGTGCCAGTAATCTTTGACCAAATGCCTATAGGAATAAAAATGACAACAAAGGACAAAATCACATGCCACCAAGTTGTCTGTTTTATGCAGACTCCTGCTCTCTAGCCTTGTCCTCTGACAATACCTGTGGTGTCTCTATACCTAAATCCCATATTCCTTTGAGGTGACTCTGAAGATATACAAGCAGATTTTAGATCCATGTCCTTGACCGTATCTGACCAATGAATCAAAAGCCTAAAAAGAGAAACACTGAACAGTATGTACTTCCAATGTGCTGTTAAATGAAAAGTTATACTTGAAGATTTCTTACCAGGACAAGTTAAAGATGGAAAATACAGTTAGATCATGAATTTCACTGCCCCGCCAGTGTCAGGTTGTTCCCTTAGGAATGTTCTCAGAGTGCTTTCTCTGATTGTTCTGAAGTGCAGTGAGAATCAGGTTTTCTRTCACTTCCCTTGGAGACTATGACACGATCCAGTAGTTTTTGTCTGGAAGCTTTCTTCAGAGTCCCTGGAAGTTTTGTCTCCTAACTGATGGGCACAAGTTTTTTTGCATCCGTCCTCCTGCTTGCTCTCTAGCATTCAGCATAATATTCCCCCTTTGTCTAAAATCCAGTTCAAACCAGGAAGTTTTCCTRTCTCTGTGCTCTCATCTGGGGCTTGTTTATTTTGCTTTACTTCATTTGTTTTTAGAACATCTTCCTCCCAAAATCCCTTCATAAAATGCTCGTTTCTTTTCCTGATGTGTGGTGCTCTTTTGGGAAGGATTAGCAGTGGTGCTGGGCACGGTGTGCTGAGCTCTGGGAGCTGGGGAACCCTTTCGGTGCCACAACCAAATATCCTTACCTAGTTCATCGCAATGTACTAATAGAGGCTAATTGAAATTTATAAGATTTAGCTTTGTCAGGTGTGGTTGGATTACTCCTATTTTATCTGTCTTGACCATCAAGGACAAGTAATTAATTTTCCTGTCCATGGTATCTGTGGAATTGTCTAATCTGGTGATACCTTAATTTGTACCTGATCAGTGTGCAGTTATAAAACATAATGTCTGGTTGCAGTAAGATACCCATTGCTGATAGGGAAATTCGTGCTGCACYTGAAAATCCTGTTGAAAGAGAGGACATGGGCATGTTCTTATAACCAATGTWGTCCAGATTAGCAAAGATTTTTTAGTTATATAAAATCAGAAGTTACTGGGTGCCTGTGTAGTTTTGCAGGCCAGGCTCTTGGTCAGAAATATTGAAAGTTGTGACTACAACAACAATCTTCTCAGTTCACTGTAAGTTGCTTTGTAAACTAAAGTGGAAGCAGCAGAGTGCTCATATCTCACCAGTTCTTTAGCCACAGAATGTGTTAGTTACAGTCAGAGTTGTATTTCCTGCAGTGGAGCTTACACAGCTCACCTGGGAATGTTTAGACACTCCAGGTTGTGTGGAGAAGGGCAAGCAAAAGGAAATGAGAAGTGAGTTTTGTTTCATAGAACAGCTGCTTCTGTCTGTACAGTTCTCTCTCCCCTCAAGGTCCCTGCTTTTATCTCTGTTCTTCTGCAGCAAGATGAAGTATCTCGCTGTGCCACAGCTTTCATTAGCCACGGCAGAGTGATGTCAGGTTTGGCCAAATTATATAAATTGAGGGATAGTTGTGTTGTGAGGAGCCTTCTAGCCTGGGTTTCATTTATAATCCACGGCATCTGTGTTCAATTTCGTAGTTAGCTTAACCTGGTGGTGAGCTTTGAGTATGAAAAGAAAAGCTGCCCCCATGAATTGCACACTGAAGGTTTGAAAAGAAGAGGAATTTTCTTGTATCCTGTGTATTGTAACTGCAATTTATTTCTCATCCTTTCCAACAGGCACAGGATCTACTGGCACAAGAGATGGAAGTGGTAAAGCAAGGAATGGGGCATGGAGAGCTGTCAAGTGAAGCTTATAACCAGGTGTGGGAAGAATGTTACAGCCAAGTGTTGTACCTGCCTGGACAGAGCCGCTACACGAGGGCTAACTTGGCCAGCAAAAAAGACAGGATAGAGTCACTTGAAAAGAGACTCGAGGTCAGTGTCACTTTTTTCTACCTTTTGCACGTCCTCTTTTTTTTGAGTTTCCTTGTGKTTTTTTTTTCTTTCTGTAGGAGTTAGAGGTTACTTTATAAATCAGTCAGGTCTTTTGAAGGGATTCCTTTGAAAAGGTTGTTGAGGAATTATCCTAGAGAGTTTATAGATGTTCTTGAGTTGCTTAAACCACCTTCCCTCATYGTCCTCATCTGAAAATATCCCCACACAGGATTCCCACACACAGTTTCTCTCTGCACTGTTAGCTGTAGCACAGCTCATCCACTTTATTCTCAGCTGGAGAGAAGGTTAGGTTCTGCTGTCTCTTAATTGCATGTGGATTTTCTGATGTTTTCCTAATCTCTGCTGTGAGTGGATCAGATACCTGATCTTTCTAGTTTTGCACTTTGTCCTTGATTGTGGCCAGTATGAGGAGAAACTTTAAAAAAACATGCTTTGAAAAACCATATCTGTCCCAAAGCTCCTCTCAAGTTCTCTTTCCARCTTAAGATTTAGTTTCTGATTGACCATTACGTACATGAAGGTCTAGATAGTCCTGAATTCTTGCCAGGCTGGTATCTTCCAGTTCCAGTGATTCCATCCAAAAAAACACAATGAATGTTTGTGATCCCATTCCACTTTATCAGACCTTTTGACACTCGATTTCCCTTGCCATGTCCCCTCTAGATTTTCACCCWAACAGTCCACACAAGAAAACAAAAATAGGCAGCATTCACAATAACAAGTAAGCTGGTTTGAAATGGTTTCTTGCCACAGAACATGTTTGTTCTGACTTGCAGTAAGTCATTAAATGTTTTCTAAAATACTGTTTTAGCCTAAAAGTCTCTATAAATTATGCAGGCATCAGATTATTTTTTTCCATGGTAAAAGGAAACTTCAGAAAAAAATGTTTTTCTGTATTTAACATCAACATAGCTACTGTTCCTAGAAACAAACCTCCCCAAACAGCTGCTACCCCAGMAATAACATGAGAGAGGCCAGAAAGGCTGAATTTTCACTTGATTCATACACATGAAATACAGCGTGAGTGTGTGTTTTRTAAAGTCTGTCAGTCGAGAACGTTGTCCAGGTACAGATTCCACAGTTGTGAGCCAACCTCCCTGGCCAGGAGCAGTTCACCTGTGCATAGCCTGGTATAGTAGGGGTGTAATATGAACAGCAGAGCCCTTGTCGTGCTGCTGCTCACCCAGCAGAGAGCACCATTGCCCTGCCCAGCGCTGCCTGACGCTTTCTCACTTGCTCTGCTTTCCCAGCCCCGTGTGTGAGCTCAGCAGCAGCCTGGCTGTGCATGGCAGCGGGGCCGGGCAGGCAGCACGCCAGCAGTCGGAGGGCTGCACCTAATTTGTGTACAAATGCTTTTGAAATTTAAATATCTTAGGCCCAAAACGACATTAGAAGGGCATTATTAAAGTTGCAAAGTCAAGCAGTCCAAGTTAGGGAATGCATGAACAGCCTTAATTTGCCTATGCATATGCTTTTTGAGACAGTCTTTAATTTCGTGATTGCAGCCTAGTTTTTCCACAGACTCRTTTACTGCATGGGGTGGATGGTACTTGCTTAATGAGTAGCTCTTGAATATTTTGTTTTCTCTTAATTGTTTGGTGTGTGGCCCTGTGCCTTTATCTTGTGCGCTGTTTCTGCAGTCTAAATTGGTTACTTCTGTGTGGGCTTTCTTGTGCTGTTGATTTCTGTCCTTCTCTTCCCAATATCTGAATGAGTAGTTGGTGGTGGAATGCTTATTAAGGATACTGAAGGAAAGTAAGGTCAAGTTTATYATTCATCAAACTCATGTATGTTTGTTCTAAGTGCTCTTTGCTCTGCAGTCACAAGACAGTCACCCAGGAAGCAAAATGCAAATCAGAGGTCTTGCCAGAAAAAAAAAAAAGGGTTTTATCTGCTGCCAGTATTGCATGGGACTCTGTGCAAGACTCTTAGCAAAGTCTGGTTAGCTGTGTCCCATCAGGCTGAGGAGGGTGATCCTGCTCCTCTGCTCAACCCTGCTGAGGCACATCTGGAGTGCTGTGTCCAGTTGTGGGCTCCTCACTACAAGAGRGAGACATGGAGCTCCTGGAGTGGGTCCAGGAGAGGCTGAGGAGATGAGGGAGGGACTGGAGCATCTCTGTGATGAGGAGGGCTGAGGGAGCTGGGGCTGTTCAGCCTTGAGAGGAGATGGCTGAGAGGGGATCCCATCCCTGTCTCTCAAGTGTTTGCAGGGAGGGCTCAGAGCAGGGCCCAGGCTCGGCTCTGTGGGGCCCAGCAATGGCACAAGAGGAATGGGCAGGAACTGACGCAYAGGAGGTTCCACCTGAACAAGAGGAAGAACTTTCCTATGCAGTGACCAAGCACTGAACAGATTGTCCAGAGAGGGTGTGGAGTGTCTGGGTTATTCCAGAACTGTCTGGACACAATCCTGTGCCCTGTGCTCTGGGATGACCGTGCTTGGGCAGGGGAGGTGGACCAGACGACCCCGTGTGGTCTCTCCCAACCTGACCCATCCTGTGATTCTGTATCAAGGATCAGTTGCTGCAGTCATGAGACTCTCACTAATGTAGCTGCATCCTTTGGGAGTTCACAGTGCTGCTGGACAAGGCTGATGGCCTGGTGCACTTCCACACACAATCTTGCCCTCCCATTTTCCTGTGTTCCAAAATACCACCCCCCAGTCCAGTCAAGCACTGGGACAGTCAAGCACTGGCAGAGCCAGCCAACCCMTGGCTGCAGGTGCAGTGAGCACAGCACTGCCTGTCGCAGCTCACTGTTCTTGAGTGCAGGTGGACTCAATGCAATGTTAAATTCRAGCTGAAAATCTCTCCCAAGTGTGTGCAAAATGCAGTTTAGTGCAGCTCTGTGGCCTGACCCTAAAAGGCCCTTCCTAAAAGCAAGATATACACATACAGGTTTTTAAGCACAGGTCACCTGCTGAATTGTTTTTAAATAATAAATAAAAAGGCATAGCAGTTTAATGAACATATAAATATGCAATAAAAAAGCACAGCAATTTTTTTTCCTAACCCATTCTGAGCAATGACAAAAACCACCTTCATTTTAACATTTTTCCAAGGAAAATTGTCTGAAAGCAATATCAGTTGAAATAGATATTTTAATGGGAAGTATCAGACAAGCTTAATGAAAAGCAGGGCTATTAGCTCAGCTTTCAGTATCCAAGATACTTGCTTCTACTCCTAACTTTCTTTGAGAGAAGAACAGAATCTGTAAAATAGAGTTTGCCAGCCACAGCAACTGATGGTCAGTTTTGGGGGTTGCTTGTTCCCCTTCATAGTGCACTAAGATCATTGGGGAAAAAAACCCCCATGAGAGTATAGTGATATTTGGCACAGCTGCACATTGGGAAGTCACTGTCTAATACTTCCATATGGGACTGCTGACACCCTGCAGATCCTGTGCAAAAAACCCAAGCTATTTCTGGGTCTGTCTTCATCGCTCAGAGATTCCTGGCTGGATTGATGGTGTGGACACACAGTCATCTTCCTCTAATTGTCCTGTTCTCACTGCCTGAGTGGTTTAGTCGTGGCAGCCTTGTGTATGTTGACATGACATTTATCTTTCTGAAASGGATGGTGATATCACAAACAGATTTGTGCTGTTATTGATGAACTTGAGGAGGCAAAGTGGAGCCGTTGTGGAGAGCTTCTGTTTGGCTGGGTGTCCTGTCCAGGCATCATCAGTAATGCACAGCTCAGCAGTAGTTCTAATGTTGAAGTGTACTGCTGTGTATTAGTAATACTTTTCATTTCTTTGTTTTGAGGGTTTTGGACTCTTTGAATGTGTTACTTAATGTGGTTTAAGAGTGTTAGAAGATTAGTATGTGAATTTTTTGCATTACAGATGGGGAGTTTCAGGTCCATGCAAGTGAATCCCTGTGACCTCAGTATGTGTCTGTGGTACAGCTTAGATTTGTGTAATTTTCTGATCTTTCCAGTAGCTTCTAGAGGTCCAGAATATTTTTTTCAAGGCTAGGCTACACTGCTGAGCAAGTGATTTCAGAAATTGGAGTTTTTTTCTGCTTGCAGTTGCATTTAGTAACTGCTTCAGTTCTCTGCAATACCTTTTATTCTTTTGTCTTCCAAACAGCACATTTATAAAGAAAAGCATTCCTACTAACCTGTGTTAAACTAGGAACATTATAAGATGAAATGAGATAGTAAAGGCATCTGTTTAACAAACTAGTTGCTTCCCTTTGTAGTTCATGACATTGAAACTTCCTGCCATCTTTACTTTTCCTTTGAAGACAGTTCATAAAGTTGGCTTGCAGCATACAAATACTTTTATTAAAATTGTGGTAGTTAACATTATCATTTCAGTTGATTACTATAKTATAAGCACTATTGAAAGCCTACAGGGGAAAAGCTCAAGATACATTGTATATGCAAAATACAGTAAATTATCTATTCTTTGCAGTATCCAAGATACATCAAGGTGGTAATTTACCAAAGTGTTGATTTTTGCTTTTGATTGCAGCCCAAGTCCTCTGAATTAATTCAGATTAAAACCCACTTGCTTAGCTGGAGTTTTATGGGTTACATGGTACACTGTGCTGCAGGGTGTATCACTTAGTTTATTGGAGATTGTGTTTTAATTTCTCTCTAGTTTATGTGCCTCTAMAGTTTGCAGGTTTTTTTGCATTTTCAGGTGTGCTGGTACTGAGAAAACACCTGGAAAAAATAAGAGATTTTATAGGACTAGGAACGGAGAAATTACTCACAAAACTAAAATAGAGTGAAAATCCTGAGTAATACTGCTTTTATGGTCACATATTTTATTTTGTGCTAATGTGTTGCCTTTGTGGAATAGGCTTTTTTTAATAAGGTCTGTTGGGAATGTAGTTGCCAYCAGAGGATCACAGCAGAGAGTTATCAGTGGCCTTCACTGTCGAGTTGTTCAGAGTCTGGTAATTTAATGCGCTTAGAAATAAAGTTCAGCATTGACAAAGCTCTTCATTGCMAAAGGCCTTTGCACACCATCACTGTTCGGAACTGACTGCTGCAAACTCACCATGAGGCTTCTGCTGGGATTGAGAGGGAACGAGGCTCTTTGCCAGCTGGTTTATTGCGGGAGCTTCCACGGCACTGTCAGCCTCTGCTCTGGAAGAGGCCAGTGCAGGCACTCTGGCTTTGCAGGGATAGTTTTTGAAGGTAATTACACTGTGCTGGCTGCCCTATGACCTCATCAGACACAGCAGTAACCCGTGTTTGCTTATGGTTAATCAGAGCTCTTGGCCTCGGGGTGGTTGTTGCTGTCTGTGATCTTACTTCATATTCTTTTTTTCCCCAGTGAGTGGTAGAGAGTTTCCAAAAAAGTTTAGTAAAAATAAATTATGAGTTTTTCATTATAAACTGCTCTTCTAGACATGTTTCTACTGTGATTGAGATAGAATCATCAAATCATTAAGATTGAAAAAGACCTCTAAGATCACCAAGTCCAGCCATCAACCTAATACCAGCACTGTGCTCATCTCTAAACTATGTCCTCAAGTGCCATATCCACACGTTTTTGAACACTTACAGGGATGRCGACTCCACCACTTTCCTGTGCAGCCTGTTCCAATGGTTGGCAACGCTTTCCATAAAAAAATTTTTCCTACTGTCCCATGTAAACTACCCCGGTGCAACTTGAAGCCGTTTCCTCTCTTCTGTCACTTGTTACCTGGGAGAAGAGACTGACACCCACCTCATTACAACCTCCTTTCTTCTTTGTAGAGAGCAGATAAGGGTATCACTCACAATACTGCTGGTCCTAAAAGCAGTTCCTAAACAAAAATGGTCAAAGTGGACTTCATTGTCATCACTGTCGATCAGCTGTGACTGCTGACTTACACAGTAACTTTCTACATTATTCTGGTTCTAGGTAGCTGGATGCCGTGAACTTCTGTGGRAACACTTGCTTTTGATACACCCTGTATTGTCTTTACTCAGCAGTCACACCAACTTGTGTTATGATGTTTGAAGACAAGTCATTATAATTTCTGGAACATAGTTCAGGAGGAGAGTGCTCTTATTAGAGCTCTAATTCAGTTTGGCTGTGAGGAGAGAGAATAGTGTTCTGAGATAACAGCAAGTCATAATGGTGTATGATCTACATGACACAGTACAATACAGGAGTTTATGTGGGAACTCTTCCTATTAAATTGAGGAAAGCTAGCTTTATATTGCCATGCAGGCTCTGAACATTTGGTCTAGTTTCAGTTGTGAAGCTGCAGTTGCTTACCAGCAGTGCCTTAAATTGAGGATTTTTTTAAGTGAATCTTTCCATGAAAAACTTTGTGTGATCCCAGACAATTAGAATTAATTTCTACTTTTTCATCTCTTAGCAGCTGCATGCTCAGCCCCTCTTGGACTGCTCTGATACTGATCAGCACCTTTTCTTAATGATCCTCATTCCCCTTTGTACATTAAGTAAAGCATCTTACTGGAGGTGAGGTGTTCAGGGCCAGGTTGGAYGGGGCTTGGAGCAACCTGGTCTAGTGGAAAGTGTCCCTGCCCATGTCAGGAGGGTTGGAATGAGATGATGAAAAACTTTTGTCCAACAGCATGGAACTTAAAAAGTATTTTTAAGTAGAGAAATGAGGCATTTTTTTAAAACGTGCAGTTGTTGAGTGCACCATAAGCTTGTAAAGGCAGATGACCCCAACATACCCAGAGSACTCTGTAGTGTTGGGGTCTCATTGTCCCCGGGGTGGTTGGGAATGCCAGGCCTGGAGCAAGGCTGCTGTCATGGTGTGCACTCTCGCTCCAGCCACTGCGGCTGAGCCAGCACGAGCCAAGCTCACAAACCTGCTATTCAAATTAAGTTAATCCATCTCCTGCCAGCAGAACTGAGTATGGGAGAGCCACGTGTGGGTCTGAGGTGAGGAAGGAAGTTACAGTAACTTAGAGTAGTCCTATATATGTTCCAAGAGTACCCTGYTCAGCCGGCGTAGCTGAAGCTGGCAGAGGATCTCTGCACAAGCGAAGCAGCTTTGTGATGATGTTGATTCTCCAAGGTCACGGAACAGGTTGGTTTACTTTTGACTGTGGCTCTGCTCCCAACATGCAGCAGTTTTTCTTCCATGTTTGTTTAATCCATCYGGCATGATTAAGGAGATCAATTAAAAGACAAGAGAGCTTAATGCCGTTCAGGGATTACCAGAAGCTCCACGTTTAAGGGAAGGAAAACAAACCAGTCAGTACAGGGAAAAAGCCCTTGGAACTGAGGAGGGGTGTCCTCAGTAGACCTGGTGAGATGAGAACTCTGAAAATGCAGTTTTTAAGGCACTTGAGCTCTTCCTTCCTCAGGGTCAGTTTTTCTTAAATCTTTCCCAGTGGATGTTTGTTCTCATAAGGAGTCCTTCCCTGTTCTTTGCTGTCCTTAGTTAAACCTTACAGTTAACCTCCTATCTAAAATTTCTTTCCCAAATTTAAATCCCATAAGAACAGACGAATTTTTCACAATGATCTTTGGGATATTTAAAGCAGGGTGTTGTGTCTTTCTTCCCTTTTCTCTATTTTTTTTAGGCAAAGACAAACAAACCGAATAAACCCTGGTTTTCCAGTCAGTCTCCCTTTTCTAGATCATGTTTTATAAACCTCTGGTTATGTCTGTTGCTCTTTTGCCTCTTTTGTCTGCTGCTTGTTTTGATTTCTCTTCCTTGGTTCTCTAGTGCAGTATTGAAAACTGAACACTATTAGACATGAGGGAAAGCTTTTACATCAGAGATTTGGGATGGGATGAGGCTCTCACACTTGCCTTAACATCATGTATCATCTTACCCCGTGTCTGTACATGCTGTTCTCAWTTTGCTGTAGCTGGTAGAAAAGTCAGCAGGACCAAAGCTGGCCAAGGAACAGTACAAAATAAATAAGTGGAGAAATCTTTCAAATGTCTTTACTTTTTCTGTTAGGTTCAGGGGGAAATGGTTGTCAGATTTTACTCAAATCTATTTCTTAGCTTTAAGCAAATAATGTAGACTACTGTTTAAACACACCTCTTCATAACTGCTTGGAATTTTTAGCTTGGTATCTGAGACTTAAAATTTTATGAAGCTTGAACTGAAATAATATGCAGTTGTTGGCACTAATGCAGCAGTCAGCAATTTTTAATAAATAGTATTTGTTACAAAAGCTGAGACCTCCTTTTGACCTTTTCATAGTAGGTCCTAAAATCTTGTAGTTGGGAGGGAAGAGGAGAGGTGGTGAGTGTTCACGTTTCTCCATAAGCAGAGAAGGAAGAAAGGGCTGTTATTTCTGGGTTTAGATACTTTGGAGACTTTTTTCTTTTCTTTTTCTGCCTTTTCTCATTTTTCTCTTTTAACAGCAGTGAGTCCCTCTGAGATTACAAGAGGGACAAGGAGCTGAGTAGAAAAGAAAGGGCTGAGTAGCAGCATATAACCTAGGGAGGTCTAGTAGTTAAAAGAATCCAGTGTCTAGACCAACTCAGAAATATTAAGTCCAATTCTCATTGTCTGAAAATTTCAAGAGTGCTTAAATAATCAGGGTGTGACACTATAGTAAGTATTAGACTGGAGCTGGCTTTGTTAAAAGCTTTAAGTTTAAAAACGCTTTATTATATCTAATTCCTTAAAACAGTACACACTTAGGATGGGATTGATCTACCTGGTTTTATGCTCCTGTCRTAGTCAGTGAGAAGCCATTCAGTGGGGACAGTAGTCCTGTCCAGAGGCCCTGGATCAGATGAGCCTTGCCCTGGAGTTGCCAATTTCTCTCCTGATGACAGGAAGGCCTCGTGTGAAGGCTCATGTTGATGTCTAAAGCCAAGAAAAGTGAACTCCAACTGAAATGTGTAGAAGTGTGAGACCAACCCAGWACTGCCACTGCTGCTGGTGATACTKAGAACATGGGGATAATTCAGGACTCCTGACCACAGTGCCCTGATCCAGTCCCTTTTCTGTATGGTGGAGGTAGTGCTTCTATCTGTATTTACATCCTCAGGTACTCAGTGTTTAACATTTTATTAGAAGATTAGGTTGCTGAGAGATCATAGAATCACAGACTGGTTTGGGTTGAAGGGACCTTAAAGCTCATCTCATTCCACCCCCTGCCATGGGCAGGGACACCTTYCGCTATCCCAGGTTGCTCCAAGCCCYGTCCAACCYGGCCTTGGACATTTCAGGGATGGGGCAGCCACAGCTTCTCTGGGCAACCTGTGCCAGAGCCTCACCACCCTCACAATAAAGAATAAGATCTTCACTCAGGATGACAGAATCTTCTGGAACTTCTCTAAAATGTCTTTTTTAACCTGCCCTAAAGAGTGACATTCTGGTGAGACTTTGATTTCACACCAGTCATACTCCATGTTGTCTGTAATGCTGTGGAGCAACATGGACAATTGATCTTTGTTACATTAGGGCTCTGTTGCAAACAAAATTCTGTTTGCCTGTGCATCCATCTATTCCATGATCTCAAAATGTCAGTGGCCGTCAACACGTATTTTTCATCCAAGAAACAGTAATTGGAAAATAGTTCATTGACCGCACAGCTGTATTTGTTGTTGCAGTAATAGCATATTATTTACCAGTGAAGACATTTAAAGCTTTCATGCTTTTCCATCAGAGAGTATCCTCACAAATCCCTAATCTATTTATTTAATTTTCTCTAGATTTATATAAATATTGAAAAAGAGGCGCCTTTCTGTATGCTTAAAGCACCTTGGGCATAGCTTAAGTCTACATTGCAAACAGAGTTTGAAAAGCGTAGCAGTCTGCATCTCTCTCCCCAGGAGCAAACTAGACAGCTCAGAAAGTCAAATTTCCCTTTCACTCACCCATTAACAGTTTGCTCCCTTGACCATTCACTTTGTTTATCTCTGCTCCACCAACTCAAACTGCTTTAAATGAGTGAATAAATTGTTAAGGAGTAGGAGGGCACGTTRCAGAAACATGGAGCTGTGTAACAGAGGGTGCTTCAGTACAGTTGGAGGGTTGGAAATTCGATGAAATGCACTTTGCAGTAGCTTGGTGCATAAGACTGTGATGGCTGGTGGTGTCTGTAGTTACCACTGTAAAGGACACRTCCTTTTAAGTAGTTCCTTCCCAATGGAACAGTTTCATTGGTAATAGATSATATATTGAGTAATTTTGGCAATGGAAAGCTTCTGCTTTTTGGTTGATCATTGGTAATGTCTTTGCGTGTGAGAACATTCACCAGCAAAGCTTTGATTGTTAAAGACATGAGGTGAAGGTTGATGACTCAGACACTGGTTCAGAGTTAGCCTTTTATATTTTAACACTTGAGAAACGTTCATATTCTTCTTCATCTCCTGCATTAATCTATCGTTAGCTGTGGCAAAAATCAAAATCTGAGAAGCCTGATTCCTTTTTTGTTGAGTTTGGCATCATTCATACAGTACTGTCTTAAAAAAGAAGGATTTTTTTTTTTTTAAGAAAGTAGCATTAAAAAAACACTCAACCAGGAACCTTATGTCCCTGTTTAGAGATGTGGGCTGCTGCACCTCTCCACAGTTGTGCTCAGTGCTGTAGTCTTGTTGGTTGGTTTCATAGAATCATAGAATSGCCTGGACTGGAAGGGACCATAAAGATCATCCAGTTCCACCCCTGCCATGGGCAGGGACACCTTCCACTAGCCTAGAGTGCTCCAAGCCCTATCCAACCTGGCCTTGAATGCTTCCAGGGATGGGGCAGCCACAGCTGCTCTGGGCAACTTGTGCCAGGGCCTCACCACCCTCAGAGCGAAGAATTTCTTCCAAATACCTGATCTAATCTCTTTTAGCCTTAGGCCATTTGTGATTGTGATTCAGTGTTAAAGATTTCTTTGATTCCTTCTTTCAGGCTTTAAAACTTCTGATTGGTATTTTATACTTTAACTGCTCATTTAATTTTGCGCCACTGAATACAGATATAAAAACATGCAAAGGCTTCTGTTACTTTTGCTATTTCTAAATGTTTTCTATAGCATTTATAACATGTTAACACAAATCTGTTCAGTTATTCTCATTGTGTTCCAGTTGGCAGAATTCTGTAATTCGTGTTACTTGTCTGTTTACAGATTTTGTCTGGGTTATGGGTTTAGAGATGTAGTATGTCTATTATAAAGGTTTTAATCCAGAAGGCCAGGTTGTTGTAAAATGTGCAGTATGATTTTTTTAATAGAAATTAAAGAACTTGAGTTGATCAATACAATTCCACAGATACATTTTTACTACTYTTTTATCTTCTCCTCTTGACTTTTGAGTTCTGGGTAGATAAAACAACTCCTGGTTTCCTTCTGGCAGATCAACAGAGGCCACATGACCACTGAAGCAAAGAGGGCTGCCAAGATGGAGAAGAAGCTGAAGATCCTGCTTGGTGGTTACCAGTCTCGAGCCATGGGGCTCATCAAACAGCTCAATGATTTGTGGGACCAGATCGAACAGGCCCACCTGGAGCTGCGGACTTTTGAGGAGCTGAAGAAACACGAAGATGCTGCAATCCCTCGGAGACTGGAGGTGAGATTCCAAAATCCAGTACCTGAGGTTAGACACAGGATCCGTGTAGAAAAGATGTTTTTACAAGGCATGGGCTCTGAGCTTCACAGCCTGAGTTGGTATCTAGTTCTTTATGTTCTTTTAAAATTATACTTTTGGCTGTTACCAGATTGATCTGCCATTTACTTCAGTATCAAAGATTCTGTGATACATTTGTTAGAAGCTGGGACTAATCTGGCAGTGTGTTCTTTAACTTTGGGGTTTTTTTATTTCCTTGTGTGGTTTATTTTATAAATCTTCTGCAGTGAGTATCAGCAGAAGTTCCATCTCTTAATTTGGCTTGTTTTGGTTTTAATTACTATTAGAAATTAGGGTAGATGTAAAACTTATGTAACATCTCCTTCCTTAAAAGTCAGTGGACCAACTGCTGGTATATACCTGAAATCAGTGCTTTGGGGCCACTTTTCTTAGTTTAAGGATCTCCAGAATATTCTCTTTTATTCAGCTATCAAGGCAACCTTTAATYGAGACTCAGTCCTAGGCTGGAGCCAGTGCCAGTCTTCCTTTCCAAGGAATAAGTTTTCACCTTAGCACAATTTTTCGTGTAATGTTCTTTTCCTCCAGAACAGAGGGTTCCTTTGAGGCTTAGATATGCTCAACCACTTGCTATAAAAAAGATAAAATATATCAGTTCTTAAAACTGATTTTGTGAAGATGGTTTAGAAATGCTGATAGATGTGTCTACAGACTCAGAAGTGATTAATTGATTTAATGAAAGATAACAGTAAAAACATACTAAATCACTTGATAGCTACTAATAGCACCTGTTTTTAGTAAATGGCAAGGTTCCAATTTGAAGTCTCTCCTTTTGAAGCATTTGATCTTAGCTGCTGTCAAAAACAGGGTGGGATACCTAACATTTGAAGCAAAATAACTGTGATTCTTGATACTTTACATCAACTGCTTTACATTTATATTTTAAATAAGTCATTTTAGCAGTGTCCTGTCTTAATTCGGAGCTCTTCCTCTGAAGGAACTAAAATGCAGCCTTTGCTAAAGATCTTCATGGGTGGAAAACTGACTGGTTGCTTAATGATGTTTTCCTTACAGTGTCTGAAGGAAGACGTGCAGCGACAGCAGGAAAGAGAAAAGGAGCTCCAGCAGAGATTTGCTGACTTCATGTTGGATAAAGAGACTTTTCAAGCAAAGTATTAAAGCACAAAATTCCATCTGTCACTGATGTAACATTTTTGAAGTGTGCAGATACTTCTCCAGCAGCTTTTGCCAGCAGTTGCAGAAATCAGGTGTAGTCTGCTGTTTGCATCTTGTCAAGTTTTGTTCCTTTAATGGACTATTCCAAATGCTCTAGGTATGAATAGTTCTGGCCAGTGCTAAAAATGGGATTGAAATGTCCAAAATTTTATTGAAAGAAAAGAAAAATCACTCTGGTATAATTTTAGCCATGTCTTCATTTGATAGGGTTATCACATTATTCCTAGTGTTTATCAGTCTTAAGACCTGTAAGATACATACCTGCAGAATAATGTCTTTTGAATAAACCTGGAATGTTAAAAAACAATGAAGTAGTAATGTTTGTCTTTTAACTAAAATTGAATCTTCCCCTATSCCAGCCCTCCTTTGTGTTTCTGGTAAATTGTCTGTCTTCCCCTGCTGCTGCCTTTATTTTCCAAGATTGTAATTTGTGATAGGAAGTACCTGTGCAGGATAGTTGTTGTCCAGGTAATAAATACCATCTTCCCARCTCTTCTCTGTGCATGTGGCTGAACACTCCCAGCTTTATCAGGGTGCTCAAATGGTCATACTGGCATATTTTCCCCATCCTGGAACAGGGTAAGGGTAAGCTTTATAAAGGCACCTGGCCTGGCCTAATGGAACCATAGATTTCAGCAGAAAATGTAGTGTTAAATTTTCTRAGTATTAATTCTTTTAAAATCATCTGCAGCCTTGKTGTGGGGTGGGAAAAAAGCTCCTCTTCTGCTTTTACCACATCTCAACAAGATTTAATTGTCTCATTGCTTTGACCTGAAGGGTAAGGATGGGATTAGGGGAAAGGGGGAGTGCATTGTTTCTATTTTTTGAGATTTTTCTAAATTTCTTCCAAAATCTTCATCTGAGTACTGTTTAGTCAGACCATGCTTGGAATCACAGACTAGTCTGGGTTGGAARGGACCTTAAAGCCTGTCTCGTTCCAACCCCCTGCCATGGGCAGGGACACCTTCCRCTATCCCTGGTTGCCTCAAACCCCATCCAGCCTGGCCTTGGACACTTCCAGGGATGGGGCWGCCACAGCTTCTCTAGGCAGCCTGTGCCAGGGCCTCGCCACCATCACAGGGAAGAATTCCTTCCTAACATCCAATCTAAAACTACTCTCGGTTTGAAGCCATTTCCTCTTGTCCTGTCACTACAGTTCCTGATGAAGAGTCCCTCTCCAGCTTCCCTGCAGGGCGCCTTTGGATATTGGAAGGTTTCTATGGGATCTCCACACAGCCTTCCCTTCTCCAGGCTGAACAGCCCCAGCTCTCCCAGCCTCTCCCCACAGGGGTGGTGCTCCYATCCCCATAGCAACTTTGTGGCCTCCTCTGGACTTGCTCCACCTGTTCCACATCCTTCTTATATTGGGGGCCCCAGGCCTGGAGGCAGCTCTGTGGGTGGGGTTTCACCTGAGAGGGGCAGGGGGGCAGAATCACTCCCTCCCCTGCTGCCTAGGGACTCTGGGATGAGTCCAGAATTCCTTTGGCTTCCTGTGCTGTGAACACACACCACCCAGTTCATGTTGAGTTCTTCATCAACACTTGGGTTCGATGTTACTGCTTAAAATTTTGTCAGCTATTCCCAGTGCTTTTAACACAAGCATTTGCCAGAGTCGGGCATCTCACTAGAGATTTCTATCAAAATCAGATTTTACTGAAAATAAAAACATGCTTTCACGTGTTTATTTTTGTGGAGGTGTTCATCTTCTCCTCAGGGATCCATCTTACTTCCAGCTCTTACACTTTGGGTCTTTTGAGCCATTGTGGAAATGCACAGGGAAAAAGGCAAAACTGTATTGTTAACAGCACAAAATTCAGCAATTAAATACATCCAGTTGCACACACCATGCAATTTTGSTTGGATATATTTGAATTTAGATGAGGATTTTGCTGTTTGCAATTTTACCAGCTTACAGAGTGTCACTCTGCTGAAGCCTTGGGAATGTTACTGGGGRACACTGTCAGGGTTGTGCCTGTGTAGCTCTTTCAGTGCCATCCCTGGAGCTCAATAACAATCAGGTTTTTTTAAATGCAACCTGGCTGAGTTCTACTGATCACTGACAGGAGTAGGGACAYAGCCAGCCTTGGAATATCTTTCCCTTTACTCACCAGGACATCATTCTTCTGAAGTATTAATGCAATTACAGACTACATACTTCTAGAAATGTGTTAAATATTTAACTAAGCCAAAACACATCTGGAACGAAGTATTAAGCATCAATCTTGTAGCATATGGGGTATTTTAGCTTGGATAGTTACACCCAAAAGGAAAAATCATGGCATATCATGACAGTTCTTGTGGTTGTGTGGTAGCTGGAGATATTAACAGAAAAACCCTTGTAGGTTTACCAATACCACAACTACAATTGTTTCCTTTCTTTTTAGGCTGCAGCAGAGCCTCTTTGATGTGTTCTGTATTTTTGTCAGCTTCAGAGCTAGACAGGTATTCAACACTGCCTTAAACAGTTTTAATGACAAATTGAGGACTGATCAATCACAAAACACTTTTCTTTCTTGAAATGCATGCAATTAACCAGTCATTAATTGCAGCAGGTCAGCATTTGCAGCATGCAAAGCAGCAGGAAGGAGGTGGTTGTATTTGAGAAGTACCTGCAGGAGGTTTGCTGGGGTTTTCCACAGTTTATTCACACAACACTTAAGCAAATTAACAGTTTTCCCTTTCTTTGGTCAGAGTTTTTGTCCTGAAGTTTCTGTTTCAATAATGAAAGTCTCTTGCCTTACTTTTAGCTTGGTTGTGCCTGCTTTTAGCTTTTTTGCCTGCCCTGAGCTGCCTGCTCCAAGGCAGCCAGGCTTAGATCTGCTGAAATCACCGCAGAAACCTCAAACAGGGTGCTGTGTGCGTGGGTCTGTTGGGTCCACAGGGATGTGAATGGAGCAGCAGAGCCTGGCTAGAACATCCCGAGATCATTCATGTGTGAGAGCTTAAACCGGAGCACTTCAGTTCAACCACRTTGGGATGCTGGCAGATGTCACTGCTTCCAGCCGCAGGTGATGATGGAACTTGGCCTTTCCAGATCTCTTTCTTGGGCTTAGGCCCAGTTTATGTCCTGAACAGCACTCCCTGAATCTCTTTCTAAATTGCTTTGTAGCTAAATGCAGATGTTTGATGGACGCAAGAGTGACCAGCACACCTTGACACCAAATTTTTATTTTAAATTTCTGAAGCCAGCCACTGATCTGATCTTTCTTTCCAAGAACAATAGAAAGTATAACCGTAAACAATGCCAACTAGTGAACACTTTACTGCAGTGAGTAAACCCTAACCTGACTGACAGAGGTGGGGTGGGGGTTGTGCTGTGTGTGTTAACAATTATTTTGAGAATTATTTAACGTTCTCCCTGAGAAATTCCTCCATTTCCATTCAGCATGCCAAGATATATCTGCAAGCCTTTAAATAATTTCAGCTGATGATTTTCCTCCCTTCCTGGAATCAGACTTGGCATTTACATATTGGATCAATCCCATAGCTGGAGCCTGCTTCAAAGTCCAYGGAGTTGATAAGGCTGTCATTTACKTCAATTGAGCTGGATTCAGGTACCTGGGAAAGCCAAGGGGACTAAATTTTAACAGCTGGGTGTCTCGTGCACCCTCGGCAGATAACAGGAATCATGGGCTCGAGGTAAGGGGGAGACTCCTCAAAGGCACAGGAGGTTCCCTGCAAGAAATCCAACAGAGCTGGAGCCAGCTCTTCCAAACATGGCAGATCTCCAGAGAAATAAGCACTGTGTGATGTTGTAATTAGTCACTGCAGCCAGCAGTGGCCAAGACACACCAGAGTTCTCTGGCTGCCTTAAGCAGAGACTTCCAGCGCCAACGGGAGCATCTTGTCTTTGCCTGTTGCTGCTTGTTTGGCTTTTGCACCCTTATTTGCTTGGACAAGAATTGGGGCAGCACATTTGGGTTAAAATATGTTAATCCAGCTTGGTTGTCCCAACCCCTGTACAGAACAGACATGAGCAGGGTCACATTTCGAGGTAGAAGTGCAAGYGAAGGAAACAGGGCAGAATAGTGTGTCCAGAGAGGGGCAATGGAGCTGGGGAAGGGTCTGGAGCACCAGGAGCAGCTGAGGGAGCTGGCAGGGCTCAGCCTGGAGAAAAGGAGGCTCAGGGGGGATGTTCTGATCCAATATGAGGGGAGTCGGGAAGGGGTCTTCTGATAGATTCCTCGGACAAAAATCAAGTGCATACCCAGCAATATTATACCTGAGAACTGTTTATTAATAAATGTCCCTGCCAAAGAGGGCATAGAACAGAGAGAGAGAGTGGAGGAGACGAGAGTGGAGCCAGGTGGGGGTCGGGCTCTGCTCACAGGGAACAAGCGACAGGACAAGAGGAAATGGCCACAAGCTCACCAGGGAGGTTTAGACTGGATATTAGGAAAAATTTCTTCACTGGAACAGGCTGCCCTGGGAAGTGGTGTAGCCACCAACCCTAAAAGTGTTCAAAAATCATGTAAATATGGTGCTTAGAGACATGATTTAGTGGTGGGCTTGGCAGTGCTGGGTTAATGTTTGGAGTGATGATCTTAGAGGTCTTTTCCAGCCTTAAGGTTTCTGTGATTGCCTCTGTCAGAGGATGTCCCACTTCATTGTCTGCCTACAGTGAGTGTGAAACATGGGCTGTGGTGCTCCAGGGCCAGTAGCTGACATGAGGTAACCAGCCACAATTAGGTCCTCCAACAGACTCAGCTGGATCTGCGCCCCTGATGAAAAYGCTGGAGATTCATTGTTTTTTGTCATCGTGGCCTGAACACAGATTTCTAAATAAAATGCATCAAAACCCATGTCTGAACTTTTGTTTTGGCTGCAAACTTGCTAACAGTATCATAAACCAGTGTGTGAACTTTGGCTTGCCTTCGGTATCCCCGGACAGTGATGTTGCTGGAGAAGAGAGATTATTGTGGTCTGGACTTAATCTGCCTCACATTCATCTCTGGAATCCAGCTTGCAGTTATCTTCCATAATGTGGGTTCAAAGCAACACCTGTCTTCCAAGCAGGATTTAAAAGTAAAGTATCAAATAGCGTTTCCCCATTTTCCTAGCTGAGTGAAATGCACATTGAAAAATAGCCAGATCCTCATCTAAAGACAAAGCGTCCCTATAAACAATTCCAGACCCCTGCTCTCTGCCTTTTCAGGGCTCCAGCTTGTACCTTTCCTTACAAACACAAAATRCTTGGTTCTGTTGGTCTTGAAGACTTGCACTGACATTAGGAGTGAGATCAGACCCTGAAAAATACTTCAAAAGATGTGTTTGACACATGTCTAAGCCAATCCAGCCCTATATCTCCACTAAATACACACCATTGTCTCACCCTTTAAAAGTTCCACAGTAAGCACTTTGCAGAATCAGGATTGCAATAATTTTGAAGCAAAGGGGAGTAGCAGTGGATAAAAAAAGAGGAGCTTCACCTTTCTGGTTGCATGCAGGCCTTTAGGTGAGTCATCTCCCTGCCAGCAGGCCTCATTAGTTTTTTAATGTATTTAAATGAGGTGGCTTTAACCAATTCCTGCTGCCTCAGGCATGACTGTGATGCACACAGTAGGTGAAAAGGTAAAGAAGTGGGTATGAGCAACGTTTTACAGCACCACTTCTGCTGCTGGTGTGATTACTCATAGCGGGTTTGATTGTTTGCCAGTTGTTGCGGGGTGTTGTCTGGGTTTATTGTAATTTATTGAGAGATGCCTTGGTGTCAGGGTTAGCAAAGTCTTGCTTTCAGCTCAAAGTCAAAGGTYTTTCACATATCAGGCTAGACAGGGTCCGCCTCATTAGATGACTTYCAGGTTTCCAAGTGACAACTGTGGTGCTGATGTATTTGGATTCCTCAAAGATTCCTCAAAAGGAAATGCAAGTACGTCTTTTCGGATCATTTATGTGCATCGAAAGCATTTACGAATTGCAATGCAAGGAAACACAGACTATTTCATTATTTATTCAGTTCATACATCAGATCTTTTGCCAACTACATGCTACTGGTAAATGCCTCATAGGGTCAGATAAATGTGTGTGCRAGGTTCCCCTCTTCTCCTCCTGCTCCCTCTCCTCTCCCAGGACAGAAATGTGGGGTCTATTTTGTATAATTATCAGGCCAGGAGCACTTCTAAGTGTGTTATGCAGCTTAGGTGAGACTGTGGCCCCAGTGAATTCGATGGGATATTTGGCTTCAGCTTCAATGGAGCTGAGATTTCCTTTCCTTTCCTCTCCTGTTTGTATTTGATGAGCCTTTCTGTCAGGAGAAGAAAGAGATCCCCTTTTGAAAAATAGTCATAGATGCTTAATAAAGCTGAACGAGCCAGCCAGGATTACGTTTTTAGCTCTATATCCAGCAAAATCTATTCCAGAACTAATTCTGATTAAAAGAATCCACTGGTTGAACCTCAGACACAAAGGCACCTCTGGAGTAATTCAACTGTACGATATATTTATTTTTAAAAAAAACCTAATTATTGCATTGATCTTTGTAATATTTGGCTCTTGTGTAAAACATTGATTTCAAAGCTGTCTCTCTGTTATCTATAATTGTTCATGAATTATCTTAGGGCTTGGGCAGGACCATCACTATAGCTGGGTCTTACAAAAAGAGTGAGTTTACTGACCACATTAATTAAGCTGCATGGCAGATCATAAAATAACTATAAATAGAAGTTAAATTATTCCTTAGATTGTGTTCCCCCACTTTTCTTTTTCCTTAATTCTTACTCAACCAAATCAATCTCTAGCACAGAACAGGCTTATCCCTCCTGGATCTGTCCTCCTGCCAAGCACTTCCAAGGGTCTGGGAAAGGGTAGGGTCTTCCATTAGGCCATATAGGTGGAGAACAGAGAGATTTACAAAGTCCTGAACTCTGAAACTAGACTTCACCTCCCTGTTCCAGCTGGTTTATTCAAAGATATTCTCCCTTCAAACTGCTGCTTCTGCATCCTTAGCTCATCCTGGCTCCAACAGTGACTTCATGGATTTTTGTTCCCTATTTTCCTGGTGCTTTAGTTGAAAAGAGACAATGCTGGTCATCTTGCTTCAAGTTTAGAGGAAAACAAGACAAAATTAGGAACAGTATTTTGGTGGGAACACCCATGAGGTGTTTTCATCACACCTATTAAATGGTCTGTCATAGCTTTAGAGGGCCCTGAGCAGTTTCTATCCCCATTGTGGCAGATATTCAGTCACACGACTGTGTCATTTCACTGTGACAAAAGTGCCTTTCTGGGGAAGATGCCAAACCTTCAGCCCTGTCATGGACTGGAAGGTCTGGACCTTCGGTCACACTTTTGCCAGCCCCAGAGATCAAACGTCCGGCATCTCTGTGTTGCCTGGAGAGCATCCAAATTCTGGTGAAGGCAGAATTTTTTGGCTCTGGTTTCCTGCCTGGTCTCTAGATAGCAAAGTGGGAGTAGCTGGGCACTCTCTACCTCATGGAAGGATGATACAGCAGGGATAGAATTGTATTTTATGTATTTCATGCTTGTTATAGCACATCCTGTACTTTTATAAAGTCATAGAATCATGAAGGTTGGAAAAAATCTAAAAGATCATCAAATCCAACTGTCAACCCAGCACCACAATCATGTTCACCACTAAACCATGTCCCTAAGTGCCACATCCACACAATTTTTGAACACTTCCAGGGATGGTGACTGCACCACTTCCCTGGGCAGCCTGTTCCAGTGTTTGACCACCCTTTCTATGAAGAAATTTTTCCAAATGTCTAATCTAAACCTCTCCTGGTGCAAGTTKATGCCATTTTATTCTCTCATTCTTAATAATGGCAATGTTGCCAAAGTCCAGGGAAAAAAAAAAAGAGGTCCTTGATAAAATATCCCACCTAATTCTAAATCACATTAAACTGAGGGTGAACTTAATCATGTGGGCGAGGTCAGAACAGTGAATCCGATTTCCTAGCAGGTCCTGTAACGTGTTGTTAGCAGCAAAACAACCGCTCCAGCACTGCATTTAACTTCCTTTCATTGCAGATGCCTTTTGGTTAACAGCAAGGATCTGATTTAATTTTACAGTTACCCAGTGACCACAGGACGTGGATTGTGCATCACCAGAGAATGCACTAACGTCTGCCTGCCTCCCCTGCTTCCAGCAGGAACCAGGGATCGCAGGAGCGTGGCCAAGCCCATGTGGCTGTGGCTGTAATTGAAAAAGCTGCTGAATCAGCTAGAAGGACAAGGGTTCACGGAGGAGCTCGGGCCAGGCAGACACATGTCCTTGGAAGCACCAAGCAAACGATGACAACAAACAGCGCCGTGGCCAGGAGAGGTCAAGAGGTGTCAGCTGGGTGGGAGGCACCTCCCTGCCTACGAGGATAGTGCTTTACGTCTTCCTCAGGAGGGGAAGAGGAGGGGCAGGCACTGATCTCCTCTCAGGCCACCAGTGACAGGACCCGAGGGAATGGCTGGAGCTGTGTCAGGGGAGGTTTAGGTTGGATATCAGGAAAAGGTTCTCCACCCAGAGGGTGATGGGGCACTAACAGACTCCCCAGGGAAGTGGTCACAGCATCAAAGCTGACAGAGCTCAACGAGCATTTGGACAACGCTCTCAGGCACAGGGTGGGCTCCAAGCCCAGGCTCAGGCAACTGCTTCCGAAGACAGGCAGCAGCACGGATCAGCCTTTCCCCACCCGTCCCCTTGGTGCRGGGAGCAGGAGCCCGGGAGCAGCTGCACAGCGGCTGAGCCTGTCACAGCACACAGCTGGAAGCAGTTTTCCTGCAGAGGCTGAGCGCAGCTTCCAAGCCCCAGGGTGGAAGKAGGATACTGCAGGGAAGCAGGGTGAGGGAGAGGAAGGGAGGGAGACAAGGAGCTGTAATGAAGTGCACACATGTGCACGTGTGAAGGAACGACCTGACACGCAAGACGTGTGCCAGCAAAATTWAAAAAAAATAATAAAAAGTGACTCCTGATGCTTCTCTGCTCATGTAACACATGCAGGGCTGACCTCAGATGCCTTCTGTCTGGCATCACCACGCTCCCAGAGATGATGGGACTCAGGTGACGTATTTGGTCTTTGGCCACCTCTGGCTCAAGCTCCTCAACAGAGAACTTGGCCCAATAAAAAACAAGAGAAGGGATGTCCACAGCTGGAAGAGACTCATCGTAATTCTCTGATGCTGAGCAATGCCTGGACCAGGAGCTGCCCAATTTTGCACTGTAGCAACAAAGCACTCAACTCCTCTTCACCCCTTCCCAGGCCAGGCAGGAGCACTTCAAGGAAGAGGTTGGGAGACTCCAGTCGGGTTTGTCTTTSTTTATTAYATCCAGTCCCWGCTAAATGAAAAATTTAGCAGGGACTGGATATAATAAACAAAGCAATCCTGAGCAATCCTTGGGCCTGGGTGTGGAGTCCAGAGGTGCTCACTGCTTGCTGGCTGTCCCTCTGAGGTCACAGGGAGCTGTGTGCAGAGCATGGGCACGTCTGGAGCAGCTGAGGTCACTTGGCTTAGCCAGACTGGAGAAGAGGAGACTCATTGCAGTTACAACTTCCTCACGAGGGGAAGAGGAGGGGGAGACACTGATCTCTTCTGTGTGGTGACAGTGACAGCACCCGAGGGAATGGCCTGAAGCTGCATCAGAGGTGATTTAGATTGGGCAGTAGGAAAAGATTCTTCGTCCMGAGGGTGGTTGGGCACTGGAACAGGCTCCCCAGGGAAGTGGTCACAGCACCAAGCCTGGCAGAGCTCAAGAAGCGTTTGGACAATGTTCTCAGSCACATGGTGGGATTCTTGGGGTTTGTCCTGTGCAGGACAAAAATTTGGACTCAAYGATCCTTGTGGGTCCCTTTCAGTTTAGGATATTCTATGATTCTATGGTTCTGTGATTCTGTTATTCTGTGATCTGCTCCAGGAAACTAAACCACACCTATCCCTGTCTCTAGGATGGAGTATGGCCATGGCGTTATTAAATTAATTCTGCCAGAATGATAACTGTGTCAAAAATTTGCCCTAGCCCCTGCTAACATCTGAGGAAAGCTTGAGAATCCATGGTGGTAAGGAAGCACACAATACAGCTCCAGCACACTGGTGACACATAGCCCTGGGCTGCATCTGTAACTGCTTTATGGAAAGCAGGCAGGGAAGASCTGCTCCCTCACTCCAAAAAGTGAAAAGGTGATGGGAGCCTTTTTTTTGGCTGAGTCCTACCCTACTGGCTATTTAAAAAATCCACCATTTGCCAAGGAATCCCTTGAAGTTAAGCTGCAGAACCACCTTGGTGTCCTTCTTCCTTCTGTGTCAGCTTCTGTGAGGACCCTGTGGCAGGGAGGTGCAGACCTGCCAGCTGCTATTTCTGTGGTATTTGATGGGCAGCATCACTGCTGGGTTTGAAGCTCTTAAGACTTGCATGAAAGATGGTGACAACACTCGCATGGAGAATACAGYGCCCATGCCAAAATCATAGAAACACTAAGGCTGGAAAAGTCCTCTAAGRTCATTCAGTCCAACCATTAACCCAGCACTGCCAAGCCCACCCCTAAACCATGTCCCCAGATGCCTCATCCATGTCATTTGAACACTTCCGGGGATGGTGGCTACACCACTTCCCTGGGCAGCCTGTTCCAATGTCTGACCGCCTTTTCAATGAAGAAATTTTTTCCTAATATCCAATCTAAACCTCCCTGGTGCACCTTGAAGCCGTTTTCTCTTGTCCCATTGCTTGTTATTTGGGAGCAGAGCCYGACCCCCACCCGGCTGCACCCTCCTGTCAGGGAGTTGTGGAGAGTGAGAAGGTCCCTCCTGAGCCTCCTTTTCTCCAGGCTGAGCCCCCTCAGCTCCCTCAGCTGCTCCTGGTGCTCCAGCCCCTTCCCGAGCTCCATTCCCTTCCCTGGACGTGCTCCAGCCCCTCAATGTCTTTGTTGCAGTGAGGGGCCCAAAACTGGACCCAAGATTTGAGGTGTGGCCTCAGCAGTGCTGAGGTTGCATCTCTGCCCTGTAACCAGATCTGCTGATGTACACCAACCCTTCCCAGCTCCAGCAGTGCTCCATTTCCACAGCCTACAGCGGGACACCCTCCCCTGAACCATGTCTGTGTGTCCTTAAAGGCAGTGCCAGGCACTGGCTTCCCTGGCTGTGCAAACACGACAGAGGGACCAAAGACAGCGTCAGGTCATTTCTCAAAATCACATCTCTTCTTCTACGCTGAGGCTAGAAAATGGCAAATAGGATGCAGGATTTGGCTCCACAGTGTTCGCTGTTGTCATGACTCACRAGTTATTTTTATCTTTTCTGTAACAGAACAAATGGCTGCAGTAATTAATCTCTGTCTGTTCTGACAATGGCCTGGCCAAAACATATTATGTTTTTGCAGACAGTCAGTGTAAGAAGAGAAGCACAAAAACATCATGTGTGTGAGTCAGTATTTTAAGTATTTTCCTTAGGTTTGCTTTTTTACACACTTTAAAATATGCTTATGTAGTGCATTCAATGTATTAAATAAAATCAAAAGGAGCAACAAGTGCTGTTACACAGGTTAGCTGCACAGATATAAATCTCTGTTTTGAAGCTCAACCACATGTGAAACAAGATCTAATCAAATCATGGCAACAGCAAAATTAATTTGAGTCTTTTCAAGAGGATCCAATCCCAGTGGAGGATTTTACTCTGCCAAGCTCCTTCCAACTTTATTGGATGATAATTATTTCTGTAGAAAGAAATGTTGCAATCAAATGCTCCCCCAACAGCACTTTTGTTTTCTACAGAGCTGGTTGAGCAATGAAAAGATTTATTAGTGGAGAATGTATTAACGAGGAATTTGTGGAGAAACAACGAAAAAATCAGTAAGTGGAATTTCCACGAAATATCTCCAGGGTGTGAGTTTGCCAAGCACACAGCTTGCAGATGCCCAGTGTTCCCTRTGGAGTAACACTCATACCCCAAACTCTGTAAACAAGTATTTTTGCCACCCAGCCTAAGRGGGAGTTTGCAGTAGTATCACAGTCACAGTCACAGAGTCACAGAATGGTTTGGGGTGGGAGGGACCTGAAAGCCCATCTCATTCCAACCCCCTCCCATGGGTAGGGACACCTTCCACAGACCAGGTTGCTCCAAGCCCCATCCAACTTGGCCTTGAATAATCCAGACCTACAGACTCCAATTCATCTGTGAGYCCAAAGGAGCAAATTCTTCATTCTCTGAGTTCAGGCTGCCCCTAATTGTTGGCTGAACTAAAGAACTGCTCATCCCATAAGCGTAAATTATGGTTTCTTGTCCCTTCTTATGAAGCTCCACGTTCTCATGGTCAAGAGGATACAAGCCAGACAAGCCTGTCTTGTAAACTTGCCGCTTGTGACAATCTCTCATGGGACTTACACAAACACACACTAAAATAAGAAACATCAATTTTCCATACCCATTAGTCATTACTCACGTACTATCTGAACAGTCCTGCCATCCTGCTATTTAATAGCGTTTTCCTTGCCATGATCCATGAGATAAGACAATAATTAGGGTTGTCCTTAATCACTCAAAGTCTGTTGCCCAACAGGACTTTAGTATAACCCCATCATTTTTAAGATCTCAGGGAAAAAACCCTCTAAGTCTCTTGTAGAAGTAAACATGATGCTTTTGCTTCCTTCAGACTTTGTAAAAGTGAGAGAAAATCTTGTTTATGGCATTAATTAAGTCTTTCATTTTTGTTCATCAAATCTGATAATCTGTTCTGGAGTTGCCCTTTTTTCCTACCTATGGGAAAAAAATGCAGGCTACATATCCAATTCTTTCACTGGTGGGKTATCTGTATTTGTGTTGAAGATAAACAGTGACAAATTTCTCTTCTTTCCAATTTACAGAGAGTTTGGACTGATGCATTTCCTGGAGGTTCATAAAACTGATGTGTTTGATAGAATTCAGGAGATATTTTTGAACCGTTAAAGGAAAATACACAAGTATTTCCTGAATTTGTTTCTTCTTATCCCATAGTTTACATAAACTGCTCAGCAAAGGGAAGCAAAAGCTGAGCTTCAACCAAACCCAGACCAAAGCAGAGCTTCTGGTAGAAACCATGTTGGGATTAAATGATTTCCTTTGGTTTCCATCCAAAACCAAGCTGAACGTGGATTTCTGGGTTGAGTTTCACTTTGAATTTTCGGTTTTATTCAGTTATGAAGAATTAAGTGAAACTTGGGAGGTTCAAACCCTCATTGAATGATCCTGAAAAACGATCTGCAAAACCCCTTGCTATGGAGTACAATTTCATACCTTTGATCTCTGTGGATGCTGGGAGCAGCACCAGTGTCTCTTCCAACCCATAAAAGAAGGGCTGGTGAAGCCACTCATTTTTTTTTTTATGTAGAGACTTAGCTATCCAAGAGACAATATCCAATCCCAGCCACCATCCTGGGGCCAGCTGGAAAGCAGGAAATCCCAAAATTTTCCCTTCTCCCAGACAGGCTCCATCAAAGCCAGCAGGTACCACCCTGACCACACCAAGAGCCTACTGAGAAATATGGAGAGGAACACAAGTAGGAGTCCTACTGATTTTTTGTCTGGTAAGAGGAAAACATCAACGTTCTTCAGTTCCCARATTGTGCTGGAATCACAGGAGTGCCCTTTGGGCTCCCCATCGTGGTCAGGATGATCCATGAGATCCCAGTTATGTGGCATAGGTGTCGCTGAGCAGCCGATCCCACCACAGAGGAGCAAGAGGGCAACCACTGAGCTGGTGGCCATCCAAGTAATGGGAATTTTGCTTCTGCTTATCTACCCACCTACACGCTGAGGTGTAATCACATGTGTGCCAACTTGGGCAGGAGAGATGCTGCAAGAACTTTCTGCCCCATCGTTCCGTATATTCATACTTTGTTTTTTAACCGGATTCATTTCTGTGATCCGACTTTAATCCTGATCCACACAAGGTGGTGTGATGAAATTGGGGAGGGGGGTAATTGTATCACAGGCGGAGAAGCTTTTGGGGAAGAAGCCTTTGAAGCTACTGTCTCTCCCCAAACCCTCTCAGGTACTCCTGTTGTACCCTCCTTATGGATGTGTGACACGTCTGCCAGTTAAGTCATCTTTATGGAGCACGTATTTCCTGCTTTCTCGTGTTTTTAGTTTCTTCTCCTCCTCAAATACTTCCTGCCTTTGGCTGTCTGTGACTGAACTCCCTGGAGCCTTAATAGTCTTGGAATCCCTCCACTTCTATAACTTGATTTTACTATTTAGGAGAAAGTTTGATTCATCTCCCCCAAAACCAGAAGGATAATAAAGGGGGGAAAAAACTCCTATTCACCCACCAGCAAAGAAGCAAGATTCAAAAAGACCAGATTATTCTCATTCAGCTATTCCTGGCTTTGGAGTGCATTTCATTTCAGTGTCTGCACAGACCTTTGTAGCCACCATCTCATTGAACATTACTTATACTGMATATTATAGGCACTAATGAGAAAATGATTCTAAATTGCCCCTAGGGATGGTTATGATTAAACTATTTGCCTTCACTTCCTCTAGTAAATTAAAGCAACCAAAAAAAAGAGAGAGAGAGGGAAAAAAAAAAAGAGGCTTAATCTGGAAGGCAGTCAGAATAACGGTTTGGTAAAGTTTCTGAATTCCTAGGAACATTTTTACTCCTAAACCTGGCGATGGGCTGCGTATTTCATGCTGCAATTTGAAGCTACAGCTGTGACAAATATGTGACAYGGGGAGGCATTTTGGAGGCTTGAACTGGGCACGATTTTCTGTGTTGTCAACCAGCTCGAAGCCCTGATCAGCTTTAATTGCAGCTGACTGAAGCCGCTAAAACCCTCTCTGCCACCGAGGAGCTCCTCCAAGGCGTCAGGCGTCTGTCTCTTAAAAAGAGCATTTCAGAGCCTCACATACACGGAGCCTCATTCAGACTTTTTATTTAAACTCTTAAATCTTTTGAGCTTCGGATGAATAAACAAGTCCCTGAAATGCAATCCATTCTTGCCGGTCAGGGTTTTGCAAGTGTTTTTCACGGGGAAGAAACAAAATGTCATTTGTGTTTCCTTTGGCCTTTTCAAGCGCAGCGGGATCTGGGGAGCGAGGAGCCGCGTTCCATGAGGTGTGCCCGGGCCTGTGTGCGCTCACGCACTGGGACTTCAGTGGGACTTTTATCCATGATTGTCCACGGCTGTTGAATTACCTGATGAATTAATTAAATGCATGCGAACTCCGTGGGGCGAATTGCCAGCTCACACACCTTCGGAAGCACTGGTTGAAATAACGGCACTGACGGGCCCCAAACAGGAGCCCACGGCTCTCTGGTGGTCCCCAAGTCTCTGCAAGGTGGTCCCCATCATCTTCACACTCTCTAACCCGGACAGTCTCACTTCCATCACCCAACCCAACACGCTGGAGTCAATTACTCCTTGTGGTTTGTGGGTTTGTGGGTTTGGTACCAGTGGCAGGGAAAAACCCTGAGCTGACCTGTCTGCCAACACCCCAAAGCACCTCAGCTTCTCTGCTACAACCTGAGACATGCACAGCCCCTGGGCAAGAGTTTGTCTCACAAAGCCCTGCAGATGCCTTGGTGATTCCTCAAAAGATAACAAGGCACAGAGCTTAGAGACCCAACAGAGCAACCAAGTGCTGCATTGTTGAATTTTTTTATGGAGCTGCTAATGATGTTACAGCCCAGCTTTTAAGAGTGTGCCCTGGATTTATTCTTTATATATCACAGGGACAGGAAAAAAAATTATTGTGAGGTTATCATCATGATACCTGAGATCACATGGAGCTTCAGTATCTTGAGATGAGAGGAACCTGCTCTTCCTTTCCTTTGGCCACAAAGAGGGGATAATTGAGATCCATTTTTCAGGGGTAATGGAGACAAGTCCAGGCTCAAAAGTTCTCTGAGGTGCCAGGGAAGATCTTGATCCAATGTTTGTGTCAACGCAAGCTCAAGATGATCACTGGGGTTTGTTCACACTGCTTAATTTGAGGTCCAAATCAATGTACCCCAACCTATGCCAAGGCTATAAGTGCCTAATTAATTGGTTCCCTTGGAGGAAGCCCTTTCTGTCCACAGTCAGTGGTGAGAGTAAAAAAAACCCAAACACAGCTTTGAAGGTCTTGTGGGGAGCACAAGTACCCACAAACAGCCCCAAACACAAGTACCCAACCTACCTGCCCACAGTAGGCAGGATTTTCCCTTTAGAGGCTCTCTAAGGTACTCACCAATAATTACCTGAGGAAATGTGGATCTTAGTGATAGAAACATCTCAAAATTTTCGTTAGTTAATTGGCCAAATAAGACAGAATTTGGGTTGACTGTCATGTTCCAGTGCTTCACCAGGCCTCAGAGGCTGGTGAGAGGCTGGCACACGTTGCCCAGAAAAGCTGTGGCTGCCCCATCCCTGGAAGTGTCCAAGGCCAGGTTGGATGGCGCTTGGAGCAACTTGGGATAGTGGAAGGTGTCCCTGCCCATGGCAGGGGTTGGAACGAGATGAGCTTTAAGGTCCCTTCAACCTAAACCATTCTATGAATTTATGGTTCTTGGTTAACATAGATAAGGTCTAATTCCATGTCTATGTCTGATACACAGGTATCTGCACCACCAGGTCACCCCCGTGGAGTTTGGATGTGTGTGTTTCTGTGCATGAGAGCAGTTGGGTGGAAGAGGAAGGAGACAAAGACTCTCCTGGACATGGTCATTACAAGCAAGAACTGTCCCTTAAATGTCCTGTCCTCTTGTGCAGAAGGATTCTGGCTTCGGTGGCAGAAGTGCTTTTTCAACTGACCCCAGGCTCAAACCTGAAGGCAGAGTGTTCTTTGTTTCCTCCCCACACTGCTCCCTCCCTGTAACTGGAAGGTTATGTGTTTCTTAGCTACTGGTCAGACTGGTGGTGCCTGCCAAGAAGCTTTCAGGGAATTTCCTCACTATGTAACAAATTTATGAGTCATATGAAAATCTGGGAAATGATTCAACCAGCTGTCTTTCGTTGACTCAAAGATTTTTACAACACCTCGGTGCCTCATCTTTGATTTGAGCCAGCAGAATGGTTTATTGTAACATCAAATGGTCTTATGTTCACTGGAAGGATGCTTCCTACTACCAAAAAAAAATTTAAAAAAAAAGGCAAAAAAAGCTGTAAAACTTTTGAAAGCAGCCTGTCGTTAGGTGAGGAATGCACAGAGCAACTGTGGTCATTCACTATGGACTGATGAATGTGGCTGGACTGCTGCTTCCCTCCAGGATGGCTGCAGAGGTGGCTTCACTGAACAGGGTGGCTCAGTCCCTGCAGGTACAGCCTTTCTGCACGGCAGGAATCAGGCTTGCAGAAACTTCTGCTCATATTTGGGTTTAAATGGTTATTTCAAGGAATTTGAGCAGATCTTGACAGAGCAGAGACACAGCTAAAGCCAGGGAATGCTGTTCTYCTTATGTAGCCTTTCCAGGTGGGAGAGGCAGGAAGCAAGGAAGTGGACCAGGACCTTTCATCACCATGGAAGATGCTCACTGTAGGAGATAGTTGTAAAGAATATTCTTTCCATCTTCTTTTTTGAGCAAAACCTCTTGGAGCTGCTCTTTGCTGTGCTGGAATCGCTGGCACCCTGAGCAGAGGTGCAATGGGCAGTGCCATCTTACAGGTGATCCCGTGCCTTTTAAAATCTACATAGGTAGATAAATCCATTTAATAGATGGCACTAGACTAATCAGTGAGTGGGAAGCAGAAGTAGAACAGAAATGATTCTTCCAGTAAGAGTTAAATTGCTGCAAACAGAAGAAACATTGGAATTTATTGTTACAAAACTAAGCTGACACTCTACATAAAATATCCAAATGAATTTAATTATCAGAACCACATTTCCAGCACGAGTTTCCACGTCCATGAAAGCAATCAGCCACACAAAGAATTGCTAACAGTAGCCCCGAATCCTTTGTTTTAGGCACTCGATTTCACTGCCAAAATTGTAGAATGATTTAGGTTGGAAGGGACCTTAAATATCCTCTTGTTCCAACTCCCTGCCATGGGCAGGGACACCTTCCACTAGAACAGGTTGCTCCAAGCCCCATCCAACCTGGCCTTGAACATTTCCAGGGATGGGGCAGCCACAGCTGTTCTGGGCAACCTGTGCCATGGCCTCAGCACCCTCACAGGGAAGAATTTCTTCCTAATAACTAAATCTAAATCTACCCTCCTTCAGCTTTGGGCCGTTCCTTACAAATGGCTGCAGCCAGCAGCTCTCAGCAGAGCTGGAACAAATGCACCTCTCACAGCTGTCACCCAGCACTTTGCAAGTGTAATGTGGCTTACAAATCTCAAAATGCCTTGTGTCAGCACCTGGGGAATCCACTGTACCAACCAGTGAAGGCAAAAAAAAATATACTTGAAACAGACAGGACTAGAAAGGGTTCAGAGGAGAGCAGTATTATTTTGATTTATTGAGGGTCACAGCCTGTGTTCAGTGAACTGAACCACCCTTCTCAGTCCAGGGACTTAATGCAGCTCTCCTCTTTGGTATTCAGGTAAGCAGTATAAATCCTTGTCAAAGGTTTTATCCAGATCACAAATAGACATAGACTTGCTTACMTGAAATTCCTATTTCTATCCATTTCCAAAGGATACAAAGCTGGGAACGGTGGAGGATGAGGGAAACAGAAACTCAGGGCAAAGAAGAAGAAATCCTAAATGGTGATATTGTCTCATGACTATTTTCTGGTTGAGAATTCCCCTTTCATCTTTCCAGCCCCTTCCCATTGAGCAGCGTTGTGGCTTCCATTTGTAACAGGCAGGGAGCGCAAAAATATCTGACTTTGGGGGATTTGGCAGAGGTTCTGGCCTTGAACCCAGMAGCAGATACAGAACACTTGTAACATTCAAAACAGGCCCTCTCTTTCTTGACCTCTGTGATTTTTATTGCTTATCTGGGTATACATAATCATTTTAAGATGTCTCCCCTTACTCACCATAAAATAACCATGAATTATTTTTAAAAAGGTAGATAATAAACTTCAGAATAACTCTTAAATGTACCCAAGCAGACAAGGGGGAATGTGAGGTTGCTGTCATGAAGGATAGCTTCTGGCAACTGATCTGAGGGAGCCACTAATGATTTTAATTAGCTTTTGGAAGCACAATCCACCCATTCTGAAGCCGGTGCCCTGCTGGCAGCGAYGACGCTTTGGAAGATCGACAGCATAAAACATTTTCTGTAATGAGACTTTGTACAACTCCATGTGGCATGCAAGGAGCAATCTGTCTCCAGCAGAATTGCAAGAGGAAAGCTGTAGCTGGAAGGTTTTCCAGCTGTGGACTTCCAGCAGGTAACACACGTGCTCCCCTGGGGAACGGGGGATTAATGACCAGGCACYGAGACCTGGCGCCGTCAGGTGCAAATCCAAAAATCAGCTTTTCCTCCTGGCAAATCACTTCACCTCCTAATTTATTTCATCTATTTGGGTTATAGGCTTCTCAGAGGGATGTTAATCTTTGCCTACATGTTTGTACAGAGCTTAGGATGTACTAAGGGATTAATCAATGYTGGGGCTATCATCCTACGGGAACAGGAAGGGTGAAGTAGCAATAAATTGGGCAAAGCAGCAGTAGATGCTGATGCCCCTGGAGGTGGTTGGAATAAGGACCAAAGCTGAATCACAGTTCAGCCAGGAACAGCAAATCTGTTCTAGTGAGAAAAGTGCAATAGGAAAAGATATTTAAGCTATTAAAAAATAATTTAAACCTACATGAAAGACCTCTACCTACATGGCTTTAAGATGAAGGARGGTAGATTTAGATTAGATGTTAGGAAGAAATTCTTCCCTGGGAGGGTGGTGAGCCCCTGGCACAGGTTGCCCAGAGCAGCTGTGGCTGCCCCATCCCTGGAAGTGTTCAAGGCCAGGTTGGATGGGGTTTGGAGCAACCTGGTCTAGTGGAAGGTGGAATAGATGTACTTTGAGGCCTCTCCCAGCCCAAACCATTCTATGATTCCCTATCCTCRTGCTCAATGGGCAACAGCTGCTGCCCTCCCAGCCTGTGGGGTATTTAAAGTATTTCAGAAGAGACAAGGAGGAATCAACGAAGGTGAAGTCACCAGGAATTTTGAGCTCAGCATGACTTTATGCTGAGTTATGGAATCATAGATAGGTAGATATTGAAGATATTATTTAAAACAAAGCAGATCAAAGTGATGCCTTAGGATTTTAGCTTTTATATTTCTCGTATACTTGTAACCCTGCAATTCTTAGTGCGTAACTCTAAAGCCCACTTAAAAGTGTTAGCTACTGCCTTTAGACAAAACAATCCATCTTCAGGCCTGGACCTCAAGGACACCTTACTGCCTCAGGCCCAAGATGTGTAAACAACTGTTAGTAAAGGGGGCAGCAAATTTGGGGTGAATTCCTTCATTACCTGGAGCTCTAATTGGAAGAGCTGGCTCTGATATGCTAATAGACCAAACTTATAAAAGTATGGAGAACTCGTGACCAGTTGTCCATCTTGGGTGGTCCTTCTTGGGGAGCTGATCTTAGGGAGTCCACCTTAGGGTGTAAGCCCCCTGAGTGAGCTCTGATGTACCTGAAGGCCTTCAAATAGACTCCACTGCTTTTAACCCTTTGATCTTTGTCAAGCCTCTCTCTTTTAGGTAGTCCCAAATAAGGCATCAAAAGAAAAGAGAGATTGACCAGAATCTTCACTGAAAATGCAAATGAAATCTGGGCTTAGTTTTTTGTACAACTTAGAAAAAATCTGGGTTCCTTTTATACTTTCTATTATAAATCATCAGTCCCAGAGCACATGTTTAACTACTTTGTTGAATCAGAGTCATTATGAATAAGARCCTGGCAATGCTCCTCTGTTAATGAGCTTCCAGGAAATGTACAATTGTTTTTAGAAGAAGTCTAATGAAGACAGATTTGTAGGAGATCTCATTTGATGCAGCCAGAAAACCCAAACTCATCAACCAAACAAAAGCATGGGAGTAATTTTTTTTTTTGGGTGTCTGATTATCCTTCCAGGAGTGCTGGTGTGTAACGCTTTCAAACTTTCATTGAACTTTACTCTCTCACTCCAGGCGATTATTTTTCCTTGATGTCTGATGTTGAATGATAAACGTGCACCTGTGTGATAATGGCTGGTTGGATATATCTTTACCGAGCTGGGAAAACCCGGGACGTCACCTCCACACTTAACCATTGGATTGCTTTTATGGCCCTGGTAYGGATCCCTGCACTAAAAGCTACCGGTGGAGCTTACATTTGTCAGGGGTAATGTGGGTGTTTTATCATACCAGCTGTTTAAAGTCTCCTACAACTTTGCAAACTGCTTTAAGAGCCCTTGCTTTTATCACTGCTCAGACTTCCAAGCAGTCGCCAGAACAAAGGAAGGAACAGCTGGGAAGCTTTAAAAGCAGCAATGTTTGCCGTTGCACTCGGGTTTAAGTACAATAATTAATAAAACTTCCCCTCCTCTTCCTCCTCATCTCAGTGCACAATCATTTTGGAACAGGACTTCTTGCTAGCCCCTTCTGCTGCGTTTCAGCTGTTACATTTCCCTTTTCCATACCAGCAATTATTATTATTATCCTGGCACATCCATATTGTGCCAATGTCCCCCAGCAACCTGCTAAGAGGCAGCATGCTCGGGGCAATTTTGTATTAAGCAAAAGCAAATCTTCTGGAATTTCATTCATCTGAAGGAGAAATGGTGCAGAGGGTCAGGAACACAGCACATGTGGCCAGGGGAGGTGAGGAACACCTCTCTGCACTGCAACCATCGAGAAGTTTGGTACCTCACGGGGGTGAATCGTACGAGCTCCACCTACACCCAACACAGAGCTGGGGCCTCYGAAGGGTGATTTATCCTGGCTGCCTCAGACACCTCTCTCAGCATGGGATGAATCATCCCCTGACCCTCTCCCACTCTCTCCACCAGAAAAGATAGCTGGCATCATCCAAGCTTGCAGTCAGCCGCAGTCAGGTCGGGTGAATCCTGCCTGGGCAGCGCAGTGGTCTGTCCAGCCTGTTTCCCATCAGGCTTTCCATCACTGGATGGTGACGGATGCTCCTCGAGGATGCAAAACAAAGAGCAGCAGGAGATCTGTGAGGACGGGGCTGCGCAGTAATAAAGTGCGAAGAAAATTGSTTCCTTCCCCTCTGCAGTGATTAGTGTCGGCTCTGGAGTACGAGCACTGGATTGATGGCTGCTGTAATTTAATCCAAACTGAAGCTGCTGGAGTAGATCTGAGGGGTGGAAATAGTGCTGCTGATCCCAAGAAGATGGAGCTGGGCCCTCCAAAAGGACCCAGAGGCTTGAAACGGTGATTGCAGAGACASTAAACTGTAGGATTTTAGCAGAAWTAGCAGGGATCATGTTTTCACACAGTCCAGGCTTGGAGAGGTGGCAGCAGCAAGTACGATTCTGAGTATTTCCCAAAGTCACTTAGAAGCCTTACCTCCCACTAAATGTAAATAGAGAGACTGAAATAACTGATTTTCTTCCTTTCTCTGACAATTAATGCCAGGATTTGTGGCTTTGGCCTTTTTGCTCTGTTCAGGGCATCCTCATGGCAACTGTTCTGCATCCCAGCAGGATCCTCTCTGTGCCATGAACTGAGTGCTCCCTCCAACAGGTGAGATGGATCCTTTATTCACACAATAGCACATCCAGCTGCGGTTGCATCAGGATCTGCCAGGGATTKTCCCTGCTCAAAAAAATGACCTGGTGAGTTCCCCAAGATGTTCACCTCCCCAAATCCCAGGGTAAGGCCATCTGCTCCCCATGGTGGCATCCCTTATGCCACCGAAGGAATGGATGTGTGGATGTAGCACAAGACCTTGGCCATTCAGCAGAGCATCATTTCSCTGTGGCCACACAGGCTCAGGGCACTAACAGGCATTTATTGGAAAGGACAACACTCAAAGCACGTTATCAAACACAGGGTACCTGTGTTTCCCAGCAGAGGCTTTTCCAAGATAGTGGCAGCGACACTTCCGACAGACAGCATTTACAAATCATTATTAACTAAACAAAGCTCTTTAAAGAGAGTCACCCCAGGGCACTCTGGCCTCTGTTAAAACAGACTTTTCAAAAACATTTATGGACTTAAATAAAACTCATTTCAGAACGCCAGCGAAATTGCCTCCAGGTTGCATTCTGGCTTTGCTACCAGTCTAGTCCTTAAAATTACTCACCAGGAAAGGAAAAGATTTTTTTTTTCCCCAGCTAAAGGGTTCCCGTGTGTGCTACTCAGCTGTGAGAGTCCTGCCAGAATGCAGCTGGCCAGATGTGGGTGGCTGAGATTTGATGCAGTGTATATACCAGATTTTCATTATTATTATCATTACTATTACTATCATTATATTATTATGGATTACAGTCTTGCCTGAAAGTTTGCACAGGCAAAGGACAGGAGTTAGAAATGTTGTAGCAGAGGGACTGAGGCACAATGAGATCAAATGGTTTGCCCTGGRACACACAGGAGGTCGGTGGCAGAGCTGGGAAATAAGCTCAGCTTTCCTAGAACCAAACCAACCTTTTTAGGCCTTACTATAACATTTTCAAGGTGTCCATCACACTGACATCCAAGAGCCAACCTACACAGAAACTGCTATGCTCTGGAAGCTGTTCTTTATCCTTCTGCCAGTAAATGCAAAAACCTCATCAATAAGAGCGGGAGAAATGGTTGCAGAAATGCATTTGCTGGTAACTTTCACTCTCTAGCTCATATTGTTAACACACCCGACTCCAAATGCTGGATGGCAGMTGGAAATACTCATTGGCCTGATGGATTTATGGATGTCTGAAGCCTTGTGGCAGTGCATATTGCCTTCAGAACAACATTTTCTTCACAGTGAGCCAAGTCCTGGTGCAGTTGAAGTTATTGGAAGTTTTGCCACTAACATTAATGAGATCAGGATTTGGATTTGTGTCTGCAGAGACAAAAATAACACACTATTGCAAATTGGAAAGTAAGAGTTGAATTAAATGGGGTGAGACTGAGAAAAAGGGAGAGAGAGATTGATGCTCTGGTAGGATTTAGGCTGGAGTTTTGCCTAATCTCTATGTCTCCTTGTTCTGAAGGAGGCCGTTCCACAATCACATGGCATTTGGCCGAGGAAGAAATGTTGTTTCATCTCCCAGCAATGAGATGTAACCCCAGACCCTGTCACTGGTGACCAGAAGTTGTCACTGGTGTGGCATTTGCCTCGTGCCCTGTGTGAAACCAGGTGTTGTTATCTGCCTTGTCTACACCAGGTAAAAGTTCTTAAATCCCAGTGTAAGATGAACACACTGATAGGCTGGTCTCTTCTTCCAGGTAACAAGCGATAGGAAAAGAGGAAATGGCCTCAAGTTGTGCCAGGGGAGGTTTAGATTGGATATTAGGAAACATTTCTTCATTGAAAGGGTGGTTAGCATTGGAACAGGCTGCCCGAGGAAGTGGTGGAATCACCATCCCTGGAATTGTTCAGAAAACATGGATGTGGCACTTGGGGACATGGTTTAGTGGGGAACTTGGCAGCGCTGGTTTAATGGTTGGACTCAATGGACTTAGAGGTATTCAAACCTAAATGATTCTGTGATTCTAAGATAGTGCAGGGCACTGAAATGAGTTTTGCCCTAAGAAGAGTCCAAAAATTTCTTTGAAATAAATATGTAGAAAAGATAAGAGATTGAAGCAGAGACAAATGACCAAAGAATTTTAGGTTGGACAAGCCCCTCCCTGAGTCCCCTGGAAGAGTTGCCCCAGGAGGGGCATTGATTACTGTGAGCAGTTCTGACTGGGCACATACCAAGGAGCACAAGACATTTCAGACAGCTGACCCTTCTGGGGTGATTTCTAGCCAATTTGGTATGAAAGCATGCTTATAAAACTCACAGCACTCTAAACTGGTATCCTGGTGGCAGACAGAGAGGGGAGGATGCTGCTTTGGTGAAGGTGAATTTCGTAGTCAAAGCAAACCCACAGGAGCTGAGAACAGCTGGACTCGGCTCCTGACAGTGCCCTGGTGATTTTGAGGCTGCTCTGAAATTACCAGGAAAGCTCCAGCTGCACTTGGTGGGGCCAGGGTGGTGTATCACTTCCTGCAAGTCCACCCCCTCCCAGGGAAGAACACCTCACCTAAGAAATGTCAGAAGCTGAAGCAAAGCCCATCCACCAAGTTCACCGAGCACCTTCAGTCTGTCTGGAGAGAAAAAACCCACCGAGAGCAAGTCTTTTCACAGCTCTGCCTTGAAAGGAGAGACAGAATCCTCCCTCCTGAGCTGCTGGGCTCGGCCAGCTCCAGCTGTGAGCTCGCAGCCGCTCCCACCCCGGGCAGAGGGGGATGGCGACGCGGAAATCCCGCCCGCGGCCGATCGCGCGGGGCAGGTGTGATGCCAAGAACATCGTCACCCACTTCCCTTGCCAAGTACCTGGATGCAGCCTGAGCTATCACATCCTGCAGATAGCTCCCTCAGCCATGAGCGCATCCCCCTCGGAGAGAGGATGGCTGGACACGCACACTAATGTGCCTGAGAGCCTTTCATGTGCAGAGCTGTAACAGATGTTCAAAGATCATCCTCTGGCACTGGGAAAGTCTCTAGGAGGCCCTGGATAGGAATTTTCTTGGCACACTTATTTTTTGGGTTTTTTTTCAGATGAGCTGAAGGGGGAAAGTTCCTGTTAGTGATTATTTTCTGTCTGTGAGCAAAGCGCTTACGATGAGCGTCCCAGCTCATACAGCAGGGAATGCCAACCAGATAAATGCAGCTTTCCTCTTCCCTGTGGGTCCCTATCTCCCAGCAGGCTTTACAAAGACCCAGGAGATGTTCTTTTTGGTGTCACCAGCAAGTAAAAACCTGCAGCTGGAAGCACCTCACCCTTTTTCTGACACGCAAAACTGTGAGTCTCACCACAAAACTGCAGATCTCACCACAAAACTGCGGATCACAGGTGATGCCCACAAGAATCTCAGACAACATCAATGGCGTGCCCCATGCAGCAGGAGGTCTCCTCAGAGCTTGTCAGGGATAAAAACACAGAATCATTAAAGTTGGAAAAGACCTCCAAGATCATCGAGTCCGAATGGAGACCATGACCCTGCTCTGATGTGTGAGGGCAGAGCACATGAGAACCACTATTCTGTGGCACTGGTGGCCGGGGATGGCCACAGCAGGTCACCAAGGCTTCAGAAAACATTGCCACTTATTAGGAACACCTAAAAAGTGTACCCTGCTGATGAAGGTTGTGGAGCTCGTTGCAAATCTGCGTGCATGTTCCTCTGACCCTTTATCCATGTGCAGAGCGGGGATGCCCACAGCTCCTTTCTTTAGGCTTAGAATCATAGAATCACAGGATCATTAAGGCTGGAAAAGACCTTTAAGATCGTCAAGTCCAACTGTTAACCCAGCACTGCCAAACCCACCATTAAACCATGTCCCTGGTGCCACATCCACACTTCCAGGAACAGTGATTCCACCAATTCCCTGGGCAGCCTGTTCCAATGCCTGACTACCTTTTCAGTGAAGAAATTTTTCCTGCTATCCAATCTAAACCTTCCCTGGCACAACTTGAGGCCATTTCCTCTTGTCTCTTGTTATCTGGGAAAAGAGACCAACCTCCACCTGTCTCCATACTCTCCTCAGGGAATTGTAGAGAGTGATAAGGTCCCCTCAAGCCTCCTTTTCTCCAGGCTGAGCCCCCTGAGCTCCCTCAGCTGCTCCTCATCAGACTTGTGCTCTTGCCCATCTCCTCCCATCCTCCCCTGTGTACGGACTCTCTCCAGCTGTGGATATATTTGATTTGCAGGTTGATGAGGCTTTGAAGTTCCTATTTACTGTTTCAACTGAGTAGTCAAATGCCTGGCACAAGCAATCAGGATCACATCCAACCGAGTCTGTATTCCTGCTGTGAAACCCTATAGCAACAATTTCGGCCGCCTTACAGAGGACTTCCCATCCCACCACATAATAATGCCTGCAGGGCACCGCTGCATCCTGCAAAACCTACGGAGGCAAGTCCTGTTTCATTAATGAGGCCTTTTTTGTAGGGCAGCTGAAAGGTCTTCGGCTCACTTGGCAGGTTTGGCCCGCTTACTGCGGAGCTACCTGACTCTAAGCTGACTAAAAAGAAGGAGCATTTATCCTCAGGGTCTGAGCTGGAGCCACTGCAAAGCATGAGGATCCTTTCAACTGATTACACAGTGCTGGGAACAGCCCCTGACTGACTGCTGAAAAATATAGACCTTTTTTGTGCTGTTTTTGAGTAGAGACAGAGAAGACACAGACATAGATAAATAGGGCATAAAAGACTTTTTTTTTCTAGTATAGATCAGAACACCACAGAAAAAATTCACCTGCTCCCTCTCCTTCATTTATCAGYGGTGTGTTTTGAACACCATATTTTGGTAAAGGGATATTTCACTATTAAGTTGTAAGGAGAAACCAAGCATTGAATGGACATCAAAGTTAAAGGGATTTTTGTCCCATGTGTCCAAAGAAGGACAGAGCCCCAAAATAGGCCTTTTACAACTTCTAAGGAAAACTAGGGGCAGTTTCTCTCAGTTTGTGGTGGTAGAACTGTGATTTCTCTCCCACTCTTCTGGATTTTGTTTTTAGCAATGGGGCTGTAACACCCTAAGCTTGTTTGCAGCCTCGTTGAACACAGAGTTTAATTCATTAATGTTTATAAATTGCTTTAAGATCTGCAGCTGGATAAGTGCTAAATAGTCTTATTGCTGTAATACAGATGAATTTGCTTATCTTCCATGTAAATCAGCTTAAAACACTGCCCTGAAATTAACAGCTCTGGGGTTAACAATGGGCTCAACCACACACTAAACTGCAGCACTTATCATATCACAACATTACCCTTATTAATTACACACCCTGCTGTGGTTTTTGGACCAAAATCAGCTACACTTCAAATACGGGCAGCTGGACAGCGCTGGGAGGAAAGTGTTTGTAGCTGCACGACACACATGTTAATCGTGAAATTAAACAGATGGCCCACTCACTCATCAGTGAAAGTCCACCAGGGGCTGTAAGAAAGAAGGAGATTTCCTATGTAACATAACAATTTGGACATCAGAAGGTTTCGAGTTACAAGATTTTTCTTTATCCTCCACCTGAAAATTTTAAGGGGTAACGTCAGGGAATTCCATCCGGACTTCAGATACTAATCTCGTTTTATGCTGTTTTGATCTGTCTGCTGGGAGCTGGCAGCCAACTCCACTGACTCCACGTAAGAGAACACCATGCAGCAGATGGACCAGCCCTCTGCAGCCACTGAGGAGTGTCTGGGGCTCACAAATCCCCCTTGTCTCCAGAAATCCTCACATGTGATGAGCTCATAAAAGAGCCAGGCCCAGCACCCACTGCATCATGTCCTGGCAGGATGGGTTTAGGGATGAGGTGCAGAGGAGCAGGAGCAAATATTTACTTGTTGCTCATCCATGCATCTCCACTGAAGCTACGAGTGTCAGATCTGGTGCTAAACCTGGTTTCAGGCTGTGTAACCATTAAGCTCACTCCAAACTCATTCTGCAAGTTTTGCTTGCTCTGAGCAGCAGAGCCAATTGCCCGAAGTAAAACCTTAAAAACAGGATAATGGGACAAGTTAAGATTAAAAGTGAATTTACAGAATCATAGGATCATAGAATCATTTAGGTTGGAAAAGACCCTTAAGATCATGAAATCCAAATGTTAATCCGGAACTGCCAGGTCCATGTTCCAACCATGTTCCCCAAACCCCACCTGCAGTGCTGCATTCAGGTCTGTGGCCCCCAGCTTCCAGAAAGACATGGACCTGTTGGAACAACTCCAGAGGAGGCCACTAAGTTGGTCAGAGGGCTGGGGCACCTCTGCTCTGGAGCCAGGCTGGGAGAGCTGGGGGTGTTCAGCCTGGAGAAGAGAAGGCTCTGGGGAGACCTTAGAGCCCCTTCCAGTGCCTAAAGGGGCTCCAGGAGAGCTGGAGATGGACTTTGGACAAGAGCCCGGAGTAACAAGGGGGAATGGCTTCCCACTGACAGAGGGCGGGGCTAGATTAGATAKTAAGAAGAAATTCTTTACTCAGAGGGTGATGAGCCGCTGGAACATGTTATATATATAATTATTTGTTTATATCCTGGTATTTAAATGCCTACTGGTGTTTTCAAAACTTGACATCTAATTCTCTTTGAAAACCTGTTCCAGATTTACAGAAGTGGTCAGCTCTCCTAAGTGGAGTTATGTTTTCAAAAGAGCTCAGTTGCTGAGGGGCGGCCACTCAGACAATGGGCAGGTTTTCAGAAGTGCCCAGTGTGGGGCTTTGAGATGGTTYGGGAAAGGGGAATAAGAATCAAAACATGAACTGAGGGTATGAAAATCCAGATTTACACATTCTTTATCAGTTGCAGCCTGAGATTATATGTTTGGACTTAATAAAAAGTCTTTCTATTAAGAAATTATTCATGTATTTTCATATATTCGATTAAGCAAGTATCTACCATCTTTCTGTTCTGCAACACAAAAAGCCTTTTCTTCCCACGACATCAAATTTTCTACACAGAACAGTTTGGGGGAAATGAGAGAGGTTTTTTTCTCTCTGTTTAATATTTGCAGAATGGGATTTTTATTTCATTTTCTTTTATTTTCTCTTATTTTATTTTATTTTATTTTATTTTATTTTATCTTATTTTATTTTATTTTATTTTATTTTATTCTCAAGTGATATGAAATTTCCTTCTGAATCCTGAACATTTTCACTTATCTACATTCATTTTAAAACTGGCTGGGATTTAATGGAAGCCTTAGAGTTTCTATTTCAAAAATAGCAATGAGTATGAAAAAATGTTTATTTTACTTATATTTTCCATGTTTGATAAAATAATTTCTCAATGAGCCCAACTTTGGAAAATGGAGCTGCAAAATGCAGAAAAAGACACACCTGTGTGAACTCTTTTCTCATGCCCACTAAAGGCACGATATTGATTTGAATTTTTTCTGTATTTCTTTCAAGTAGAACAAATGAACAGAAAGACCTTCCTAATGCACAATCACAAATCAGATGTTCAACAGAAATCTTTCGCAGAGATGATTTGTGCCACAAGAAATATTCCCTCTTCAGTTGACATAGAATCAATCATAAATGGTTTGGGTTGGACCTGAAAGATCATTTACTTCCATCCCCCTGCCATGGGCAGGGACACCTTCCACTATCCCAGGTTGCTCCAAACCCTGTCCAACCTGGCCTTGGACACTTCCAGGGATGGGGCAGCCACAGCTTCTCTGGGCAACCTGTGCCAGGGCCTCACCACCTTCATGGTGAAGAATTTCTACCTAATATCTACTCTAAATATCTTCTCATTTAGTTTGAAAYCCTTCTTCCTTGTCCTGTCACTCCATATCTTTGACAAAATTCCCCTCCAGCTCTCACTTAGGTACTGAAGGGGCTCTAAGGTTTCCCTGGAGCCTTCTCTTCTCCAAGTGAACACCCCCAGCTCTCCCAGCCTGGCTCCAGAGCAGAGCAGATCCAGCCCTTGGAACATCTTCGTGGACCTACATATGTGTTATACCTACACCTGACTGCCAGCAGAGAGGGAACAACCACAAGGCATGCTCTGAGTGAACATCACTGCAGCTTTTGTTAAACTTTTTGTTTTCTTCTCCTTTCCCTCTCCTACCTCATTTTTAGCTTCTAACACCTGAAGGTGTTGGAACAAAGGCTCACTGATGTTGTCACATTGCAGAGGGTCAGATAAGATGATCCCACAAGGTCCCCTCAGCCCATTTATCCTCCAGTGCTGTGATATGATTCAATTTCCTGGGGATTAATGACCGGCTGGGGTTAATGGTGCTCAGCTGCTGTAGTAAGCCCCCAGCTCCTTTCAGATGGGCAGTGTTCATCCCTGCATGTCAACCATAACTTCTGCCCTCTGGGTTTAAGAGCCCTGAAAAAGCCATCAGGTTTTTCCATGGCTACCTGGGTACACATCCTGCCCCAGGAAAGGGCTGGGAACAAAGCCCAGAGGTAATGACCCAGCGTTGCTGGACAGGCACTGCTGCATGTGGTACCTTTATGTTTTGCCCTGCCAAGCAAGGTGTTCATCAAAACCAAAGTGCTGCAGTCACAGGAACCTTGCAAAGAATTTCCTGTTGATCAGAGAGCTCTTCATCCTCTGCTTACTCCTGGGACATGCTGAGACAGCAGGTACCAAGCAGTCCTTTTTCAGCACAGGGTGCCAGCACAGGAGTTCTGAAACGGCTGTGCCTGCAGCTCAGTCACTGGATGGGGACACAGGGGGATTGCTCTGGCAGAACTGGGATGCTGGGATGGAGCTTGGGGACAAAATGCCTGGGAGGCAGCAGGGGTCTCATGACACAGGGGAGGACAACACACCTCAGCAGTCCTCAGCAGTCCATCCTGGAGAAAAGCTTCACTAGATCTGCATCAGCCTGACCTGGAACTAAATAAAATATTTACTGTGCCCAAACCCACTATTTGTCAGGGTCCAGAGTGCTGCCCTCATCCTGGGAAGATGTGTGCCTGCCTTGTCCTTGCCCTCCAGCCCTGCAAAGAGCACCTGTCAGTGCTGAAAGATTTTCCAGCATAGAATCATGGAATGGTTTGGGTTGGAAGGGACTTTTAAAGGTCATCTAGTCCAACCCCCTTGCAGTGAGCAGGGACACCTTCAGCTAGGCCAGGTTTCTCAGAGCCCCACCCAAGCATCCCACACCTCCTGCTCTGGGAGCTGCTGCCAGCGGGAGAGAGGAGCTGAGCTGGGAAAAGAGTTTTCTTGCAGCAGGAAAACCAAAGCGAAGCCTGTGCCAGCCCCCAGCAAGCCACAGGCACAATTTCTGATCTTCATGAAATCATCAACCCTCTGTCCTGGGAATAGGGGCTCGGATAAACCGCCCAGAGGACCTGCTGTGCAAACAGCAGGGAGGGGGAATTTCTTCCCCTTAGTAGGAAAATTATAAAGTTTATAAGGAAGATTATTTACCTAAAGGGATTTAGCTAGTTCAAACCTTGAGATGTGGAGCATCTGGGCCATGGAGCCCCACTGCCCTGMATGCAGGCAGGGGGCACGGGCAGAGACACCCCCCCACCAGCTACCACGGCTCCTGCAAGGCAGGACAGCTGCACATAAATGTGCAACTCATAAAGCTGGAGGGGTTCTGCAAGCTATTAGGTAATTAAGCAAAGTGAGGGCTCGGAGCACCCGGCTGCTCCTTCCAGCCCATGGCTGCGCTCTCTTTAGAGTCTGATTGGATAAAGGATTTTTATTAACTTCATATTTTTGCTTCTAATTTTCCTCTCTTTGCCTTTCATATTGCAGGCCCTGAGCTCCTCTGGTCTTGTGGTGATGTTTATTGGCACTGGCAGGTTGCAACACCCCTGCAGGCTTCCCACAGACAGACCCCAGAGTGCAGACCACGAACCAAGGCAACTTCATACGCTGCCTCTGCTGTGAAATTGCTCAGGCACTTCCCTCACGGTTTTCCTCTCACCCTCCCCACCTTCCCAGCTGGAGCCTCCAGCCCCCAGCTGTGCCTCTCCTTTTCCAGAAGAGGCAGCAGGCCCAGAAAAGCAGCTGGGTTGCAGGGCATCACCAAATTCATCTTTTTGCTGCTCCTTGAGGCTGTGGTTTGGGGTAGGAAAAAGTCCCTGTGGGCTGCAGGGACCTCTGTAGGGCAGGACCGACTCCAGACAAGGGGAAGGATGGAGGGAGGGTGGCTTGGAAGCATCAGCAAGAGGCTTGGGCTTCTGCTTTTGGCTCCACTGTAGACCTGCTTCATCTTCAGGGTCATGTAAGTCCTGGCACCAGAGAGGTGGTGGATGCCCTGTTCCTGGAAACATTCAGGGCCAGGTTGGACAGGGCTGTGAGCAACCTGATCTGGTTGAAGATGTCCCTGCTCATCACACAGGATTGGAACGAGATGGTYTTTAAAGATTCCTTCCAACCCAAACTATTCTATGATTTTTCAGTCAACCCCATCCAGCCTGGATACATGGGAAACTTCACTCTGACCCGCTAAATGCACTTTGCACTCCCATTATCTTCAAAGGGAGCTTAAAAATGCAAATGTACATTTTTGTCATCGTAGCGCCGGTGTTTGAGCACCTACTATTTGCTCAGAGAGCTCCCCAACCTCTCTTTGCAGCAATAAGCACCTTTCTGGAAGCTTTCCACAGCCCGAAATAGTTGTGCCCTGGGATTTGTTTAACCTCCTGCAGTTGCTTGTGGTGCCCCATCGAACAATGGGCTCCGCTTTGCGAGGAGCCTGGATTGGCTAAATTGGCTTTTTTCTGCGATGCTCACAGGCACATCTGGTAGCAACAGCTGGCTGCCAGCCCAGCCTCCCTCTTTTAATATCGCTTTGGGGTTTTACTGGTAGTGTCTCTGGGCAGTAGGAGGCAAAGAAAGAAGCGACAAACCCCCAGAGTGCCACCAGTGAATCCCAATAAAAGGCGAGCGGGAAAGCGCCTGTTTGCCGAGCACGGTGCCCGGGTCTGGTGGCCCTCCAGCTGCTTGTTATAATAGCAGGGGCGTGGCTGGGTCACTCGATGATTTGTTCCAGCCCCTTGTCCTGGCTTGAAGGAAGCATAAAAGATRCTTTGTTTCCCCGAGCAGGAGATGGGGAGCGCTCCAGCCTCCAAATCTCCCGCCTGCCAACAGAGCCCGATGCACTCCCCCCATGTGGGATCCATTTGAGCCTGAAAGCTTGACGAGGAATGTCGTAGCAACACCAGGATGTTCCCCCATCCAGCACAGCAGCAGCAGCAGCTTATTTGTTCAGCCCTCAGCTGCTGTGCACAATCAATGCAGCGTGGAGCGTGCGACGGGCTCTGAAGACGTGTGGGTGATCTCTGGCTGCGCCGAAAGGATGGGCTGTCCACAGGGAGTGCTTTTGGAGCCACACTCAGCATTGTTTAAGCTCCCAGGCATCTCCTCTGGCTCTTACAAGCCCTCATCCCTCCCAAGCACTTGTAGAACTTTCAAGCCGAGCCGTTTCCACCCTTTTGGGGCTGCTGCCGTGTTCAGTGGGAATGCCCCAGCCCAGACTCAGCAGCCTTTTTAGGTTCCTGCCTTTTAACAGACTGGATTTAGKACTCAAGAGATGATGTTGGGTGTGGACTGACACATCTGTGATTGTCTGGTGATTTATTATATATTTTAAAGACCCTGCTTTTTATGGCTGCAAATAAAAGGAGCATGGAGAGGCACAACCAATGCCTTTGGCAGTTTGGGAGCAGCCTGGAGCAGTAGCTCTGAGCAGCAGCGCCCGCTGCCTTCACCCAGATCTGCTGCTGCCCCAGKGGAGCAGACAGGTTCATCTTTGGAGAAGGGCTTGTACAGGGCCCCTCTCAGAGCACCAGTGCTGTGGCACTGGAACTCTCAAGGCAGCCMCGGGTGGCTAAGCCTATGTAGTCATCATAAATTTAGTTAAAAGAGGTTTGTCTGTATGTAGGGCATTCGCCAGGAGAAATTCAAAGTGTTTGGGGGTTTGTTAGAGTACCTGCACTGGTAGCAGTCTCCTTTATTTTAAATAAATGAATATAAATAATTTAAATTATTTTAAATGCACTAAGTTTAATGGAAATGGCAGAGGTCTGTGGATCAGGATCTGACTTAGGTTTTGCTTCCAGTGCCACTGCTACGTTCTGAAGATACATGGGGTGAAATGGCTCTGAAATATGGGATTACCCTGAGAAAACAGTACATCATTATTTAAAATCCTTTATACACAGTCCTTTGCAATCTCTGGGCATTGATTCTGTTCTCTCTGATCTGCAAATTACTTCAGGGAGGCATTTTCTGCATTTACTGAGGCTACCTGGTATTGTTACTCATGCTTTACTAATGGAAAAGTCCAGAGAGGTCAAAAGGCCTACCCACATCAGGTAGATGAAGAGTTCAGAGTTGAGTTTCAAGTTGTGGACTTAGGAGGAAACCCCCAAATCCATAAATACATATAGAAAGATCCAAGTGATGCATTTAGCTGCCTGGTCTTTTTCCCCAGCCATTCATCCACCTGTCTCTGCTGTACTGAGAGTCACTGCAATGAGATGCTTCTCTTGTCTGCTGGGAGAARCTTTTCTTCTGGAAAAAGATAAAAGACTTTGTTGTGTCACATGGCAGCCCCCAAGGGAATAGGCAAAAGAACAGTCTGGTGAAAAGCTCTCCTCAAAAATGACTCAGTCCATGCTGGATGAGCCAAAACTGAGTTTCAGTGTCTTCACTTTGCCATGGAATGCTCATTTGTCTYGGGATGTCATTTGGGATGCCAGGTTTTGGTGAGCCCCTGAGCAACCTGGTCTAGTGGGAGGTGTTCCTGSCCATGGAATTATCCAGTTTGGAACTGGATGATCTTTAAGGTCCCTTCCAACCCAAACCACTCTAGGATTCTGTGTTTCTATGATGTATCAGCCTGGCCAGAGCCAAGGGACATCCAAATCCGTCCTCCATCCTTGGTTCCTGGACAGCACCAGACACTGATGGGCGGGACCGCCCAAAGGGATCTCAGCCTCCCAGGATTTTGCTTTCTAGTGGAAAAGGAGCAGCTGTATTCCCCTGGTTTCAGGATCACCAGCCATCYCAGGTGGTCCCAGCACTACTGGCAMTTCAAAAGGGCACCACTGTTCAATGTGACTTCCTGAGTTGCTGTTTATCTGTTCTCTGCTGTTGTCCTTCTTGGTCACAACCCCTGCCCCTGTCACTAAGGCTCTTTGCCCAAACAGTGGGGTTTTTTGCCCAGACTATAGAAAAATCCTTGTTGGTTTTGGCACTTCCTACACCTGGAGAGGGCCAAGCCTATGCTCCAACTGACCTCACCRTTCCCATCTAGGTCAACCTGCAGCTCCCTTGCCCATGGATATTTCCACCTCTGAGAAACTGCCACCCTCTGACTAGCAGCGACTCAAATGAGCTTTAATGACAAAGGGAAAAACCCCAACTTCTAWAACACCTTTTTAGTGTTGCTGTTTCCTTTAGTGCTTGCGTGTTCTTAAACTRCCAGCTGGTGCAGTCCAAGGATGCTGTGTGGCTGCCTGGAATGTGCTTAGCTCTCTGGAAGCGCTGCCATTAACAACTAATAAATGTCAAGATAAAMTCCATAATCGCCGATTGTTGCATCCAGACCTGAAAACTCCTTGGATTGCTCTACCTTTAAGCAAAACCACCCCCTCTCTGGATTGACACATTTTTCTAGGGCCAGGAGGCACTATTGGGTTTTGAAACTCAACCTCAAGGGACAGATTTCAGGCAGAGGGCAGCTCATATCCACRGTAGACGTGCTGGAAAGCAGCAGAGGGCAGGGCTCGATGTGTTACTGTGAGCTGCCCACGTTCAGCCATGAGCTGATCACCATCACAAGGTGACCTTGGAATCTTGGTCACCTGCTGCTCCAATTAAATTATGGACGTCTGCAAAATATAAGCYGAGAGACTCCCCGTGTCCTTGTGGCACACCAGTTGTGTTTTATAATGATTCCAAAACACTTCTGAGTGAAAATGAGCCACCCGGCACAAGAGCTAACGCAGGCAGGGTGCAGAGCTGGAAAAGAACTGGAAAAAATTAACTTCTGGTATATATTTCTTATGGTTCCTTTCAGTTAATTCACTGCAATGCTTAAAATGCTTCCCTGCCCTATGAATCTGCTGCGGTGTATTTAACATATTACCAGTATAAAATGATGCAAGTGCGAGTTTCTTTTATCAGCAAAGTCCAAACTGCTTCCCCTCCCTCTAAACTAGTGATGGAGCTGAACCAAAACCACAGATCTGATCACTCCCTGAACATTTGGGCAAGTTTGGATATTCAACCTAGCATCATGTGCAGTCCTAATTTGTTAATAGGCCCATACCTAAGTCCTAAATCCAAAAGTTCTTGGATGGGGAGATTGTTCTATATAACAAAAGTGATCCAAAAATTCATTTCGAGGAGACAGGCTGTGAAGGAGTTTGGTTCTGTCAAAAAGCGACCACTCATGACCTTTCTSTAAACAAAACAGAAAGAAGAAACTAGAATTTTGCCCCTCTTGCATTTGGACAGAGATTTCATTTTGTTCAAAAATTCTCCTGGCAAACACCATGGTTTGGGGCAAACCAGTGAAATTTTACAAGGTGAGGAAATGATATATGTCTTTGGGGATTTGCCCTAAGAGGATTTGGGATATTTTCTTTCTTTAATGAAGGCAATTGTACCAGAGTTGGGTTTTTTTTCTGGCAGGTACAACCTTTTTTTATTGGTTTTGATATCAGAGTAGTGAGAAATAATGGACAGAGATAGACAGTCACAGGACAGTTTGCTCTTTAGCTCGGTCACATTAGAGACAACCAGTTCTTGGACAGAGCTCCCTGATGGTGTTCCCTGTCATGCTGCCAGAGTGGTCCTTGCCAGGCTGCCATGTCTCTCCCACTTCTCCCGAGGACAGTGCAGGAACAGGCACACTCCCGRGACCACTTCCAGTAGATGTCTGGATGCAGCTTTAGAGCTGCCAGAGTTTAATAGGGTGGAGGTAACCAGACTGTCAGTCGCCAGGCACAGGAATGACTCCTGGCAGTGTTTGTTTTATCAACAGAGATGTAGCCATTGAGGTCAATGAGACAAACTGGAGAGACAGACATGTTTAAGTACTCTGAGAGATGAAGGCTGGAAGAAGATAAAAGTCTGGTCTATAAATCCTCTGCTTTTTTACTACATGGGAATAACACAGCAGCAGCACTCAATGCTATAGCACTAACCCCAAATCACAACTCTGAGCAAGATGTTGTTGAGCTTGCTCTCTGAGAACACCTCTGGCCTCCCAGACCCAGTCATTGGCTCTTTTTGCCAGTGCTGTCAATGAGACTCATCCAAGGCTCTGGAAATCCCTAAACTCTGAAGGGGAACAAGTAAAACACATGCCATAGAGTCTGGCAGAAAAAAAGGCATAGATCTTTGCTCTCTGCCACACCTTGTTATGATCACAGAGTCATAGAATCAGAGAATCATAGAATCATAGAGTCAAAGAGTCATAGAATCATAGAATCGTGGAATGATTTGGGTTGGAAGGGACCTTAAAGCTCATCTCCTTCCACCCGCTGCCTTGGGCAGRGACACCTTCCACTATCCCAGGTTGCTCCAAGCCCTGTCCAACCTGGCCTTGAACACTTCCAGGGGTGGGRAAGCCACAGCTTCTCTGGGCAACCTGTGCCAGGGCCCCACCACTCTCATAGGGAAGAATTTCTTCCTAACATTTAATCTAAATCTCTCCTCTTTTACTTTAAAGCCATTCCCACTTGTCCTATACAATCTGTGTAAAAGTGAGTGAGTTTGTACTGACTCACCAAAATGAGCTGCCTGAGGACGAGGACAGACAGCTGGAAGAGCAATATTTTAAACCTCCTTGCACAGCTCCCCAGAATAGCCTTGTAAAACTCTAATCCTTTTGATTTAAARCTCAGAGAAACTTCTCACATCAGAACACCTTCTGCATGTGTTTGCAGTACTCAGAACCACTGTGGGTTTCCAACAGCTTCCAGAGAAGCCAGAAAGCAGCTTTTTTCCATGACAGGTTATTTTTGTGCATCTATTTAGCAGAAACGACACACTCCTACAAACAACCTAACCTGTGCCTGGAAATTATGATTTTGTAGACCTTCTGGCTTCAGGCCTATGGGATTTATGTGCACCCAGAGCCCACTGGAAGAGGATGCTCAGGTTCTGATGGTGGATCAGACTCTCTTTAGATCCTCTGAGTGGAAGCCAGACCTCAGATGGGTACCCTGACCCARTTTCAGAGTTCCTCCTCATCTGTTGCATCTCAGATCTGTAAGAYTGAGATAAAGCAGGGAGGAGACTTTAAAAACAATCCTGAGTAAGACAGTATTACCATATTTCAGGTTYCTCAGTGTGCTTCTGGTGGTAAATGCTTCTGTGTCAATAAAATGTCACCAGCCTCCCCAGGGCCCATACAAACAGAGGCATCTCACTGTGTGAAGGTCACCAAGGCATTGCTGCTAACATTTTTGTTGGATTTTTTGGTTGTTCCTCTTTTTTCCCTCCAAGTTCGCTTCTTGTTTTAGACTGCTTTCATCTCCCTCTGTCTCTTGAGCACTGTCTCACTGTGCATCTGTTTTCCCTTTGCATGCTCTCCCTTCCCCCTCTGTTTACTTTTAAAAGCAGACTGTTATTTTTATTCAATTCCCCTTGGTTTTCCTCGAGTTTTTCAGTTCTTCTAATCTTCTCTGCAGCTCTCCCATTCTCTCCACTTACCTTCCAATCCCGAGTGCTGCTGGGGCCCTGTTTCCAATTAGGTCTGTTTTGTCKTGTTTACTGGAGTTTTCTTCTTCCCTGTTTTGTACAGGAGCCACCTTTTTTTGTAAATATTTTTTTCCTCTTGCTGATCAGAAGCCAGGACACTACTTCCTCGTCACTGGTGTTGGTTTTATTCATTCAGGTATTTTTGTTTCCCCAAGAAATAGAGCAGATGACTGTCTAAAAATGTTTGTACTCTCATTGTAACAACTGCTGTGAAATTACTTTCATGCACATTAAATTGTAGTAAAAAAATCCATCTTGATATCCTCTCATTTTCTTTTTTACCTCAAAGAACCTCATCAAATATAGACCCGATCCTACTTGCTACCAAATTTCCATACCAAAACACCAACAGACTGTGGTCACTGAGCACCCTGGTCCTCATCGAGCCTTCTTAAATCTGCAGCCAAAAAATCAGAAGCATCCTTCTGAGCCATAAGAAAAYACACAGATTTCCAGTGCAACTTCTTACTTAGGTCTCCTGCAAGATTTGCCAAACCTAAACCACCTCCAGGAGCCATTCAGATAGGAGCAAACCTGCCTTTCCTGGCAGGAAAACGATCTGAGGGGAGAATTTCTCACTGGATCTGTTTCATGGTCAGTGTTACCTTGTCCTGGTTAGTACAGCAGGGAAAAGTGAGCATCACAAGGGAGGGAAAATTTCATTAAAAAGAAAAAACTCAGAGAGCAATGTGCGTTTCATCTGCTCATTTCCTTTTATTTTCAGGGAAAAGGAAACAAAATAAAAGTTTCTGCACTTGGCAGTCTTCTGTCCCCTTGGAGCTTAAGGGCTCTTTTCAACCTCTGAGGGTAAAAGTGGGGCTGACCAAGATGCACAAGGGTAACAGAATCAAATTCTACAGTAATAAAATTTGTGGGGAAAATTATGCACCAGCTTAGAGAATTCCAGCAGTGCTCAAAGCCATAAATGTTTGGCAACACAAGGCATTCAAGAAATCTGAATGGATGATGTTTGGCTTGGTTCTTTGAAAGCTTTCCTTCTCACTCCCCTTTGTTGTGTTCTTTTCATGCTGGATTCTTGTGAGCAGAAGTGGTTAACTCAGGAGTTTATGAAACAAGAAATTTGGCTTCCATTCCCAGCTCTTGCATTATTCTCTTTCTTCCTACTCTTGGAAAAGTCACTTAAAACTAGATCTATGTGCAGATTGCCTCGGACTGTTCCAGGTATCAGGCACTCAGGATCTCCGTAAGAAGATTACATGAATGAATAGGATTACCCAAAAAACAGAAAGCAGAACTTAAAAATACCTGRGGAAACTGGTAGAAAATTTTGAGATATGGTTTAGTGGTCATGGTGGCATTTGGTCGAAGGTTGGACTTGGTGATCTTGGAGGTCTTTTCCAACCTTAATAATTCTGTGAATCTGGGATTCTCTGACTATCTGGGAGTCTTTAGTTGKGATTTTCAGCTCTGAATCTTTTCCTAAATTAGGTACCTATGCCACATTAACCCAATTTTACAGAAACGTGAAGGATGATGAATAGTTTTTTGACAGCGAAAGAGGAACGTGGGGAGTTGTCTTCTCAGACATCCCCTACACTCGTTTGGGGAACTTCAACCCATATTTTGACTTTTGGGGTAGTTTTTTGAGCACCTCTTACCCAGGATAGGCAAACAAGCAGAAAACCCATCCAGTTCAGTCACTGGTGTGTGGGGTATGGTGGGACACACGTGACAACATCTGAAAGTTCCATTGCTCCCTTGTGTTGGTGCAAAGCCAAGTATAACAACTGTGCCCAAAGAAGTACAATAACTGTGCTCAAAGTACAACATTCCCTGGAACAGGTCCTGGAGGAAGGAGCACGGAGCAGCCTGAGAGCTCTGCTTTGCCTCGGATGTGGCACAGGGGGCTCAGCAGGATGACAGCTTCAAGGCTGGTGYCGTTTCTCTGGTGGAGACTCGAGGCCCACGGGGCTTTGCCAGCAGTAATGTGAATGTGTATAGCCCTCAGCCACAGGAATTTGAAGGATCCCTGCAAAATACCATGTTGGAAGTAGCACTTAGGTCCATTTGTAGCTTTAGCTCAGAAGCCTGATTCTGTGATCTGTCTGCACCCCTGACTGCTGGATTGCTTCATGAAAGATGTGGGTACTCATACAATCCAGTTGTGTTGAGGAGGTGAGCTGGAGTCAGCCAATTGTGTAGCATGTGTGTGTTTAAATATTTCCTCAGAAGTTTGTTTTGGAAAGCCGAAAAAGAACAGCTCAATGTTAATAAATAATCCTATCAAATGTTTATGATGCCAAAGCCATAATATAAATCAATATGTTTAGATTTGAGCATGATAAATATACCTTAAAACAAATGAGTTGAAAATAATTTCCCTATTTCCTTACCTGCCAGTTTTTCTGTAGAAAGGCCTTTGTTTCTCCAGCTACTCCCGATAACATCAGAGCCACCCAAAACAGCTCTTGGAGCAGACCTCAGAAGCAATCCAGAGCTCATGAATCACATGRACATGTGTGCACAGTGAGAATGGGCCATGCTAACATGCTCACTGGTAACAATCATTGCTGTGCATAGCGAGTTAAGGAACAGGGACATGTGTGTAGCCTACTGGTTGGGTGACCAGCCCCAAATCTTGGCAACAAGCATCCCCAGCCAAAACTGCCCCAAGGTCACASCTGGCATCTACCAGGGCAGATGTGGGGATAAAGAAGAAGACACCAACTGCAGACTTCAGTTTTGTGAGGAAACTTTCTACGATTGCATTTATAGAGTCCACACCCCAATTCTGTCACATAATGCCAATGATGAGGTTTCTTCCACTCATTCTTGTCATATGGTCATAGATTTCTTGACCAGAGAGCTGTTCCTTCCTGTCTGAAAGCATTGCTAGACTAGAATGACTCCTGCTTTTCCAGGATGAGAAGCAGATGAGGTTCATGTCCTAGAGCTATGATGGCTTCTCTTTGTTTTAAAGACATCCAAAGCCAAAGGGCAAATGTTTTGCTCACTGTGTATTTTAGCTACTGGCAAATGTCTCTAGCCATGCTCAAGAGTTGATCATATCCCTCTCAGGCTCCCAATTTGGATGAAAAAATGTCTTAGTAACAGTTGCTAGCAACACATTCTGGAATGGATTTGTTGATAGAAGATGACTGCTGTGCTTTCAGAAGGAAAGTTAAACTGAAGAACAAGTATATTTAAGCATAATTGCTTTAAAAACAGAACACATGCTATATTATAATCTCTTCTTCACTGGAAAGTGGAATAATCCAGAAGGCTGAAATCTGTACCGTACACTGGAAATGTTAGTTTGCAATGAGTCCTGCTTGCTGGTTTATATCAGAAAATGTATATAAAATGCCTCAGCACCACTGGAGAACAACCTGCTTGGATTCTGATGGCACAGTGCAGTAAGATTTAGATGCAATTTTCAAGAACATCAGTTTGCAGATCAAGATAATCTTACCAAAACCTGTTTTTTAAACAGGATGCAATTCCCTTTGGTGGCTGGGTAGCCTCAATGTGACATGTGTGCTCCAGGCTCACTGCTAATGACCTTGTCTCTGGTGTTGTGTAGCATCTCCTTGTTGAGCTCTCTTAGCCACAACACACCATTAGTGTTGTCATARATGCTAACAGCAAGTCTTCCCTGGYGAAGTTTTTGTTTTCCACCTGGTTTTTGGTTTTTGGTTTTGTTTTCCCCAAGCTTATCTTTGAGTCACTACCAATTTTCTTCAATTCTGATACTCAAAAGGAGAGTTTTCATTTTGGAAAAGTGGAGTTTCGAAGTTTGTACATGAAATAGAGGCAGAYTCTGCCAAGTCCTTTTGTCCAGCAGGCCTGAACCCTGAAGGTCTGAATAAATGGCTCAGACATCCGTGAGCCTAAATATTATGTCAAACCTCCAAATGCTCATTGATTGCATAACTCAGAAATTATTTACTTTAGCAAACAAATAAATAAACCATGTCAAACAACTCAACAGTTCTTTGCTTGCCTTTTCCAGTTACTTTCTTTACCCTTTCCTCTTGCTCCCTATTCTTCATCATATAGTTCATGTGGAAAATGAGACCACCTCACAGGAATTGACATTATAACAACTCTCAGTGCTGTTGTAGGTCAAAATTAGCGCTTTCTAAACAGCAAAGCCAGATGTAAGGCGTGACAGCAACAGCAAATTCCATTATGGACCCACGTGCTGGAGACGCCAGCAGGTAAATGGGCCTGTGTTGGTCAGACTTCACCACACTGCAGCCTCACTGTGCTGAAAGTAAGCTTTTTCAATGAAATGTCAAAAGATACCAAATCRTGAGCAACTCCAGCCTTCTTGTAGCTCTGAAGGAAGGAAATAATCCATCTCAAGATGCATTGAGCCTTCTTGTGTATAGTAATCTATGTCAAGTTTCTTTGGAGCTTGTAAACCAGGRAAGAATAATAAACAAGCGGAGGCTGAAAGGGGCTAGAAGGAACCTGGTGTATATAACAGGAATTCAGCTTTGCTGCCACCARGATTTCAGCAGGCCTCTCATGACAGCCTTACACTTACAGCTCATTTCTTCTCAGTTCAGCGAGTTCTGAACAATTTTCCAAAATTCTCTAAGACATAATTTTTGAAAGGTGTTTTAACAGACCACAGCACACATCACGCTATTTGTTCCCACAAAGAACTGCAAATGTTCAAGGCCAGGTTGGATGGGGATCTGAGCAACCTGACCTCACTGAAAAGGTCCCTGCTCTTTGCAAGGGAGTTGTATTAGTTGTCCTTTAGAGATCCCTTCCAATTCAAACTACTCTGTAATTCTAACTGCATAATTTTTTTTCTCATGCATGAAAACATTCTCATAAAATCAGGATACGCCAGCAAATCAGTGCACCATCTATCTCAGGCAYGTCTGTCAGTGAAACTGATGCTGCTCCCTGGGGAGTGGGGGGGCCCAAGCTCTGCTTAGGGACGGTGATGCTGGGTTGGCATTAGATGAAGTGTGCTCCTTTGGGACCATGATGGCTTGGGAACACTGCTGAGCCATACCCTGGGGACAGGTTTGATTCACAGCTTTGCCCAGAGTTAAATTTTTATGTCAGCCATGTCTTCTGTGCTGCATCAAAAGAAGCATGGCCAACAGATCAAGGGAGAGGATTCTGACCCTCTGCTCTATTCTCATGAGACCCCACCTGCAGTACTGAATCCAGCTCTGGGATCCCCAGTACATGAAGGACATGGATCTGTTGAAGCAAGTCCAGAGGAGGCCATGGATATGTTCCAAGGGCTGGAGCACCTCTGTTGTGGAGACAGACTGAGACTGTTGGGGATGTTCACGTGGAGAAGAGAAGGCTCCAGGAAGACCTTAGAGCCCCTTCTAGTGCCTAAAGGAGCTCCAAGAGAGTGGGAGAGGGACTTTGGACAAGGGCCTTGAATGACAGGACAAGAGGAAATGGCTTCAACCTGACAGGGTTAGATATTAAGAAGAAATTCTTCCCTGTGAGGGAAGTGAGGCCCTGGCACAGGTTGCCCAGAGAAGCTGGGRCTGCCCCATCCCTGGAAGTGTCCAAGGCCAGGTTGGATGGGGCTTGGAGCAACCTGGAATATGTCCCTGCCCATGGCAGGGGGTGGAATGAGATGAGCTTTAAGGTCCCTTYCAACCCAAACCATTCTGTGATTCTACGATTCCATTCATATTTGCTGAAGCTCCACCAACCTTTTAAAAGCACTCAGAGTGTTTCATCCAGGACCCCAAGGTGTTCACTGGGATGAGTAGCTTTGTTCTGATTGCCTGCTAAATGACATTCAAGGCAATGAGGGGATACAGGAGCTGAAATGCTTAGACATTCATTAGCATGTTAATTAAACCTGGGAAGCTTTGTTGGCTGTATATCTTAGCATCACATTAGAGTGATGGGCAAACTGAGGCACGGAACAGTGACTGGGCTTGCTGGTGCCACTCAAGAGGCTGGACCTGCACCATGATCTCCTTTGCAGTTGATCACTGCTGCCTAGCCCTACAAGTTACAGCAGGGAAGATCCATCTTGCCAGCAGCAAATATCCCAAGAGCGATAAGATTATTACTGTCAGACATCTCTTACACTCCCTGTGTATAGAACCACTGTCCAGAAAGACCAAGGATTATTTTGATAAGCAGCTGGTTTCAGGCAATATTAGTTTGTGGGAAAGTTTCTTGGATGTAGCAAGTCTTCCCTACAAGGCTCATTAAATTGCATTTTGCTACATTTACTTCACGTGAGCAGTTTCCCTCATATGGCTTGACTGTTTATGCTCGTTTCTCAGCTGTGTTTATTGGTTAAGTTTCATAGCCTCAATCACAAATGCATAACATCCCTAAGCAGTACAGGGCATCCACCATTTCTAATAACATATGGTCTGACCACTCGATAGTTTAGATGCCATGGTTCATTAATTCTCCACAGGAGTAATAAGCATTTGGTATCGTCTTGTATTTTAAGCCAATTTATTGTTCCAAAGGGACGAGAAAAAAGGACCTGTTATAATCTGAGTTTAAACAGTCCCTTGCTTGGTTTTTCCAGATCTGTGCTGCTGTGCGACAACGAAATCAGAGCCACAGGACTCGTGTCTTGGTTAAATAAATGTCACTCCCAATTGATTGAAAGCCCCCAGARGCAGGACTCTAGCTAATCTCTAATGTCATTCTGATGTGGTTCTTTCCCTCATCATATTTTGGTGAACCCCCATCCTTAGGATGAAGACATGAGAAAGAAAGAATGGTAAATTTAACAACACRTAAATTTAGAACAAATTAATTGCTGCACCACACAAAAAGCCTGGGAAACTCTCACTGCTGGAAATAAAAAACTTGCAAGGGTTGAACCTGAAGTCATGAGCCTCATCACATTCCTTGGGATATGGAAGGAAGATTTTTAATGGAGAGGGASACTGACTRCATCAGTGGACAAGGGAAGGGCTACGAATGTCATCTTTCTGAAAGGCCTTTGATGGTCTTACACTTCTCTCTTATCAGTTCAGTGAGGATTGAGCAATTTTCCAAAATTCTAAAAGACCTGACTTTTGAAAGAAGTTTCCCCAGAGCTGAGCACATTATGYCCTTTGCTCCCACAAAGAACAGCACAACTTGAAACATTCAGGGAATGGCTTTAAACTGAAAGAGAAATGGTTTGGATTGGATATTAGGAAGAAATTCTTCCCTGTGAGGGTGATGAGGCCATGGCACAGGTTGCCCAGAGAAGCTGTGGATGCCCCATCCCTGGAAGTGTTCAAGGCCAGGTTGGACRGGGCTTGGAGCAACCTGGKMTAGTGGAAGGTGTCCCTGCCCATGGCAGGGGGTTGGAACAAAATGGGCACTAAGGTCTCTTCCAACCCAAACCAGTCTGTGATTCTATCATATTAGTGTTCCAATCAGGCTTTTTCAGGGAATCAGTTGATTTTGGCAAGTTTGAGGAGGCGTTTCATGGCACAGCAATTATTACATAGCCAACAATGTGTAAGAGGGAGCTTTATGTCCTCYTGTGAGACTTTAGTGACTGAGACTGAACAGCCAACCTGATCAGCTGGCCGTGGGATGGGTGCAAGTCATCAGCTGAGCTGTTCAGTGCTTGGGGCTATTTGACTGGTTCATCGTTGATTTTCTGCAGCTGCTTCTCAGCCTCCCAGGACACCTCCCACCATAAACCCGGTGGTGCAGTCTCCTTTGCAAATGCTTTGATGTGGGGAAGGGGGTTCAGGCACAGACCAAGGGATGAGATGCTGTATGGGCTGTAGGCCACACTTGCAGGTCAGCCCACAAGATATGCAGGACTGCAGCCAACTTATCCTTAAAGAGAATACTATTGTTTGGGTTTTCTAAATTAATTCCTGAAATGTAAGGTACCAGCAGAARTGTGGTGATGGAGAATGACGTCTGGTGGCTCCAGTCCACTGCAGTCTTTAATTGACTCCAGTCTGAGTCTTCCTCTGCTGGGCTTTGTTTGTTAAAATACCCACTTGTGCTGCCCCTGGTGGGAGCAGCAGTGAGATCAAACCTTCAGTATTCAAACAAGTTACTCACAACCACCAGAGTGGTTAGACCTCATGAGGGTAAGGTTACCTAGGAAGGGAGCTGAAGGGTGATAGCAGGTTCACAGTGATGCTCAGACCTTTACTGTCCCCAGTGTAACTTCAATAATTCTTTCAAGTCATTCATAGGAATTCTTAGAGACAGTCAATGGGCAGAGTTGTTGATCATAGATCTCCCAGTTATGGAGGTATGATATCTTCCCTTTTTTGCCTTAACCTGTGAGGAAAGAACTGGTAAAATTGAAGTTTATTTGTTCTTCAKCCTTCTACTGGTATTGCTGACCAGAATGAAAAACATCCAAATGATAGCAGATCAGAACTGAGAGGAATAAAAGGCAAGGAGAGTTAATTTTCACTTCAAAACCTCTCGTCCAGGCCTAACTGAAAATTTTGAGTGTCATTTCTGTATCCTAACAACTGTTCACAGCCCTTGGCTGAAAGAAAACTTTGGTCTCTTAAGTTCTGTTCCATCTGGCCATAAAAAGAGCTGTTTCCTTCCCTTGAGAGGTGTGAATAAGGCGAGATGTTTGTCACTGCATCTGTGCTGCAGGATTTGAGGGACTGCCCGAGTCCCCTCTGAACCCTTTACCTGCTCAATCTCCCTCACCAGAGCAATGCCCCAAATCTGTCATTTTCCCTTTCATGGCAAATTTACAGTAGAAAGGCAACCTGGGCACATGTTCAAAGAACATGATGATGCTGCATCCAAACCCTGAACACACTGTGCCCCGTTTCTGCTATTAAATGGTGGATGAGAATAGAATCATGGAATCATGGAAAGGTTTGGGTTGGAAGGAATCTTAAAAATCATCTAGTGACAGCCCCCCATGCCATGGACAGGGACACCTTCCACTAGACCAGGTTGCTCCAAACCCTGTCCAACCTGGCCTTGGACACTTCCAGGGATGGGACAGCCACAGCTTCTCTGGGCAACCTGTGCAAGTGCCTTACCATCCTCACAGGGAAGAATTTCTTCCTAACATCTAATCTAAACCCTGGACAGGCTGACAGACATGGACCTGCTTGTAGCATGACCTCTCAGTCTTCTCAAAGGGATGCTGRATGTATCCTGTCTGTTTGGCATGGTGCCTGCAAGGTCCTATTTCCAGGCTRTGCAGGGACACTGTTTGGACACTGTCAAAAGCAAAAAGCATGGCAGGACAAGTTCCAGCAGTGCAATGAAGAAATGATTGCATTCCCAGGTGCCTTTTAGATGTCTGGCACCCTTGGTATACCAGGCCGTGCAGTCCGTGGTGGGATATACCCCCCCTGAATTCTCCATATTGCCCTGAGGGTTAAGAAAAGTCAAAGCAAATCACTTCTGTGGAAAATCCTACTTGGGGAAAAGGAACTTTCCTGAAGTGATGGGCTCCTTTTTGGTGCATTGTTTCTAGGAGCTGTGCTGGAGRTAAAGCAGAGGCAGCAATTTTCAGGGAAATTGTGCTCAGTGCTCTGAATGCAGATGCCTGTGAAATGGATTGGTTTGGGGCTCCATAAACTGCAACACCCAAGATCACCCTTGAAAACCCTAGCTACAGGCTTGCCTCCAAATTTTCTGCAGTTTTCAGGTACAGAATGAGTGGTTAGTGATAGCACACCTGCACAGTGATCTCGAACAGGCTAAGTGTGTATTCCACAAAGATGGAGAGGGAAAAGGGGGTAAACTGTTATTATTTTGTAACAAAATGCTAAGACAAGTGAGAAAAGTTAAGGTTAAAGATCTGAGAAGATGTTTTGATACTACAAATTCTTACACACATTGGCATTACTCTACAGCACTATCATATCACTCTAGAGCTTGTTGATCTCTGAAATGTGTTTCTCCAGATATTCATGCATTTTGATTAGGCTGACCTTTTTAAAATGTTGCATAGCGAACCACAGTGTGGAAATGGTTACCTTTCTACACTACAGTTTTTGCATGGTGGCCACATATTGGAATCCCTGTAATATTTGACCCTTCTCCTTGGCCAGTGAGAAAAAGTGTGTAATGTGTGTTGCTTGTTCACATGAACATTCAAGCCTTTAAAAATATCTCTCTGACCTTCTTCAAGTCTGCCTCAATAATTTCCTGTGGCAGGGAATTCCTTAGGGTGATTATATGCTTTAAACAGAAGTATTTCCTTGCACCCATTTTGTCTTTGTTGCCTGTGAAAATGGACTCATCATCCYCSTCTGGTTCTTGCTTTATGGGRTTGGATGCAGAGAAACTTCTGGATGGTTTTTCCACAAACCARTCATTATTTTGTATTCTGGCATTATTTATATATAAATATAAACACAAAAAAGAAACACACAACAACAACAACAACCCATTTATATAAATAGGAAAAATCTAAAAGTTTTTCCAGAACCTTCAGTTGCTTACGTGAAAGGCAAAAAGAAAACTCCAGAAAATGACTGCAAGAAGTTAGATGCACCCARTATACACAGTAAATGGACAAAAACTATATGGTTTTTCCTTCTTTTTTTTTTTTCCCCTTCAGCTGGAAGGATATTTGTCTGGGCATCTTACTCTTACACTAACAGAACTGGCTCTCATGTCTCTCTTGCCTGCTTTGGTTCTCTCCCAAGCCCTGGCACCACCAACAGTGAGGTTTATATTGGAGTAACAGGCTTAGGGAGAGCTACAGTAGCCCAGCTCTACACAATGCCCTCCATCCCTGCAGTGGGAACAGAAGCCAGGAGGAAAAGTGACTGACCCARAGCCATCCCCAGTGAGGGGACAATGGCTGGGGCTGGAGGACACCACAACCCASAGCTGCTTGATGATTCTGGGTAGCTTTTCCACCCCAGCAAAATTCCTGCTTCCATTTATTCCTGCCACACTTAGTGGTGGTCGAAAATGACAGATTTCAGGCCACGGTACTTTCGTGTCAAGATGGTCAAAGAGGTTAATAAATTGCTCAGCAGCGGAGTCACAAACAGAGCTGACAACCTCCACCTCTCAGCCTGCTCTGTAAACCAGGCTGCTACTCGTGATTAGCAACTGTGTGATGAATTTTACTTCTCCAGGTACTGTAGAAGTCAGTAGGCGGATGAGAGAGGGTAGGATGGGTGGGAGATGAGCCAGGAAATGAATGGGAAAAGACCTGTGTGAAGTGAGTCCTGCTTTACCTTAACTAAAGCTTGTAGCTTTAGTCCAGACCACAGAGACTCCTTAAAGGAAATACTGTATTCTACTGAGGAAATAGAAATTATGAAGCAGGAACATCTGACTTCCTCATCAAGAAACATATAATCACATACCTCCACGGGGCCACTCTGGAAGATGCATGAAGTTATACTGGAGAGGACTGGCCTGTTGTGCCAAACAGAAACAGTAAACACACGGTTATATAATTAGAATGGACTGGGGTTTTTTTAGTAAAGGACTACTACCTCCCAATTCACCTCTCATGAAGGAAAATGTCTATCATCCCAAATCAGGGATTTCAAAAGGCTTAGCAACTGGGAAGTCTTTCTTCACAGTCTCTTCCAAGCTAGTCCCAAAGGTTTTGTGTTTGAAAAACAGAGCCTTTACAGAAGAAAAAAAAATAAATATTTTTAGCCTCATTCAGTAGCTCAGCYGAACAAGAACCCATCGGTTCTCTGAAGACCTCAGAGCTTCAGGATCAGCCTTGTGTCAACCCTGAGGATGCAGAAGCTTCCCAAAGGCCACCATGCCATACTTGCATCAGCATATMTGTGTTTAATCAGGCTCTTGACAGGTAAAGACTGTGAAAAGAGGACAGTTTGTTCTCCCAAGCTGTTCACTCTCTAAGCCCCCTGTTTATCTTGGAGGTGAATGAATAACATTGTGCTGGGAAAGGAAATTAAAAAAGCAGGGTTGTAATTTACAGTAGAGAAAAGAACAGATTTAGGGTCCTTTTTTTTTTTCTTTTTTTTTTCCTCCTCCTTCTCCCTCCTCCTTTCCCCCTCTATTCACTGCTCTGGTTCCAAACATCCAAACGTGCTACAGCTGAAAAAGAGGACCTCAAGCTTTCCTTACTGCTGGCAACAAGAAGTGAGTTACAATTGCCAGTCTCTGTATTCTTGCCAAGAGAACAAACTGCTTCAAGGCAAAATAAAAAAAAAAAAAAAAAAAAAAAAAAGGAGGTTTATCAAAACCAAATGCCACTGGAAATCCTAACGCTGCGAAGCCCAATTCAAGATGTACATTGAAACCTATCCCCAGCCATTTAAGGAAAAAGGAGAAAATGGATTCTTTAATAGAATATTTAAAATATAACAATTGCTTTGGAGTGAGGAATTCTACTCTCTCTGGTTCTTATAAAAGCTCTAATTTTTTTTTCTTCATCTCTAAGTAAACTCCCAGCAGTTTTCTTTGAAAGTGGATCCTAGGCAGGCACCTCTTTTCCAAAGAGCTCAACATTGTTCTAATGAGATGTGATAGGTGGTTTGGAGCAGGAGCTGGTCCAAGGAGCGGAGGTATCGCTTTATTGTGTGTTTGTTTTTCTTTTAAAATTCAGTGATCTGGCTACTCTTCATTTTCACTTTAATGCTTCTTATTATTTTGTTTCTAACCTGTCCCCGGTATCCAAATCAGATCCAGTCTCCTTCCCCCTTCCAAGCATTCACTGCAGAATGGAAAGGGGGGACGTTCAAGGCTTTTTATTTTTAGACTAGTCACAGTTTTGAAGACCAGGGGGAATGAGCCATTTGGACCATCCATTTAGACTGTTGGACACCACAGACCATAGAATTTCTTGCAGTGATTTGTCCATTTTGTACGGAAACTGGGAAACCACTCAAGAATCAAATCCTGCCGGAGCCATCACAGCCTTGGGCACATAGACCTAATGGGAGAGTCTCACCCCTACGAGGTGTGCCAAGTTTTTGCCTATAACACTTTCAAGTCCCAACTCAAGATATTCCAGCTTGCCATAACTTTAGAAGATCCTCTGTCATGTGCTGTGCTTGTCCRAGTGGTACCTGCAGACCAGGTTGGGGCTGTGGCTCCAAAGTTTCATTTGAGAAAACATCTGAGCTGGCCTTTTATTTTAAGAATCCACAGTCAAATGTCAGCTGAGAGGCAGGTGACATTGGCTCACAGGAACACAGCAATCATCAGCAGATGCTACCTTTGAGATGAGACCAGAGTCTGCAGCCAAACCAGCAGACAGAAATATCCCAAAGCTGTGCATAGAGGCAGAAACTGTGGAGTCAGGCTCTCATGACAGGTGAGAAACAGGAATTCCTGGTGCCTCTCTGCATGAAAGACTTTCCCATCTCACTCCTGCCTGTGAGGAGGAGTATATGATTGTGACCCAGCCTCAGCCAACAGCACCATTCCTTGTCAGGAATCACAGCTGGGAAAAGGCAGCTGAAAGAGCCAAGGCAGTGGAGAGTCACTTCCCAAGCTGGCTGTGAGCTCAGAAGCCATTGCCTTTGTCACATATCGGAGCTCAGGGCAACAGGCTGAACCTGCTGGGTGAGTCTCAGAGAGCTTCCCAACTCTGGCTACAGGCATGGGGGTCTAACAGAGGACACATGGCAAAAGCCCAGGGTGAAACAGGCCAGCTCCACCATGCAGACAGAGTTTAAATCCCTCCTTAGTTGCCCCATAAACAGAGTAAGCAGCTTCACTATCAGGTGCATTTTTCAGGTCCTGAATGACTTACATAAATCTTTCCTGGATCTTTCGTATTTACCCCGTGTCTTCCTTGAAGTTCACCAGATCTGCAAGGCAACAACAGCCCCACTACTGGAAATACAGATGCAAGACCGTCTCCTACATGCTGTTTTCCTGCTAATTGCTGAGAATTGTTCCTGATAGGTGCAAGCAYATTGTTTGTCTGGGGTATTTCAATTGATGTCCGCTATCAATGTCTTTAATGTGTGGATGTGCTCGTTCTTCCATTATCCCCTTGAGGTTAATTGTGTATCAAATCACCTGTTTCAAAACATTTTTTGACTGGTGCTGAAGTCTTATTTACTCCAACCCTTCACCACACAAGTGAATGTCTCCAGAGATTCCTCTGCACATGTCCAACTCCCAGCTGAAACACAATGAAGTTATCRCAGTGTTTTTCTCCACCACCCAACCATGTGGCTCTAATGGAGAGAATGCAGTTGAGATCCAGAGAGGAGAGTGCCAGAGGAAATAAGAGTTTCTGGACGCAACCTTGGGGCCTCGTAGGTTGACGTGAGTTCCAAGTTTTGCTTCCTCTGTAATTGTTACCCTGATGTTTATATTTTCACTTATTAAATCTGTGTCACATAATAAAATGTGCTATAAATTAAAGGCAGAGTAGGAGCTTTTTCATCTGCTCCCTGCTCCGTGTCAGCATCAGGATGTTGCATTATGGAGCCTTTCCTGGTTCACCAAGCCTCCTGCTCCATTATGTCAAAAGCAAAACTGGTGAAACACTCCCTTGTTATTAACTGTTAATGTCTGATTTTTAAAAAAAATTTTATGTATTTTTTTTTAACACACAATGCTCTGAAACTGAAATTGGAGCTGCAGCACATTAGCAGCTGTTAACACGTCTCCCTGAGGTTGTCCACCAGCCATGCAGCACCAATTCCTTCTGCTCCGCAGCTGAGCCGCCCAGCTCTGTTTGAAATGAAAGCACAGCTCAACTTCAAAGTGGGCACCCAGAGCAAAGCTTCCTCGGCATCAGAGGTGTGGACAGGCCCTCACCAAGAGGCACATCAGTCTCGACATCCAGATCCCAGTGAGGTTTTCCTAGGAGCTGATCAGGATTTGCRTGAAAGCAAGAAATCAAGGGAAGGGCTTGCCGGGATTTACATGCTGGATTTGAACTCCACATTGTCTGTCGACTTAGCACAGATTTCCACCCTCAGGTCCTGAGTGGTTTTCCCCAGATTTATGGAGATAAGACTTGAGGGAAAGGCATGAAGCTGCATCAGGGGAGGTTAATGTTGGATATTAGAAAAGGGTTCTTCACCCAGAGGGTGGGTGGACACTGAACAGGCTCCTCAGGAAAGTGGCCAATGCCCCAAGCCTGACAGAGTTCAAGAAGTGTTTGGACAATGCTGTCAGGCACCGGGTGGGATTCTTGGGGCTGTCCTGTGCAGGGCCAGGAGCTGGACTCGATGATCCCTGTGGATCCCTTCCAACTCAGGATATTCCATGATTCTGTGATTCTGTGATGTTGAAGCCATAAGGTTATGTCTTGGGTGGCACCTTGGGATAGGGGCTGTCTCCTCAGGAACTTGCACAGGGGAGGGAATTGTAGGTACTTGGGTGTTCCTCTATCACCACCAGAATCTCTACAGTATTTAAACAGGGTGCCAGCAGCAGAACTGTCAAAAATTTCTTTAGGAATTGAATAAAGTTGTCAGCTGCCTCTAAGGAACTCAGGGGACCATGGAAATAAGCACTGGGATATCCTTGGTGGCATCTCAATGAAGATTTTTTATATGCTTAAACTATATGTCTTGCCCAGATCCAAATTCAGATCTGAGTTCTGATCAGACTGTGAAAGTCCTAAATCCACACTGCAATAGGTCCCTACCCAGGTTGTGAAACCTTTGGGCCCATGGGCCAGAGCTCAGCAGGGTAAGTTGACTTGCTTTCATGTTCAGTTTAAAAAGAAGGTGCATTACAGCTGAGAGGGGCTTGGGAAGTTGCTGCTAAAAATGTCTTGGCTGCTCACCTTCAGTTGATATCAAGATCCAGGAACATTGGGAAGATAAAAGGAAGGGGTCTTCTCTCCACTTTGACCCGTTTCCCAGGGCCCAGCTTTAGTTGATGGTGACACCAAGACCTAGAAATACAGGGAAGGAGGATGAGGATTTCTTTCTTCTTCTTCTATCRTGTCTCTGAGCTGTGTTTCAGCAGCACGGCTGATACCAGAAGCCAAGGCTGCAGGAAGGTACCACTATAAGGTATGGGTCTGAGCTGGGCAGCTGGGACCTGTGCCTTACTGCAGGAAAGATCAGTAAATCCGTTGATAACTTAATAGATTCACTGTGAAATTTGATGTATGGAAAAGCTATGTCCATTCCACACCACCTCTGAAGAGGCAGCGATCCGTTCCATCTCTGGAGGACAGTGTCATTCTTCTCTGCCTGGCCTTGCACATTTCCAGGGATGGAGCACCCACAGCTTCTCTGGACAGATTGTTCCAGTGCCTCAATATCATCACAGTAAATAATTTCTTCTTAATATCCATTCTAAGCTTGATTCTGATCTGAAAAGCCACTGAGCAGGAAAGGGGTCACAGGACTACCTGTTCATCAGATGCAATCTCCTATCACATACCCACACTGCAGGATGATTTATTCTTTTCCATCCGTGCRGAAGTAGTTTCAGATCTGAGGTGCAAGGAATTGTCTCCTTTCCCATAGCATCATTTTCAAAGGGGATCCTATAGAGTAAATGATACCCTTATTTTCTATGTACCTTAGGGTCATTGAATGAGGCATTTGGGGATGTGTTCAACTCATTAAACTCCAGTGGATTTGATTAGAAACAAGTGAAGGGAAAATGAATAATTTTATTGACTGCACAGAGAGTGAGAGGCAGCTGAGTCTGTCTTAAATATGCTTGTTCTGCAAGCCTAGGAAGACTGAAAGCCAGTGGCTCTGSATATGTACAGGCAGAGGCATGCAGGCTTAGAAAATGCCATTTCCTATTAGCTTCTCAGTGTAAGAATCACAGCATGGGAGAAAAATATCTGCCTCTGAATCAGCAGAAAGAATTCCATTGGAGGTTCAAATGAATCCGAGCTGTGAATCTGGGATGCCGGGTATGGAGGAAGAATAGGTTATATAAGAATTTATATTAAAGCCAGCTCAATGTGTCTTCCAGTGCCTTGATTCCAGACAGTAATCAGGAGTGGTTTTAAATTTGTGAAGGAAAATTCAGCRGGTACTCCTATAGCCAGGGTCTGGTTTTAAGCTTCACTATATTTAGGCACAGAAGTGCAGTGCTTCCAGGTAAAGCTTAATAATATTTAGAAGAACATGAGACAAAGCTGAGCAATGTGAAGCTAGTGTGAGTTAGAGACACTGGCAAAGATGCAGGGAAGTCAAAGGCTTTTTTTTCTATTCCTTTTGGTGCATTATTCTTCAACCATAAAAAAATAATAGGGAAATTCCTCCTCTCAGGGAATTTTTATGGAGAAATCTGAATGTGGTCTTGAAAGAAACTCCAAGTTTCTAAAAAATAAAATAAAAAAGTGGGGAAACCTGAGAAGTGAAGCGCAGTGAATCAACAGGAGTTGATGGTCTTCACCCAAGGGTATGGAAGGAAATGAAGTGTGAAATAGCAGAGATCTGAGTTTATGCAATAAGGGACCATTCCAGAATCCACTGAAACCAATGGAAAGACTCTCCATATTTGTCTGAAAACTGGATCTGACTTTCCCAAGTTAATTCAGAAAAACAATGAGTACTCACAGGAAGGTGTCCATCACCCCCTCAGGCCAGGTGTGGGAAGCACAGTGGGGTCGGGAGGGCTGTGTTGAGCAGGATCAGCCAGACGAGGAGCAGCCCAGACCATATGGAAAGCTCCCTGTAATTAGAGAGCTCCAGCTCAGCCAGTGCAATGCAGCTCTGCGGGAGCTGGCCCCRTAATATCGGGAATGGCATGTGACACTGCGAGCCCCAGCCAAATCCTACCACCCACATGGCTCCGTGGATGCTCTCAGGACCTGGCCCAGCCCAGTGGCACGACGGTGTTTGCGGGACCAYGGGCTCTTGCAGCTCGGCTTGCGAGTTGGGGTAGATCTGAAAGCTCCTCTTTCTTCCCCGAAATCACCGCTGGCAATCATTTGTCACAGCTAAGGACAACATCTCCCGCTGCTTGGCGATAGGGCCCCTGCGCAGGCCATGCCTTATGGACAGCCTCGAGTTTCCAAAACAGCGTGAGTGCRGAGCACAGGCCAGAGCTCCCTTTGCAGACACCGGGAAGCAAACATTCCCAGCTGCCAAGGATTGTACTTTATTGTCATTTAAGTTGGCTCCTTCGGCACAAGTCGCTGGCGGTCTCACAGTAGCAGGAGTTGAGTAATAATAGTATTTCCAGTATGCTCACCTCCAAGCAATGCTTTAGACTGCTGGGAGGACAGGATGAGGATGGTTTGTATTGGCTGTTCCTTCCCTCTTTCTCATCAGACTGTGATTCAAAGAAGCATCAAACTACAAACTCCATCACTCACGTCCCCCCTGTGGATTTTCCATGTTGGCTCCTCAGCAAGTGGGACTAAACTGCCATTCATCAGCCCTCGGAGGTGCTGAGAGGGTCTTCTCATGCTGGAAATTTTGAAACAAAGTCATCCACCAGCTTTTCAACAGTCCCATGACTTTACTACACCGGGGCTGGGGATTGATATATTTTTCCCTGAGATTTCTCCAGGAAGTTTGCAAAACCTAGTCTCACCAGACTTCACTCAGCTAAATACAGGACACTCCCTCTTCCTGAAACTTTCCTCATACTCAGAGATAGGCAAAACAAATCAAGACAAGTGTCTGGAAGCAGGGTAATGTTGCAGAGTTCCAAAATCACCCCYGTAGTCATCAAAGAACCATGTAAAACTGCCTCTAAATGCAATGTTAATATAGTCCCTGACTGCAGACATCCAGTGCTGTTCTCCATTTGCTTCTTTGTGAATGCAAGGAGATCCTCCTCCACCATTSTCTTCCTTAATATTGTCCACTGCATTTCCAAAATATTCCTTTTTCTCATTTACAGGCAAAGTCACACTGTTGTGAAGCAAGAATATTTTCTTAGTTTCCTGGGAGCTAGAAGTCTCTACGTGGAACTAATGCAAGTTGTCTTGCATTCAATATCCTAGACTGTTCTAAAAAGTAAGGAGAAAATGAGGCTTTTCTTATGGTAAATAATACTTCAGTCAATACCTTACCCTGACCAGGCATCAATCCTCACAACTTATTGAAGAGAACATGGAGAGAAGGAAGGACTTATCATTCCTGCCTCAGTTTTTACTTTTGTGGCTGGAAATAGTTTTACGAGACATTGGAATCAAAGATCAGTTATTGCCTTGTTAGTTTGATGATGGTTTTCTACCTCATAACAAAAAAGGGTAATGAAAAAAAAGGGTAATGAAAATTTACACCACTAGACACAGTCTTGCAGTTTCCAGGATTTTTTGGACAAAATTAGTGGGCCTGTGTGATGAGAGAGAAACAGAGACTTCATGAAGTCCATTGGGAGTTAGGATGAAGTCTTTACAGTGTTGTTTTGGGTCTGGCTGAGCTGGAGTTCATTTTCCCACAGCAGCTGTCCCGGTGCTGTGCTTTGCATCGGGAGCTGGAAAGGTACTGGGAACACACCAGAGTTATGGCTACTGCTGGGCAGGGCTGGCACAGCATCAGCGCTGTCTCCCCAACACTCCCTCCCCATCAAGGGGCTGGGGCTGGACATGATCCTGGGAGGGGGCACAACCACGACAGCTGACCCAAATCATCYAAAGGGATATTCCATCCCATGTGACGTCAGCTGAGATATAAAAGGTAAGGGAGGAAGAAGGAACAGGGTGTGTTTGTTATTTTSAATGTTTGCCTTCTGGACCAAGTGCTGTGCGTGCCGAAGCCCTGCTTCGCAGGAAGTGGCTGGACATTGCTTGCTGAGGGGAAGTAGAGAATAAAATTATTGGTTTTTCTCTTTGCTTGTGMGAATGCAAATTTTGCTTTTGCTTTAGTAAACTGCCTTATTTCAAGCTATGAGATGTTTCCAATCTTGCCTTCTCTCGCCTGTCCAGCTGGGAAGAGAAGTGACAGAGAGGCCTTGCGGGCCAAGGTCAACCCACCCCAAGTGTATTCCTGGATCTGCAGAAATTTGCCTCACGCCCAGTTTGTAATTAGTGTGGGGTGCAGTGTGCAGTTGGTAGTGTGATGTTTCCCACCTGTGGAGTGGGATACCTGGATGCACCCACAACCTCAGTCTTCCCAGCTTCAAACCCACCCATCCCACTCCCGGCACAAATCCCTGGCCCACAGGCTCTCATCTGCACCGTCCGTGCTCCCCTACAGGAGACAGCCCAAGATTTCACGCACTGGCTCTTCTGGCACTAAAGAGCTATTCAAATTCATCCAGAGAGCTTTCCAAGAGGGACAGCCCCCACATAGGCCCACCAAGATCAAATACATAAAGAAGGCTTTCCAGGTAGGACAGCCCCTGGATAGACCCACCAGGAAGATTTCCYCAAAGCCAAGGTCTTCAGCATTACAGAGTCTGTAGCTGTAGGGCAGGGAGCGATGCCAAAATTTCCAGACAGTCTCTCCTGGAGCCAAGAGCCTGGAAGAGTAGATATAATCTGGGCTCAGCTCCCAGGTCCACAGCAGGGAGCCTGGAAGCTCAGAGAAGCCTGGCCAGAGCCAGAGCTCTCCAGGCATGCTGGTTCCCTGCTGCAAGGCTGTGACTCAGAGCCTGAGCAAGGGGGACAGTCTCTAAGGGTGGGGAAACATCCCAAGTGCCAGTTGTCCTCATCTGGACCTAGCTGGACCAGGATATGAATTAGGGAGCTGTATGCCAGCAGGATGGTGACTGTTGTAGTAACAGGGCTTCAAGTCCTCTTAGCACTTGCTGGAACAAGGAAAATCTCTGTGTCAAAAAGTCCCATTTCTTTTCAGAGCCATCATGTTTCGGGAGCCCTGCAAGCAGAAATTTATTAGAATTTCAAAATATTTTTGGTTTAGTTCCATCTTATCCGGAAATCAAATTTAAAAGATAAATAAATAAAAGTTGGGATTGGGAAAGAGAAAAAAAAACCCTAAAATTTTGAAACATTAACTTTTCCCAGAACAGTATCTGCTCTAGGTATTGATGGAAGGAATTGACTAATTTGAACAAAACAGCTTTTTTCCTATATGTTTCTAAATGAACTGATATAGCAATCCAAAGACAGAAATGTGGGCTGGGTTCCTTACCAGTGTGTGAGTCCAGTTCCACTGACATCTGGCAGGATTTCCTCAAAGCAAGTTATTCAAGAATGAGTGCAAAACCCACTGGCTAAATTATTCACAACTACAGTCCCTGCTTTATTTGGCTGTTAAAAAAAAATTATTTTAACTAATCACAAATTCAAATCACTTCACTAGAAAATGATATGCAAACAACTCTAGTCAGCTTAATAAGTTTTGGGAGGGAAGCCAGGCATTGATTTGGCCTCTTGGAGCTCTGATATCACGCTGGCTGCTGTGCAATGGTTAGCAGGGTCAGAGATGCAGCATGCTGGTTTTTCTAGAAATCCCTGCCAGTGGGGACAGCTGCCTTTTGGACTGACACCCCCTGAACTCTCACTCACACAGAGGAGCATGTATTCGCTCGATAAGTGGATGTGTTCACACTCTCCCCACTTGCTGCACTGACTCTGACACGTTGTTGTGTGGACACAGAGCTCAGCACGCTGCAAAAAGTGCCTTTCAGATAAGGAGAGTCCTTCCCGCTAAGCTCTGCAAGGATCTGGAGACTATTCCCTTCACTCAGCAAGGAGGGATTAATGGTGGTGACTAATGCAAGGTGGGCAGGGCAGGCTTCCCTTCGTGTTTTTCTGTTTAGAAGTTTTTCCTTCCCACTCTCTGACAAGTCTCTACCGCAATGAAAAATTACATCTTTAATGGAAACGCAGGCTCCACCAGCAGAAAAGAAAGGAAATCTTGTGGGACAAACACAATAATAGGAGGCAGGAGATGTTAGTTCAGGTTCTGGCTCTCTTACAACCTGCCTGCATGATCCCCAACAATTCATCCAATACCTCTGTGCTTCTGTTCTCCTGGTAAATGAGAAAAACAAATTGCAGACTTCCTTCCTCTCTTCAATTTGTTTTGCCTGCAAGACTCCTTGGAGCAGCCAGTGTCTCCTGTTACATGCTGATACAGGGCCTTCCCCAACAGGTTGCAAACTCAGAAGATTCCTAAGTGCTACCGTAATAATGAGTCATTTATCCCCAAACTSCCTTAACAGGTTATTGTAGATAATAAATAAAGGAAAGACTGACCTTTACTGAAAGATGAAAACTTTTTGAAGGTTTAAAAATCAGAGCATGCCAGGATGGGAATGTCAATTCAGCTCCCTACAGAAAGAAAGACAATTATCTCCACTTCAGAGACTGAAAACTGGACAGCAAGAACAAATGATAGTTTCCCAGTTCCCAATCCCCTGTGGAGTTTCTGGGAATTAACCATAAATCTCTGTTACAGAGCTCTTACTAACTGGTTTTCTTCTTTGTATTTCAAAACAAAAAAACCCAAAYATTTCCCCCACGTTCCCAGCGAAGTCAGAATGAGAGAGTGAAGTGTTTTTTCCAGTCCTTCAATTATTTTTTGTTAAGAAATATTTACAAATTCTAAATCCAGTCAATCATGGGTCATTTTTTATTAAGAAAATGCTTATGTATCAACCACAGGGCTACTCTCCTCTTATTACTCAATGAGATTGTGATTAACAGAAATGCAGTTTAAAGTCTCTTACCTCATAGTACAGGCTGGGCAGAGAATGGATTGAAATCAGCCCTGGCAAGAAGGGCTTGGAGCTGTTGGTGGACAAGAAGCTCAACATGGGCTGGGAATGTGCACTGGCAGCCCAAAAACTCCACCCTGTCCTGGGATGCATCAAAAGCAATGTGAGCAGCAGGTCGAGGGAGGGGATTCTGCCCCTGTGCTTCTCTCTGGTGAGATTCCACCTGGAGTTCTGCATGCAGCTCTGGGGCCCCCAATGTGTGAATGGACCTGTTGGAGCAGGTCTAGMGGAGGCCACGAAAATGCTCCGAGAACTGGAGAACCTCTGCTCCAGAAACAGGCTGAGAGATTTGGAATTATTCAGGCTGGAGAAGAGAAGGCTCAGGGGAGAGCTTAGAGCCCTTCCAGTGCCTAAAGGGACTCCAAGAGAGCAGGAGAGGGACTTKTTACARCGGCATGGGGAACAAGGGAGAATGGCTTTAAACTGACAASAGAACAGGGTTAGGTGGGATATTGGAAAGAAATTCTTCCCTGTGAGGGTGGTGAGGCCCTGGCACAGGTTGCCCAGAGAAACTGGGGCTGCCCCACCCATGGAAGTGTCCAAGGCCGAGTTGGATGCAGCTTGGAGCAACCTGGTCTAGTGGAAGGTGTCCCTGCCCATGGCAGGGGGTTGGAATGGGGTGGTCTTTAAGGTCCCTTCCAACCYAAACCCTTCTGTGAATCTGATTCAATAGTAGAACATGTGTATATTTCAATCCACATCTATACATATACTGATAAACTTAWATACTCTGAACTGCAAATATTTATCAAGCACACTAAATATTGTAAATGAGAACAGTTACAGCATTTTTTCCAAATACATGAATAGCCCTTGCAGAATAATATATATGAATCTTGCCTGTGTGCTTAGGCTTCTCCTGTATATTAATTTCCTGAATAGGGCATCATCTCTGTAGGAGTCACAAGGCATCTTTTACACTGCTAGGTTCCACCACTATAATGTGGTCAGGAACTATGAATTTTTTAGGTACCATTCAGGGGGCATTTTATATGCATATTTCATGAGAAGAGGAGGTGGGAATAATATTTTTGGCAGACACTTGCCAGGATATGGATTGGATTCAGGAGAAGATGACTTTTCATATAAGTAGTCAACTCCACTCAATTTAAACCATGGCTCTTGGGAAGCATTTAAAACACAGAGCTTAAATGAAGCTGCACTGTAAGCAGTACAGAGCAAACTGTCCAGAGTGTGTGTGTGTATATAAATACATATATATATTTACATATAGCCAGATGCTCAAGGTCAAAGGCACAGAGGTAGCCCCTTGGGGACTGGAGTTATGAAGCAGTTTGCTGAGACAACTGGCTGCTCAGAGCCCTGTGCCCTTGAGAGGCTGCTCCAAACTAGARGTTGTCCTTGGGGTGAACTACAGGCTCTAAGTCACTGCCATAGCAYCCGTGACAAGGCACATCTGAGGAGCACAGGCAGCAGATGCAGAGAAAATAATAGTAGAAGTTGCTTTGGGATTAAGGTGTAAAGTCAGCTGCCCTTGTACAGCTGCTCCAGACCTTTCCCACCAGGACACCTCCTTCCCAAGGAATTGCAAAGCTCTGATCCTTACAAACRGTGCACACACAGCTACACGCTCAGCATAAGTGCGATAATCCGTCTCTGTCTTGAAGCAGTACCTCATGAGCAAAACTGAGGGGAGAAAAATGCCCATGAAATAGGCTCAGTGCTCAGTGAGAGCACTCAGGAGTGTCTGGTGCATGGCATCAGGCAGTCAGGGCGTGGGGATGGCATTGAGTGCTGGCAGGGCTCAGCCTGGAGAAAAAGAGGCTCTCTACAACTCCCTGAAAGGAGGCTGTAGTGAGGTGGGGGTTGGTATCTTCTCCCAGGTAACAAATGACAGGATGAGAGGGAATGGCCTCAAGCTGCACCAGGGGAGGTTTAGATTAAATATTAGGAAAAAATCCTTCATACAAAGGGTTGTAAAGCATTGGAAAGGGACGCCCAGGGCAGTGGTGGAGTCACCATTCCTGGAAGTGTAGACCCTGAGATTGGCTTGGTTGGCCAGAGCATGGTGCTGATAACACCAAGGGACAGGTTCAATTCCTCTATGGGCCATTCACTCAAGAGTTGGACTCCATGATCCTTGTGGGTGCCTTCCAACTCAGGCTACTCAGTGATTCTGTGAAAAAACATTTGGATGTGGCACTTGAGGATGTGGTTTAATGGTGAACATGATGGTGGTGCTGGGTTGACAGTAGGACTTGATGGTGTTGGAGGTCATTTCCAGCTTTAGGGATTATACGATTCTATGAAAACCAAAACCAGTCTTGTCTTCTTAAAACAGTCAGTGGAAAGCAGAGGGATGGAAAGGGACACACATTACTTTAGCAAAAGGGAGGGAATGACTCCTCAGGACACTGCACGGCTACAGGAATCCTCATGATCCAATCCACCTGACCTCCATGAAGGTCCTGTCCAGACAGCTTCCTATCTGCCCCAGGCACTTGGCTTTTGGCCTGGCCCTGAGTAGACTCATCTTTGCCTTTCAGAACATTTACTGTGCAGTCAAAAAGAAGGAAAGAAATGAAACAGCCTGGCAGTCGGAATATATTATTAACAGATTTTGGAAATAAGTAATCTGAATATAGTTCAAAGCCTGTATTTGTCCTACCTAACTTTAGGCCCACAGTGGAGCCACGAAAAATTAGTAGCATAATTGCCTTCAGCTCCTCTGTAACTAGAATAAATAGACAAGTACTAACAGAGGCGATAGGACTCCTAACTAGGCTGGAAATTTTCGCTCTCCTCTTTTCTTCTAAAGTGGAGTGTTTATGTCTTTCTGTGATCATTCCTGATTTCAGCCTTCTTGACTTTCCCAGTCCTGCCAGAAAGTACATCCTGGATGCTCTGGCCTATTTCTTCAGAGATTCATATCTCTCAAACACTTCAATTTATTTTTACCTCTTCTCCGATCAACACCTTTCCTTCATTAATGGTCTAGATCCAGCCCAACCCTTTCCTAATTCTGTTTGACCAAATCCAGTTTAACCTATGTTATCAAGTACAACTTTAATTTCTGTGTGGGATAGTGAGGGTTTAGCAAATCTACTTTGTCTGGGTGACTTCCCTGAAAGAACTGGGAATTAAAATTCTCCATTAGTATAAGATCAAATGCACTGCAGGTCAGCCACATATCCTTATTTTGTGGGGCATTTTTTTTTCACAAATTCACTCTCTAAAGATGGTGAAAGCAAGTTCATGAGCAGAGAACAGATAAATGTATTATTAAAATGAGCTGTTAAGATTAGCCCTGTACAATTTTATCTTGCTGGCGAGAGCTCCCAGCAGCTGCCTCCAGGAGCAGTCAGAAACCAGAAATCATCTGCCTCGGGACCAGTCAGTCATGCCTCCATCCCATCCTGGAGCCTGTCCTGCTGAGAAAGGGGGCTTGTCTTCACTAATTTCATGATGTCACCATTAGAGGAGTGGGAAGCAGTATTGCCATGAATAACAATATGCCATGGAGGGCAATCAGTGCTCAAGAACAACGCCCTTGATCATCATCCAGCCAAGCAACCCAAAGAGCCTTCTCTCCTCGTTGCGTAGGAAAACGAGTTATTGATTTGCACATTGTTGCAGAGGGCAGTTCTTAATCATAATTAGGCCACTGTGAAAAGTCAAAGCATTGAAATCATGCGAGGGCTTTCGCCATTGCAATCTGGCATCCATATGTTCAATGGCAACTCAAACACATTGCTTTAATTTTTCTGTAGTTTTTGTTGGTTTTTTTCTCTGAAGACTCAATATCATTTACCCCTTTAAATATGTCAGTTCTGTGATTTTGAATATGCAGCCCCATATTGTCTTTCAGAAGGCTAAGTTAAAACATAGCACTCTATTTTGATGCACTGTACAATAAGAAATCATCTCTGTAAGAAAAATAAGGCATGACAGTCACCATTATGTTGTGAGGTATTCCCACAAACTTCCATATTTCAATCTGAATACGGATTGCTTCAGAACCTGACCAAGTTGCTTAAGGAAATTCTGAATAAGAGGAGCCAAAAATACTTTTAGCTGATTGCTAATCTAGGGCACTGAATACATCCTTCAGATATTTCCAGGCATCACTCAAATATTTCCAGCTGAAAGGTTTAGTGTTTGTGTTCATCTTGGGTTTGGTTAAGAAAATTTGAAAAAAAAAGTCTAACTAAAATCTCCTCCTGAAAGGAGTCTAAAAGTAATTGAATTTTGGCAGTGGGGATCAGTCCCTCTCATCAAGGAAAAGGAGCTAATGAGTGAAAGAGTAGTGGGGGCTCAATTGCAAATTGAGCAATTTTTGTTGACCTGGAGTGTATTTGCTCTAAAAATTAGATGTATTTTTCAAATTTTCAGATAGCTGAGGTTTGAAACCATCTTACAGTAAGAATGGTAGCAAAATACCTTGGTGGTTTCTGGGGGGAGGACAATCATTTTATGAAAAGGTTAAGACTCTTCCTCACAGAAGGAACAGGATCCCTGAAACTCTGCCCCCCAAGTGGTGGCTGCCTCTGTGTGCAGGCCATGGGAAAGAAGGGGCTCCTCTGGGATACTGGTCCTCTCAGCCTAAAGAAAGCCTCTCAGTCTAAACCAGGCTTCAGAAATCTCTTCCTAGACACACCAGTTTCTTTCCACTGTCTATAAAGTGATCTCAGTATGTCTAGGTTAGATGGACAGAGCTATGTCATAGGCATTACATGATCTGAATCCCATCAATGGGGCATTATTCAAACTCTTTCTAGCGGACATATCAACTTTTTATCCAAATCTAACATTTGAAAAAACCTCCAGTTTTTTTCCTGAGATCTGGAGTACAAAGCGGAACTGAAGATGACATCATGTGTTACATGTATTACAGGAGAAAGTGTACCTTAGCTTGTCTGAAAATCACTGGAATACATCAAATTCATCAGTTCTGCTTTGGGCCTTTCTGCCCTGCTTTTCTTCAGCTTCCAAATACCTCCCTAGGTGTCCTGCAGAGCACGTACCCCAGCTCCCTTGCTTGCAGGGCTAGCCAGCTTTTCCTCAGCAGCACATCACTCAGCAGATCCAGTACGAAACAGGAAAACAAATGTCATTTTTTGCATATACTCTTGAATCCCATCCCAGTGAGGATCTTCTATTGCTTCTATGAGCTGTATGAGCAAGGTTGAAATAAGGTTATTGAAAGGATAAGTAAATAGAGATTATTAACTTATGCCAGGCTAAAAGCCGCTGAAATTTTGTTATTTAAAAATGCTAAAATGTGAAGAGATCAGGGACACATATTTTCAATGCAAGAAATTGTTTAAGGATCCTAAGCCGTAGTTAACAATAAAGGGTGGAGTTTTAAAACATCTCAGACGCCATTTGAATGGGCAAAATATTAAAAACTTGCCRTGTTCACCATCAGTTCCTTAGAAAGTAAAAGTGGGAAATTTCAGCTATGTGAGAGCCTGGGGGCACTGAGGGATTGAAGAGCCCTGAACAAGTCTTAAAAGTCAGTTCCTGTGGTCAGACTCATGGCAGAGTCTGTGTAGAGAATGATGCTACATGACCTCTCCCCAGTACCTCTCCAACTCTTCATGGTGATGAACTTCACGACAGGACAACCCCCTCCCTGACACAAAATGGAGACAGCACTTAACATAACCACACCAATTCCTGTATTTATGGTGATGCCAGCCTGACTCGGATGGTGTCTGCCTGGCTCTCCAGCCCCTGGCAGATCACGTGTTTCACCACAAGAGCCCTTTACAGCAGTGGATTGGCACAAYAGAGGTTTCTAGGACAGATTGGAGGCACCACCTTTTTTATAAGGTCTCAGCCTTGCAAACACTGGAAAGGCAAAGCTGGAAATGGCTTGTTCTCCTGAAATCTCTGAGCATATAACATTACATGCTACTCCAGCATGGATAACCATTTGCAGTCCTGATTTCCTCATGYGAAGCCCAGGCAACGTATGGAAATAGAAAAGCCTGCTCCTGTGTTTTCATAATGAATTACATTTGTTAAGCCTGCTTCAGCAAATTAATTGATTTGATATGACTTAGAAGGACAAAATTTTCCACTTTTTTTTGGCATTTTACCTCCAYGCTGCCACATCTAAAAGACCCACAGAAGGCAGAGGAGTGAAAATGAAGGACAGCAGAACTGGCTGCTCCTCTGGTTTCCCATTCCCTGAAAAACCAAGAGCCATTCTGCATGGCAGAGTCCCCTGTCTTACCCCCAGCTCAAAATACTATGAATAAGGACCACAGTTCTCTGTTCACTCAGGAATGCCAGATATGAAACCACAATCAAGCTTCGATCTCTTCAGCACAGCATGCTCCACATGCCAATCTACATGTTTGTTGAAAAAAAAAGATTCTACTGGAATAAGTTTCTATTATAAGCTCTCACTGTGTACATTTTTTGGAGTTAGTGTATAATTCCTGCAGCAGAACCCAATATCTTTTCTGTTTTACAACTGCACATAAATACAACTGCCTTCCATCTAAAAAAAATAAATATTCACAATGTCTGTTCAGTTTGCCTTCTCGCAGCATCTCTCTCCCTCTGCCCAAATATAATCACACTTTCTAACCCAAATCACTCATGGTGGGGGGGGGAGAGCCAAACAAATCTCACATTCATAAACTCAGATGACAGCCACCCCRAGCCATAGGAATAGCACGGAATTTATTGGAGCCGTTAGCCCAGTACAAAGCAACTGGAGTAAACAGCGACTTCCAAAGGAGGCAAAGTTATTTGGAGCAGCTAAAGCATGCAAATGGTAGAGACATTGATAGCTGAGGCAATTATTATTTCCTTTCCCCACAAACCCTTTTCCTTTTTGCAGCCTGGCCAAATGAGTTTCTCTGCAGATGCTGGAGGCACTGGAATCTGATGAAAATTACGGTGTTTTCTATGGTGGCCCTCAAGTTGTCAATACAAGAATGAAAAACAATTTCCAGCTTGCCCATCACTGTGAATTCAGTGGGAATAGTGTTTACCCCAATAATATGTTCACTGGGTCTTGGTTTCTTCTTGGAGTTGGTGAAGCAGGTTGAATGACCAAGCCTGTCTGTGTGAAGCAAATAGAAAAAKGGCCAATTTGTCTGGAACTAATTTTTTTAAAAATTTCTGAGCATCCATAAATAAGAGCTGAACCCAGATGAGTCCAAGGTTAAAGCATGAATTTGAAAAATAGAATAATTACTACTAATGGTAGTATTGTTACTGTTCTTAGCAGCCTCACACCCACACCACAGAGCTGTTACAACAAGAGTTGTGCAAAAATCAAACAGAAAAACAGTTCTTGCCCCAAATAACACACAATCTTATGCAAGAGACTAACAGGGAAAGTTCAGGGACACAGGGAGCGATTGGTAGCCTGGATGAGATGAAATGAGGGGGACTCCAGAGTCACCTACTTTTTCCCTCTGCCTGGTTTCTTTTCCCTAGCAGACCCCTGGGTCAGGGAGTCTCCCTTTCTATGCGTTCCCACAGCTCCAAGCATCGCCTCTCCTCTGACGGAAAATTCAGGGAAGCTTTCAGCAAGTTTCTAAGTGAAAGGTATGCAAGTGGATAAGACAGACGGCCTGGCCTTATTTGCGATCTTTATTCTTGTGTTGAATTCATGTGTACGTGGGATTGTGCCATATGTTTCCAGTCAGTCCTTGGACGTGGGATTCTACACGGGCAGGGAAGACGTCACGCTGAGCGGAACAAGAGGTTTCAGCAGCAAAGGGTGCTGCAGCAGATCCTTTTTGCTTCACCGCTGAAACTGTTGGGTTTCTTCTGTGCTGGGAAGAGGAGGAAAGCTGCCCTGGCAGGCCAAGCTGAAAAATTTTTTTGTTTGATGTTTTGGACACAAACCTGAGTGTGAATCAGTGGGCTGAGCACTGAACCGTGACCTGCCTGATGCTGTGTAAGTTTCTAGCTCTTGTTGATGTCTTTTAGGAGAATTGAGAGTACACAATGCACATTCCCATGGTGTGTTGCCCTACTTGGTACTTCTGCTTATCACCACACTCTGTGGTCTTCCTGCAACCCAGACATCCCTAGCCCAAGATGTGTTGCACAGCTGGAACCTTTCAAAGACTTTTGGGCCAGACACAACTGTAAAATTGCTTCGCAGCTCAAAGAACTAAAATGCATTTATTACCCCCTTTATAATGTGTTATTAATTGACAGTCTAAAAATCATCCCATAGCACCTCAAAATGTTGCACACAACAGCAAAATAATCTCATTCCTAAAAACCATCATAGAAGTATATGACAACACACAATCCTATGACATAGTTATTTAATGCAATGCCAACTGAAAGAGCAACTTAATCGACATTGTGGACATMATTAGCAACACCACAGGATGCTGCAGTGCCAGCCCTGGTCTTGCATCACAGATTTACAAAGACCAGACTGTTACATTTTTCCAGGATAAAGGCCAATGTTGTGCAATCCCGTACCTACAGGGGTGATGCAGTTGATGGAGGCAGAACAGAAGATTTCCAGATCAAAAGGGTTGTCAGCACCTGAGCAAGTGTCATGCACTCAGCTTCTTTTCTACTTTTTCCAGGTTCAAATTTTAAATTGTTTATCTGTTGGCAGAAGACATTTCAACAACAAAATCAAACTGATCTCTTCTGAAGAGGTCAGCTAGGAATCCAGTTCAGCTCACCATAACCCACTGGTTTTATTTTCATTTTAAAACTGGATTTGAACATATTCTGGCAGGATTTGTGACTTCAGGTTTTGGATTTTTTTCCATGTAGAAAGCTGCTGTCTGTAATTCTCCAACCTATTTATCAGCTAGATAAAAGCCAGAAATATGACATGTAGTGTCATCTGGAGATGTTGGTATGTTGGAAGTATTCTGGCACCATCCTTGTGGGTTGCAGCAACAGTTGATAGGAAGAACCACAAAAGATCTCCACCTAACAAGGAGAAAGACTTACAGTGGCTGATGAGCAACTTCAGATGAGATTATGCCTTTCAGGCACCTCTTTTATCTCCCAGGGCTGCAATGAGAACTTGGCTCACATGCCAACATTTGCATTGTGGGGCTAAACAGATGAAATGAATTCCAGGATCAGGGTCAGGCTGTCTCACTCTTTGTCATGAGCAGCCCTGAGCGGCCTCTGAAGGCTAAGAGTTATCAGCCGTGACAACTGGACTGATATGAAACCATGACATTCTCAGATGGACTCGTGAGCCTTGACATCCTCAGCACACTCAGCAGATCTGTATCCTCCCTGGCACATCCAAGCCTGCTCCTTTCACATCCCTGCTTGCTTGTTCCATATATCTCCTGTACATRGTCCCAGTCTACACTCTCAACAGTTTATGCCACAGTCTCAAGCCATTCCTGACTTCCTTCCAGGGCTCTTGGTCCCAGTTTCTGGAAGTCATAGAATGAAAGGTTTGGGTTGGAAGGGACCTTAAAAATCATCTTGTTCCACTCCCTGCCATGGGCAGGAACACCTTCCACTAGACCAGGTTGGTCCAAGCCCATTCCAACATGGCCTTGGACACTTCCAGGGGAGGGACAGCCACAGCTTCTCTGGGCAACCTGTGCGAGGGCCTCACTACCCTCAAGTACTCACAGTTATGTTCCCAGATGCCCTGTTTTCCATGATCCCTAAATCTTCTCAATCAATAGGCTCTGAATTTTTCCTCCCAGCTCCTTTACCTTTCTCTCTGGTTTGGGTTTTTTTCCACCTGAAATGTCCATTCCTCCCCTGTCTTCATGTCAGATCCCCACTGGATCTCAAACTTGGTGTTTTCCATATCTAAAATTCTGTTCTATCTATCTATCTATCTGCTCTTCATCTTTTCATTTGGTCATAGATTATGTTCTCTTTCAGTTTTAAATGATAACCTCTTTGCTAAGCCTGAATTTCACACAAAACAAAACTATTCCCCTCTTCACTTCCACTTCTTCTCCGTTTGCTCTCAGAAATATGAGAAATACTTTTGACAAAGCTTAAAATAGAGATTCCAGAATTTCAGTTCCAAGAGGTGAAGCATGAAAGAAGCACCTGAAAGCAAGGCCGTGSAGGTCAGTCAGCTTAGGAGTGGTGGTATTTATCCTGACTAAAGCATGTATAAGAATTGTAACACACATCCACAGAGCCTGGCTTTGCTCAACAGACTGAGGAAAGGTGGCTGAAAACAACCTGACTGGCTCGAGACCTGCAGGTGTTCAGGCACTGCTTTAAAGCCACCTTTTACATACTTGCAAGAGCAACTGTTTTAATCAGACCAATAATGCAAGAAATAAACACGTCCTTTAACCACTAAAAGGCGTCTGTGCAGTTTGTAAAAGTTGCCAGCACCTTGAAACCATTTGAAACTCAGCCCTCATTGTGTTTCCCCTTCAGCAAAGTAGTTGCTGAGTTAATGGGCAAGATTGAAGCCAGTCAGGGCTACTGGGGTGGAAAAATGAGGAGCTACTCAATCCACAGGAGGCAGGTCTTCCAACTATACCTCAGGTGAGACTTCCACTGAAAATTCCACTCTCCATATTTATAATCCCTGTGTGCTGTCACTCTATTCACAAGTATTAAATTCTCCGCTCATATTTTAAAAAAAAAGATTGCCTTCACAAACAGCAATGTTTTTATCATAACTGTGTACTATTTTAATTGCCTTGTTCCTGTCACTAACGTCTCTATACCTTAGAAGCTGATAAAAACTGCAAAATATACAAATTTATCCTCACTTCAAGAGAAAACTCTTACAAGCAGGAGTAGAAAAAATGAACTGCACTTGTTTTCAGGTTAATCTTTGCATCAGACTGTTAAGAAACTCTGTTCTTTTGACAACAAGCTCTGTCATTCCCCCTTCCCTTCCCATTTACAGAAGCCCATAACTCCTGCTGATAAATTCCTCACAACCACAAATGTTTGGGCTCAGTGCAGAAATAACCAAGCAAAGTCCTAAAGATCATTTATGTTGAACTATTTTTCAAGATTTCCACAGGAAAGAGACAATGTGGAACAAGTATGTTCACATTTCTCAGCTTCAATATATATTTAGAGCTAAACCTGCATGAAACAATAAATTCCTTATCTAAATATTCCCTCAGGTTGATTCCAACTGAATGTCATCCCTACCTTCTACTTTCCAGTCATTTTCCCCATTTTACTATTATCCACGACGTTGCTGGGGTGCTCCCTGTCCCATTTAAAGCCATTAATGATGATGTTCAGCAGTATCAGTCCCACTATTGAACCCTGAAGAAAAATGCCAGCAACTGGTCACCAGTTGCACAGTCTGCTGATTGTTCCATGAGCTCAGTGGTCTGGTCATTTTTCCACCAACTTTGCCATCCATCCATCCATCTATCCATCTATCCATCCATCCAGTTCATATCTCTCTGAACTTACAGTCATCTCACCACAGTGTCACTGCTTCCTTTTGTTCCCCACTTTCGTATTGCTTTGGAGAACTGGAAAATGGAGCTTTGAGGTAAAACAAACCAGAGCAGCCACAGTTGGTCTGGCTCACACCCAGACTTCTGAAGCATCAGAAGCTATCAGACACCTTGCCTGTTGTAAAGACGCTTGGCATCCTAGGAAGTCAGGACCTGGCTTTGGATGACTTGGATTGTCTTTACCTCTGGAGTTTTCTGTTGTGATTCTAGATGTGCATCTGATAAGCATTAGCTCATATTTTCATACCTGTCAGTCTCAAGGCCTGACACTGACCTGTGCCAGCACAAAGCTGTTCTGCACTTCTTCAGTCCAAGTGAGAGCTCTGGAGAGCACTGAAGGAAGAAGTCATCCCAGGAGCCCTTTGGCCAGACAAGATGATGCTCCAGGTCCAACATGCAGCTTGGGACAACAGCCTTTGCTTAGTTAAATCCAAAGTTTAAGATCTGTGACATTTTCCTATCATTTTGTGACAGCAAAAGCTTGGATGCACTTTTCCTCCTGCTGAACCAACAAGACTTAAAGTACAACACTGTAACCTAAAGACTGCCAGAGGACACTCTCTGGCCCTGAGATCAGCTGGCACACTCTGGTCATACCCCTATTACCAAATTCCCTTAACTATAAAACAAGATGGTTGCATTATCTTGCCTATGGGAAATGGATCACGGACACAAATGTCATGAGTCAAGAGAAGCAAAAAGGCATAAATCTTACTTTTGACRTGGTACATCTGTATGTACATTTTATATAGGTATAAACCCACCAAAACCAAGAGTCAAGGCTTTGGATGCACCCAGCATTGCTGATGATGCAGCTGACTTCAGCAAGGGCCATTAACTTAATGCTGAGCACTTTTGCCTCAAATAAAACAGCTCAATACAACTATTTTGGGAGAAAATGCAGGCGTAGGACTCAGGCACTTTGAAAACCTATTCTAGGCTTCATCTCTTCCTGTGACAAGGAACAAATCAGAACATTATTTGATGATGCTACTTTTCTACTTAGCAAGCACTATTAGTTTAATAATCTACCAAAATATATAAAGAACAGGAAAAGCAGAAAGCATTGGCAATGCTATCTGCTGTTGCTATTATTATTTTATTATATAGGTATTAATTTGGATTTGATCTCCAGGAAATGGAATTTAGAAGCACAGTTATAAATGGCAAAACAATTTGTCCAGTTCATTCTGGAAAGTTCAAGAGCAAAGTGTGAGCACACAGCTATTGTTATTTCCAACAACTCCTGAAACACAGGTGAGCTTACAACTAGATCAAATTCAGTGCCTATCTTTAAAAAAAGGGGGAAAAAGAGGATTTTGAACTTGTGCCTCAGCTGACTCAACATAAATTCCTAGAACAATTCCTGAAATCTTAAATATTTTTTCTTCACTAAAATGAAGCCTAAGAGTATTTGCATTGCAATCTGTAAAATCACATAAAATTACAAAACATATCTGAGAAGAATTTGCAAAAACAAATGAAGAACAATTAAATATCCATATGCTAAAAATCTGTATGTCCRGATTTTAATAAGGTTTTTTAGATTGTATTATCTGAGTTTCTCATGTACAGCCTAAAGCAACATGAMTAGGACTACAGTAAAGTGGCTCTGCTGCTGTTCATAATCACAAAGCAGTTAGTAATAGTCACAGTCAAAGTGGAAAAATATATCCAGTAGTTTTCCTCAAGTATCTGATCTGGCTCTGTACAATGTATTCATTAATGACCTGAATCCTGAACCAGGTTTGTAATTGCTAGAAAGTTCATAGTTAATACTGGTTTGAGTTTGGGAGTGGACAGATGACCAGCTCACTAATCTTTGCCATTCATCTATTTCCTTCACTGTAATACAACCCAGATGATTATGGCAAGGAAAAAAAAATTAGAAAAATAAAYGTATTTTAAATAGAATATGTAATGCTACCCAAATACAGGGTTTGGGGCTTATTCTGCAAAGTATTTGTTCTGTCCATTCATTAAATCCTGAATAAACACAACTGGTTTTCTATGCTGCAATATTTTTCCCCTGAGATTTCCAAGGCACTCTTCAGAGCCAACCAATTTTGCAAACCCTTCATAGATTTTTAAAGCTGAAGGGAACCATTTTAATTATGTAGCCTTATCTCCAGCCTAATACGTGAAATAGATGAATACATGAAAACAGGTTCAAGACGTCCTAAATTTTTTTTAAAAGAGCAGTAATTATCTGGAACTGATGTATTCATCTTCCCCTCAGGCCACCACCCTGGAATCTTCTTCTGCCATTTCCAATTTACTGAGCTGGGCATGGATTTAAGCCAGTGCTGACCCTGGAAGAAAACCACAGCTACACCACAGACTGGTTTAGATTTAGGCCGGGGAGTTCAGGCTCCAACTTGAAATGCGGAGGTCAAACTCCAGTAACCAGAAATAATCTTCAGAGCTTTAAAATGGCAGGGATCCAAGGATCCAGCTTTCTCCTTGGTTTGATAAATGCTGCCCTGAAGTAAATCCTGGAGCATTTGTGTGTTTTTCACAAATCTGGAGGTATGCAACGTCTTTGTCAGCTTCTAACAAAAGAGAGCCCTCCTCAGCACTAASGACCTGGCCTGCCAAGTTGGGCATCTTTGGAGACATGGAGAGGGGTTTTAGTGCCATGTGACTGGGATGGGCAGACTCAGGAGGTACCAGGGCCCTGTCACTCTGTCCTTTTGCCACAAGAGACTTAAGGCAGAGATCACACTCTCACGCTTTCCATATGCAGGGAACTGGAGAGGTCTGGTGGCTTTCAGCTGTCACTCCCTTTTGCATTCTCATAATCAGAACAGAGAAGATAAAGAAGCAGCGAGGGTATTTTATGCTTAGGGCAGGTTTTAAGTATGGAGGTGGSCAGCAGTATTTTTGGGACATCTGTAAAAAGGGGTAAAAATCCCTTCCGGAGGAATCCTGGTGAAAGGCAGCCTACAGCAAGAGAAATCTCTGTTCCCCTCCATTCCTTGTCATCCCTACTGCCTTCCCACAAACTTCTCCCTGGTTAAAGTGCTCACTGCAGGCAAGCAGGGTCTCAAATTTATGTCTCATCTGAGCTGTGGCTCTTCCGAGCCACATTCCACGAAAATGCTCAGTTAACACAATACCATAACACTAGATCAGGTATCATCTGAGGGGGAAAACGTGCCACCTCTGGAGGCACAAACACAACTTCCTCAGCACCTGGGTGTTCTTGGAGAGCTCTTACTTACTAATTTGTTTTTTAATATATACAGCTATTCAATAATGGCAGAGGGGGGGCACTGGATCTGGGAAGAAAATAAGAAATCTTAGCTGAGCAGAGATGTGGCTTTGGAATGGATATCCAGAGTAGCGTGYCACACAAGGCTCAGAAAACTCAAAACCCTGCTGGCATTTGTTTTCCTCATGGAGTAAATTACGTGACATGGAGAGAGAGTCCTGCAGGAAACYTAAGCAGGGGATTCCAACTTCAAGTCAAGGTGACAGCATGGAAAAACAAACCCAGGTACAAGAAACCTCCTCTGTTTTCGACTACAGGTTTGAAGATTCCTTGGCTCTCCCCAGTCTCTGACATGAATTGGATTGGTTTTCTGGCTTCCTGCAGAGCTTGATATGAGAAACAGTGCCTCTATCCCAAAGGAGAAGTTCTGCTCCCTGTTATTCTTGCCTCTCTCAAATCCTTGTGCTGTGTGTCCATACACACTGCAGAACAGCAAATCCACTGCAGTAACCCCARAGCACCTTCTGGGAAGATATTGATTTTTCCCATTATCCATTTCCTCTCCAGACTCAAACAAGGAAGTGAAAAACCAAGGAAAATATAAAAATCAGTCAGCCTTGCTGTGGGTACACACCTGGGACTCCCCTCGCCTTAAGTGGGATGTGTGTTTGCACATATCTGAAGCCATAATAAGATCCTGCAGTTGTTGTGAGATGAGCTTGTACTGCAGAGCTTTAATCCAGAGTCAATTTTGGATGCAAACCACTGAATTATCCAAATACAATATTTTTTTCTTTTTGGCTAATTACACAGCTAGAAAGTTGCTAGAAGTTTTCCAAAGTCTGGAGGTGTTTGAGGCAAGGAGGTGCTTACTTCAATACTGACAATGTGGGAGAAGCAAGGGAGAGCCTTGTTCTTGATTGCCTCTGGACTTCCCATTTTACCTGTGACTGGAGGCACAAATGCTGCGCTGCAAAAATGTTCTTCACATTCAATTCYATCTTTAAATGGGATAGAGCAGCCCCCTCCAAAACACAGAGAAAAACTCAACTAAATGCTTTCAATCCCCTAAAGGTCCAGTTCAAGGCTTTGACAAAGACTTTGGGTCACTTCTGATTTTATCCAACTCTATTTGACCAGCCCTAATTGCACCAGCACATCTGGAAATGCTACAGCTAAGGCCCTGCCAGCACTTTCATTATAAACCCTCCTGTTTTCATGGGTTTGTAACTTTTCCTGAAGAAGAAAAAAATAAAGGAACAGCAGAAAGGATGAAACTTGATATAAAAAGTTCTCAGCTGGGGAGCAATTTTTGTATGTGTGTTGCAATATTTCAAGGAAATCAAATCAAACCGTCTTGAAAATGACAAAAGAATTCATAGGAAAGGGTGGGAAGCTAGAAGAGCATTTTCTTGAGTTTGCTTTTTTCTTTATTTGAAGTACATAGGAAAAAAATATTGCAGCTATAAACCATTTCTCAACTCTGACCTGTGGCTTGGCTTGGATTAAAAGCTTTGGATGACTCTTTCAAAGGACAGCAAAGAAAAAGAACATTTGCCCACAGCACCTGCTTAGAAATGACTGAGGGACAAGAAACATCAATATGTCCCTATTCTTTGGTGAAAGGTGATGTGAGAATGGCTGGAAACTCTGGGAGCATCTGGGACCTCTACTGCTTAAAAAAGGTTAGGGGCTTGCTTAGGAGCACTATTTGACAGAGGGATCCCTATTCCAGACATGGAGAGAAGCACCAAGTTCTCTTCCCAGACAATCTTTCCTGGGTTTTACTCCAAAGCCCCTGGCTGAGTGAAGGTCCCACTCACCTGACAGCAGAGCAAGGTCTGCTTGTGGTGCACACTGAGTATATCTGTTAACATTATCATTAATATTTCTTCTTTTCTCTTTTTCTTTCTTCTTTTACTGTTTCGTGTGTTCTTTGCTCAGAGTTTGGAGTGAGACGCAGGAGGCGCTGAGATGTTTTTCTAATTAGATTGTTTATTAATTTCTTATCTATGGCATAGCTGCACAGTGCGTGCTTCTCTAAGTTAACAAGGTGGAAAATGGCTCCAAGTTGTAACTTCCAAGGCCATTTAAAGCCCAATCTACCCAATTATGAATTGCCAACTAATATGCTTTTACTTATAATCCAGTAACTATTCATTTATCATCCGCATTGCGGGTTTTTTGAACCAATACCAAACTATCCAGACTTGTGAAGAAGAAGGAAGAAAGAAGTAAAAACCCACACCCAAAATCCTCCATCTTGCTACTAATACATTACTAATAACTCGTAAACCTAATTTTCTACATCTCTACATATTCCACCCAGTGACATAACAAATTGCTTTTTGATTACACAGTAGCAATCTTAGTGTTATCACCTGAAAAGGGAAGCCTTTCCCAAGGCCTCAGGTCAAACACTGTGTGCTTTTGAAAATCATTACCTGTAAACACTGAAAGATTGAAATTATCTGAACCCAGGGTTCCAACATATATCCACGGGGTAAGACTAGTTCTGAGGTTAAGATAAAGACAAACACCTACGTGTAGGTCATATGATCACATAATTGATAATGAAGATCTATTTCACGGCATGAAATGTATTGGCTAAACAAGAGAAACACATGGGCTGGGTCCTGCAGGACTTTAGGAAGGCACTACTGAGATACTTCAGGGAATCATAAAGTGGTTTGGGGTGGCAGGGACCTTAAATCTAGTTGTAACCCCTTTCTTGGGCAGGATACCTCAGGTGGCACTGAGCAGTTGGATCACATAATACTTGCATATATTTACTACAAGTTGAAGCACTTACTSGACTCTGTTGTTACCACAACAACTTCGTACCCTTGAACTACAGTGGGAGCTCAGACACCTCCATGCAGCTGCCTAGAATTATCCAGAGCCTCTATCCAGCACACTGCATCAGGAACCACACAGTCAAAGAACRCTTCTCATCTCTTGGTCTCAAAATGCAGTAGAAAGGAGCACAGTATTTTTCCTGTACCCTCTACACAGACACAACACATGTCAAAAATACCTGAAAAAGTTATTGCTGCAGCTGACCCTTGATCCATATATCAGGTTAAGCTCCATGAAAAACACATGAATGTATATCTGAATTCTTGCTTTGTTTCCAAGTTAYGGGGCAGATTATAACCCAGTTTGTCTGAAGATAAGTGATATAAGATGTTATTTGGAAGTGACCCTCTCTCTCTATTGACTTTTGACAGCCTCAAAGGTCCAGCTGAATACATTGTCTACTCCATCTCTTCATGACTGACCAAACAAACATTGGTTGTAACAGCAACTTGGATGCAGACGAGGACTAAATTTTGGTGTCTTAGCCTGGAGCTTATTAAAGTTAATAATTTTATGGAGATGACTTCCAATCCCCATSCACAGCATCCGACAGCTTCTGCGGCATCAGCCTCTGTGTTGCATTATATCACACTTGCAACAAACACAGCCAACTGTGGCAGGTCAGCTGGCACATGGCAGCTGCAAAAGCACAATGATTTGCTTGTGTCCCTGAGCCACAACTCTTAAACAACTCAGATGCAAATATGCAATTTGCATTCTCCCCAGTTCGAAGACACTTAAATCCTAATGTAGATTGATAAGAACTTGACGGAAGAAGAAAGTTTTTATTACAATTTTTTAAGCCTGTCTCTTGTCTAGGCGGAGATGAAAGCACTGAGGAAACATACTGGGAATTGTATTCATTACATGAACCAGCCTGGCTAAAATCAGAACCTTATTGACATGTCTTCACTTGGGAACTGTGGGTTTKGTGACAACAGCTGCACAGGTACAAAACTATTTACTTCTGGAATAGCAGTTAAGGTCACCTGTGATCAAGAAAGGTGCACTGCAAATCAGGATGGTGCAGGGAAGAGCACTGGGATCATCAAAGGAATGTGGAACTTCATACATGGGAGAAGAGGCTTGTTTTAAGTATCAGAACAGAAGCAGAAAGCTGATATGACTATTTAAACTACAGGACAATTTTGGCATAAGGACAAATGGGTACTAACTGTCCATGAATACATTTCAGATGGACATCATAAAAGAGTTTCAAACTGTCAGGAGAGTGAGGGTTTGAAGCAGCTTTCCCATAGGAGCAGTTATGGCAAGAAACCTAACCCMTTTTATGAAGGAACACACCAAATTTATGAACAGATTATGTTACGTGGGAGGCTGAGGTAGCATGTGGCTGAATTGGTTGATCCACAAGGCTCCATTCAGGCTACCTCGGAGAAAATTTTAGAATTCAATTTTCAAATGCCCTTTATACTTTCTGTGTGTAATACTGAGTGTAGAAATGCTTTCASTTTGCAGCTAAGCCTTCTATTGTGTAATTTCCACCTTGGACAAATAAAGGAAGTAATTGGAAAACCACAGGAAAAGCTGATTTTGTGACATTACAGATCTAAAATGAAAAGATAAGGTAAAAGAAATCAGTCCATGTGCATTCATGRGCTGATTAACACCCTTTGTAAAATTTTAGTATTAGACACCTGGGAATGCCTATTTTTCTTTTGTCTACCTGGACCCTGACCAGTGTGTGCCAGACTCACAGGAGATGAGCACAAGAACTAATTCACAATTCAGAGCATGTTGGTGACATGCAAAGCAGCAGAAAGAAGAAATATGTAGTAAATAATCAAATAAACTAGGGTTGTATTAGGCCAGGGTTGAGCTCAGGACAAKTGTCTAGAATTAGTCATTCTGGAATGAAACCCGGTTCACTTGGATCGCATTTTTTTCACAGACAACAAACCAGTCCATATATATTCCTGAACTACTCATCATATGGCCCATAAGTTCATTAAGTGCACCTTTATTTAATCAGAAATTTTTCTGGACTCTCATATGTATCAATCAAATTCTGTTGTGGTCAAAGTTCTAACCTTTCCCAAGTCTACATGACTTTGTCTTCACCAAAGTCTTCTTGAAAGGGCTTTAGAGTCAGAGGTAACAAAGACAAAGATAGGGCAGTGCCTTCCTCCTAAGAATCTAAAAGCTGCAGTTCTAGAAGTAGTTCTTCCTCTATGGTTATGTTATGTACAGCTCTTGGGGGCAGGTGCTAGAATTTTTCACCAGGAAACACACAGAGTGAGCAGACTGAGTTTTTGGCTCCCTACCTGTCAGGTCCTGCAGGATCCTGGATCTGAGCTTTTGTCTCTACACAGCTTGGCAGCTCCCTCTGCAACAGAGCATTGTCTGTGGTTTAAACAGCCCCTGTGAAAAAAGACATTTTCAGGCTACTCAGAGACCTCAGCTCAAAGCAACAGACTGTCCCRGGCCTGAGGAACAAGAAAATTGACAACTGTTAGAAGCAAAAAAGAAAGGATGATAAATTAATTCAAAAGCATGAATGTACCAAATAGAACAGAAAAGACCATTCACATCAGATTTGGCCTCTGACCATTGCTCCCCAGTTTTAGTCTGCCAGCTTTGCTGCCTGAGCATTATTCAGGAACAAGATGCAGGAGGCAGCATAGTTGAAACTAGGTTGTTCCAYAAAAAACTCTTTCTTCTTAATCTGTCACCTTTGCCACTTTGGTCTACTCTAGATCACGGTGTAAGACTTCTATTTGTTTAATGAAGATGTGCACCACCATTTATCATACGCAGCTACATCCACTGGCTGGCAAAGTGCTAAGGACAGTCATAAACTGTGAAGCACTTAGAACTCCCCACGTCACTTCTCATCTGCCTCCAGAAATTCCATCAGCTTTGTCAGACACGATTTTCTGTTTCAGAAACTCTCCCAATTCCTTTATATCAGCTCATATTTTTCCAGATGTTTTGTGATCTCATCCTCTGCTAATGTCTCCAAGACCTTGCCTACTGTCAAAATCAAACTTTATTGCAAGGCTGTAACTCCCTGATTTCACCTTAGTCCTCTTCGTATGGAATGGGTTTACATTTCATTGTTCTTGTCCCTTAGTACTCTTTCCTGTTACAGTATGCTCCTAAGTTTTCTTTAGCCGACCAGTATCCTCTTCCATCATCTTTTTCATGAGATTCAGGTGTGACCAGCTGAGCCCTACAGCTGTCTCCTTTTCCTGGTGATTTTCTTAATTTTTTTTTTTTTTTTTAAGGCTGATCCTCAAATTGCTTTGGCTTTCAGAATCTTTTGTTTTAATTTCTGGCACTGTATTTTGTTTCTTCCTGGAGACCTACTTATCACTGATGGTAGAGGACTTAGGCTGAAGTAATGATGATACATTAGCTAAGACAATCCACAGGCTGACCATTGTTTATAGAGCTTTTTATGTCCAGACAAGACTGGTAGTGATAAAAGATAATGAACATCATGTGTCTTCTACTGCTTTATGTGCCAGTGAAAAACTGTTCAATTTACTGATATTTTTATCTGGAATATCAGACCCGGCAAATTGTTCTGAAGTCCTGTGGTCATGTGAGCTGGAAGAATATGTTCATGGGGATGAGATGGTCACAACCAAGGGCTACAGCAGCTGCAAATCAGCTAATTTGTCCACCATGAATGTGTCCAGACCCACAAGGAAATGACACACTGGATTTTCATTGAGACATTCCCTCTTCTAATCACAGGCATGAGAAGATTTGGGCCAGTCCTGAGGCTAAAGGAGTGATTTGAGTCCAGGCATCTTGCAGTCCTCCAGTATCCCCAAAAGATGTCACTTACTTTGGAACCATTTTGCAGAATATGATAATAGTTAAACACATGGGGATACATAATTGCTTCAAAAATGCTTAACATTCAACAAATTGTAAAGCCTATTTGTAATTCATCCTGTCAAATTTTGTGAACAAGATATATTTGCATTTTAAGTTTATGTGCAGTATTAAGAGGCATAGTTACATAAAATTTACACTTTCTCTTTTAATCTTTTTTTAAAATTTTTTTCAGTAGAGAAAAAAAATCTCATTTTAAAGCCAAAACCTGACAGTCTAGTTTTTGAGTGGGCTTGTAATTCCTCAAAACAGGCAAGAACCCCTTTTCATCAGGCCAATCAGAGGCTTTGTGCCATGAAAATGGTTTGACTGGATGCAGGGATCCTTGCTTAAACAGGGACCAGCTAGATGGAGGTTCTGCACAAAGCTCTTGTTTTCCCTGTCCCTTTTCTTGAATTAACTGCAGGGTTTAGTTGTTTATGGGCTCAGTAGTGCAGATTCAAGTCTATTTAGCCATAGAATTGAACAATCCACATGGACTGAGATCCTGCACCAGAGGATTTAGGGACCACAACTCTCAGAGATGTAGGACTATGTTTGATTCATTGCTGCTCTGCTTTGTAGGAAATTTCCACAAGGACTTGCACAAGGGCTTTTCATTTGTTTGTTTGTTTATACTCCTGTCCTCTCCACCCAAGGAGCGTGAGGTTCCTAATATAGCTTTGAGGTTCCTAATATAGCTTTGACTCAGCTTCCTACTCCACCTGAAAAGTGGGGATAATGGCACTGTCTTCCTTAACTGGTGTGATTTAAAACAAATGCACTGAGGGCTTTAAGCTACCACTTAAGATAATGGAGGTTGATGGCAATTTGGTACCGATGGACATAAATAATAAGTAGATGGGACCTCCCAGACTTYGAGATTTTAGTAAATTATTGGAACAGTTTAGATTATTCTACCACTCAGATCGGTGGCAGAGTTTCCTTGGTTGGCAGGAGGATAAGAATTGTGTAACAGATAAGTGTCCTTGAATAAGAGCCCCATATATCTCCAAGCATTAGTCATTTCTAGCACGTGAGTTACACAGAGAGTTGAAACTGGTGATAACTTCCCTTCTTGCTGAGCTGGTGCAAACATTTCCTGAGGCTTTCAGCTTTACCACAATAGAAGGCTTTTAAAGCTTGAATGGGGATAACTTGAATTATTAGCATCGGTCCCCCAGCCCAACCACAAGCATGTCAGAGCAGCTCTTGCTGATAACGCACTGCAACAACTACATTTTCCTCACACATACCCATAAAATAAGCTGATACTCATGATCACCACCTAGTAGGAAATCGCTGGTTTGATGGAACTGCTGCCCCCAAATAACCTTTCAGCTTCTTCCCTGCGTTTTTAGCCTGACCGTTTCAACACACAAGCAATTTCTCAGTGAAACCAGAGGTTAACAGGTATTAACCACTTTGTTAACAGGTATTGATGGCACCTGAGGTCAGAGGAGTCAGTGGCTCTCTGCGATGACGAACAGCAGCAGGTTTTGTCCTCTGYCACTGCACTGCAGGTAGGAGGGCTTCCTCACACCCCTGGCGTGCAAGAATGACTCTGGAAGCCAATCCACTGGTTTCACCCTGGCTTTCAGCACTGCACAGCCAAAGGGACCCCACAAGTGCAGGAGCACAGATCATAAAACAGAGACCTCATTTCCTTCCACATGTGAGCAGAGCAATACTCTGTTCCAGCTGAGGACCAGCAGCATGTTTATAACTCAGTGAACTTCATATTTCCATGCCTGATACTGACTCTCCTCCAGCTTCTCTCAGCGGCCAGCCATGGCATTGTCCTCCCACTTGTACACAGGCCATGAGGAAATGCTGGCTAATCGTTAGGCCTAAACCCCCTCCTGGCCCAGCAGTTCCCTTTTGGTATTGAGTTATCTCCCCTTCACTTTTCCTGTCAAAAATCCTCCACCTGATCTTGCATCTGCTCACATGGCATGACATGAAAGATGCCAATGGGCACTTGGCAGATTTCTCAGTTTAGGCTTGAGCCAAGCACAGATATCTGGTCAAGCAGCCACCCCGGGTTTGCTGAAGGCCACYAGAGATTTATGTGCACCTCTATGTCCAGGCAGCTGAGGACATCAAGGGGCATATTGTAGCCACAAAAGTCACCCATGATTAGTCATTTCTTTTCCACAGAGGTTTCCCTATACCATCCTAGATTTCATAGAATTATTAAGGTTGGAAAAGATCCCTAAAATCATGGAGGTCAACCATTACCCCAGCACCACCATATTCAGCACTGAACCATGTCACCAAGTGCCACATCCACACCTTTTTAACACTTCCAGGAATGGTGATTCCACCAGTTCCCTGGGCAGCTTGTTCCAATGACTGACCACCCTCTTAGCAAAGAATTTTTTCCTAATATCTAATCTAACCCTCTCCTGATGTGACTGGGAAAGCTATCTTTAATTTCAACCGAGAAGAATAAAAGAGCGTTTTCATATTTGAATACTTTTTTCTTTTCTGTTTTCTCATTCTTATCCAAAGAACGAAAGGAAAAAAAGGAGTATTTTTCAATCAATTAATATCTTCTTTAAAATGTTTTCCTTTTTTTTTTCTCAAGTAAACACTCTAATAATCATCATTATGACGAGCATTTTCTTTCTGTCCTAAAAAATTATGGATAATATTGCATTTATGAAAACTCCTGCAGAACCACTACAAAAACAGTCGGACTAACAGGAGGAACTGAGTAGGTTTGCTTAAGTCTCAGCAAGACACAACATCCATAATGCAAAAAAGCAAGGAAAAGGTACCTATGACTGTAATATTTAATTTTAAGAATGAAACCACTTGAAAATGAGGAGATCAGGGGTTTTTTTAAGAAATAGAAAGGCCCAGCTAAAAGGCTCAAATGACTGCAGTAGCTATGGAGACTTTTAAAGATGAGATACTGTGATGATTTATGATATTGATCAACTAAAATTCTCCCTAAAATTTCCTGTTCCTTTTATAAGATCAGAATTTTTTTTTTATAAAACAGAGGAAAAAAAGAAGAACATATTCTCTTAGGTTAAATATGAAACATTAATAAAGCAGAAAAAGAAACAATTTGAGGAAATCCCTGCCAAAACCATTGAAAAACACCTTAAGAAAAATGTTCAAACACTTTTATTTGAAAACCTGCCTGTCAGAGAGCCCAAAGAAGTGACAATTGATTCAAAGAAAAGCCATCTCTCAGGCAAGATAAGATATCAGAAAAGCTCAATACTTCTTTTTTGAGATGCAGTGAGAGGTTCTTGCAACAAAACATTCCTCTGTGGTGGATTAAGCTCAAGAACCATGTCAAGATGAAGTATTATTAGCAGAAATTTTAGAACAAGCCAATAAAATTGAACAGTAAGAAATGGCCAAGATCAGATGTAATTCACCCACGAGTTCTGAAGAAATTCACTCAGAAAACAGCAAACCTACTAATTGTGATATGGGATCCATCACTTGTGTAGGAGCCTGTACTAGATGAGAAGACTACAGCAGCTATAAAGTTATCTCCAAAAGATATCTCAGGAATGCCAGATAATATTCTAACTTCTCTTTAATGCACGTTGATAGACATTGTATTAAATTTCCCTGGAAACATTCAAGGTCAGATTGGACTGGGCTCTGGGCAACCTGATCTAGTGCGAGGTGTTCCTGTTCATTGCAGCGGGTTTGGACTGGATGACCTTTAAAGGTCCCTTCCAAGCCAAACCATTCTGTGATTCTATGAAATAGCAGAATTGGTAGACAGAGATAGATCTGATATCAGGAATACAGCATCACATTTCTTAAAAGTCAGGGGTCATAAATTTGTTGGAAATATCTGAAGGAATAAAAGGGGATGGAGAGTATGGGAAGCCAGTTGGACCACTCAAACTTTTCTAAAGCTGTCAACAAAATCCCACAGCAAAGTATTTTTAAGAAATTAACCTTTCATGGTGAAACAAGAAGTATCTTGACATGAATTAATGGTTGAAACGTTGACAACCACTAAAGGACTGAAATAAATTGCTGGCTTTAATAATGATATCCCACAGAGAGATGAGGTAAGACTTGTGCTGTTCAACTTATTTGCAGAAGATGTAGGAAAGGATTGAGGGAACCAAGGAATTGTTCATCCAAGGTCATCAAAGCTGAAATGTATTCATGAAAGAGAGTGAACAGATAAAAAACTGACAAGTGAAATGCAACATCAATAAAAAAACATTGGGCGCATGTAGAAAAGTATTAACTGAGTTACATGCAATAATGGAGTATAAACGAGCTTTTATGATGTAGGAATGACATCTGAGTCACCACGGTCAGTTCTCTGGAAATCTTGCCTATGCTATGTATGTCATGTCAGATAAAAAGCGTATTAAGAATTCTTAGGAAAAGAAATTAAAAGAGAGCAGAAGGATGATTACACAATTGTAGATATCTAATCTTGGCAACACCCTAAACGGACAGATTTAGATTTAGTTGCTTGACTTGAATTTTCTTTTTGGTTGCTTCATTTGCGTTTTTGTTTTGAGGGAGATGGGTGGTGATGAATTTTGCTACTTTTGAGGCACAGGAGACCGATGTCTCACAGGCACAAAGCAGCAAGGACTTTCTCTCCGTGAACCCCTCTAGCTTTGGCAAACCAGGGGGATGCCGAGGGAGGTACCATCTTAGAAGCTGCTCCTTTGCCATCCTGCCTGGATTCCTTGGTAGGAAGGCAGTTATTATTATTGTTGTTCTTTTATGGGGAAGGAATTTTTTTCATGTGGCTGCAACAAGAAGCCATCTGAATCTTGTTGCTTGTTTGGCCACTCCTTAAGCACCAGATTTTGCTTAAATATTTCTGTGCCGTATTTTCACAGTACAAAATAGACAGAACATTTCTTCTTTTTTTTCCTTAGGGCTCTTTATCTCATTGCTCTGTGCAAAGCTGTTGGAAACATGAATATTAAAAGTGCAAAGAATTAGAGCTCATTGATATTAGCTAATACTGCCCTTGCCCCATGTAACAATTTGACTTTGGAAAGTCAAGTCTACATAAAAAAGAGAAACGCTTCTTTGTACTTGGTGTGGATGGATTATGATCATCCTAGGACTCTAGTTATGTTTGTTGGCATAAACTTAGAGAAGTTTCAAACAGCCAAAGTAAAAATAAATCTTATTATTGTACATTTATACTAAGCAGAGTTCACAGTTTCCTCTTTATTTTTTTTAGATTGCTATTTTGATTTTTTCCCCTGAAAAACAAATACTGGAATATAATGTTATTTTAACTTTGAAATTTATGGTCTTCCTGACAACAGGTAGTCACAGTTGCATTCTTGCAAAAGAAAACAAAATTAAAAATATAGACACAGGAAATAAAATTAATTTTAAAATATATGAAAACATTTATTCTGTGCATCAGCCCAAGTGAACAGACAAGTCTCTGACTGATACCCACCACAGACTGCAGTTTCTTGAATTGATTGATTAATAGGACAGAAATGAGGAGGTGTGAATTTATTTTGGACTTCAACAGGGTTGAACAAGGTTTGGCACAGTTCAGCTGGGCTTAATCTGCATTTTAAAGTCTATGAACAGTGACCACCTACTGGCACCCTTCAATGTGTTAGGTCCCATAGAAAGGAAACATTTTGCACTAGACTTCATTTCAGCTAATGTTCCTGGATTTATAAAGGTACTAAAAAGGCAACAGCAATCTGATTTCAAACTAACAAAATACCCCTTTTCCCTTAGCGGGATCGAAACTCGACAGAAGACTCAGGGAAGGAGGAGGAGGGTAGGTGGGATTGGGGAAACAATTTCTCATTGTTTGGAGGTAGATTGTTCTTTTGAGGGCAACATTACCCTGAAAATAAAATTAAATTCCTTTCGGGTGTTTTCACCATTAAGCATCAAGATTTTCGTTTAACTGCATGAAAGGTAGTAAAGAAGTAATAAATAACAGTTGAAATGGGAAAAAGCTGCAGAGGAGAAAAAAAATGCTGAAATGCTGAGAATTTTATCTGAGCTAAAAAAAAAAAATGGAAGCAGAAAGATCTCACTGTATTTTGCAGCAAGGATAATTAAAAACAAAGCCGTCTTTTAAGACAGAGCAAACATTCCCCACCATCTCCTTTTTCTGGCAAAGCCAAGAAACACCCTCTGAAGTGAAATAACCATAACAAGAAAAGGCATCTTCTTGAAGAAATTTTGACTCATAGTTTACTGCTTTATAAGCAGTTCAATAGAAAGATGTTCCACGCCAAGGCAACAAGTCAAGAATTCACATTTTTAATGCTAGTTTAGTCTCCTATGTGATTATTTTTACAACATCTGCAATTAAAGACAGATTTTTCAGCTCCCTGATTGTGACTGAGTAGAAAAGGGTTTGCACATACACAAACACGGAGGGAAGGAAAACACCACCTCTCTCTGTAATGGTCTTCATTAAAAACAGCTTTGCCCAGCTTCTGTTTTATTTCATTTTGATGATTTAAATTTTCCTTGTCTGGTAGGTGGTGGGTTTTTTTTAATTCCCCACACTTCACTAGTCCAAAGGAAAACTCTGATAGTCCACATTCCAGCATTTTCTTTCATTTCTTCAGAAAGGGGTTGTCTTGTTTGCAGAGGAACGACGGGGCTGGGGGGGAGGGAGAAAGGGAACACTCAAAACCTGCAGAATGACTGCTCAAACCCCAGGTTATTGACACTCACAGAGTTGTTGGGGGAGTTTCCTTCAGCTTCCAGTATCGCCAGAGACTCGGAGTGGTAAAACTGGTCACCCCTTTGCACCCTATTGCACCTGCTGGAGAGTCAATGGCTCAAGGCACGAGTTCACCCCCCAGGCTCCCTTAGCTGCCCACAAGCCTTTTTCTGCGCCAATCTGCAAACTTTGTCCATGTGTTTTGCTTAGTTCTCCAGCRTGATTTTAAAATAAAAGTATGTCACTGGCCATGAAATTGCCTACTGTGCCTTTCAGTGCTTTGGCACTGGGGTTGCCAGGACTYGCATCTGTCTTTGCAAACAAAAATTGCCTTGTACAAGGAAAACAGCAGAAAAAAAATTCCAGGAATCATTTTGTCAATTCGTTATAGTATTTTTATAGACACTGACTTGGTTCCAGGTAAAATAGGACCTTACAAGAAATTATAATTACTATTAAACTACATTTCAGGTCAAAATTTMTGTGAATCCATCTCTTTCAAGCGAGGCTCTGGAGATAAATTTGCTTCTCTATGGTCTACAAGTGAGGGACACATAAAATCATATAGGATTGAAGGTTCCTTCTTTCATTTCGCTTTCTGGACAAACCTGACTCCCTTCAAGGGATGTATTTATCCCAGTGCTGGACTGGTGTGAATGAGACTTCGATGCCTTGGAAACATCCACGGCATGTCAAGGTGATTCAAGGTGGGCAAATATATGCGGGGGGAGAGGGGGGGGCATTTGGAGCTGCCATCCCGTTTGTTTGCTAGGATGGGAATAACCCAGAGGTTTGGCAATGTGTCAGGTGGGAATGAGGATTTTGGGGCTGTGCTGAGTGAAGACAGGTGGGCACAGGCAGAAAACCTCTTTTTAGGCCCCAACATCCCCGAATGCCACCAAAGAGGAGCTTATCAGGGCATTGTATTTTTGTCAGCTGGATCAGGCTTTAACTTGCTGGGGAGGCCCAAACCTCMGTGTTCAACAGTTTAATTTGGGTTGTTTTTAAAAACTAAACCTGAAACACCAATTTCCCCCTTGCTCCTTTAACGCCAAAACCTCGGAGCCGTAGACAGCGTGAAGCAGGAATGCCATGCTGCCCAGACCTTCTTTCTTGGGATGGGTTTGGATTTATAACTCGCTAACCCACATCCCGGTGGGGAGGTGGGAGGCTCCGTGTCCACATTTGTGTGTGTGTGTGCGCACACGCACGTACGCGGGAGCGCCGGAGCTCCGAGGGCTCTCCAGGACCCTTTGGAGGGGAAATGCAGACCTGGAGACAAAAAAGAAGGTAGCATTCATGCCCAAGCACATAGTGGGGTAAACATATTTTGTAAATGGAAGTTTGTTACTCACATTGTATGACGGGAGCTGCTGTTTACCCACCGCTGGTCAGATGCCGGCGTTGCCAGAGGCTGAACGATTCAGCGGTGATCGCTTATAAATAGTGCTGACCAGAAACAGAAACAGTGMAGAGTTTTCATTAAAAAAAAAAAAAAAGGCTTGAATATTTTTTTTCATTTTATTTTAGGGCAATAGTTAAAACTATGTGCTTTTATTGATATTTCCTTTCCCCTCCCGCACTCTTGTATCCCTCTTATAATTTTGTTAATTGAAATTTTTAGATTTTATTTTAACATTTTATTTTATATCTGTTTTGCTTTGTTTCACCACTGCAAAAAGCAGCAAGGGCAGGGGAAAAGTAGAAGACAAATAGTGAAATGCAGGAAAAATCCTAGCATTTGGGCATATGTTGAAAACTCAAACTCCCRTTTTTTAATTAAAACAGGTTTCAAATAAGAATTCCCATTTCATTAGAGACAAATTCTTCTTATTAAGAAAAAAAAAAGCTTTTAGAATTCCCGATAATAATAATAATTTATGGTTGTTTAGGGCCTATTGGCAGATACAAAATCTAGTGCCTCATTTCCCTGGAGAGATGGAGTAGCTCAGGAAAGCTAAAACTTAGTAGAAAAAGGTAGGATAAACCCTCTGGCATGAACTTTTTCTGAGAACCTCCCTTAAAATCCCCACTCTGCAGGTCAGCCCTGGATACTATTGAGACAAAAAAAGAGGGTGAAGGTGTGAGGAATCTGGATTTTGCCCTTCAGAYGTGTGAGAGCCTCCGTGATGGAGCAGCCATCCCTGGTGATCCTGGTTTGCATCCTCCTGCCAAACACAGCCAAATCTCTCCGTCATGTTGTTCCACGCTGAAATTAAATACTGCAAATTCCAGGTCAGGCACTCGCTCTTTTTGAAAGCTAAAGTGATCGTTTCCCTGTGCCCAGTTTTGATTTCCTGAGCATAAAAGTGATGTGTGTTCTCCAAAGYGCTGGCCCACACAAGCTGGGCATGTACCCACAGGTTTTGAAGGTTTCTTTTATGAATCTCACAGAGAAGTGTGGCTTCAGAAACCAGACAAAAGTCTGCCCTAAGTCAGTGGGAGCATTTCTTGTGCAAGAAAGCAGGACCACAGAGCATAAAAGTCAGGAGATATTTTTTGTTGTTGTTCTTACAGGCTGATAATCCATGGCATTTTATGAAAATTACAGGTTTTACTAGGAAGATAATGGGCAGATGACCACTCCTTGAGAAAGAAAGGAGAATAAAATAAAACTGAGTGCAGGGGATGGAAAATGAAAAGAAGAAAATCAAAGACAATATACTTCTTTTTGAGAATGAGCAGTGGAGGAATGGGCACTCCAATTGCAGCTCCTTCCCAGCACACCCTCAGCCCGTCGGGTCCTTTCCTCCCAGAGAACAGGACTGTTCTTTCTAATTTGGCAGAAAGTACAAGGAGGGAAAGCTGGTATTTTTTTTTCCCGTAAAGGAACAGAGTTTTTTCCTGTTCCACAAGGTGGCAACATCGCTTCAGAGCTTGCAGCATCCTGCAGGSTGCAGAGACAGTGAGAAACTTCCTAACTTTTCAGCTATTTTAAACATGTTCTTTTGGATTATTTAAAATTAAGGGGGTAAGAAAGCCATTGTTTTAATTTTCACCATCTTTATATTTTCTAAACATGTGATTTAAAATTCTATCTACCATCTTTTGTGCATTTTACTGTGTGTACTACCTSTATGGTCCCATTTGCTGCAGCTCTTTCTGTACAGCTTGGCAGAGGGAAAGGCTGGATTAACACACTTTCACTGAGTGGAGGCTCAAATCTAAAACCAGCATGGACAAAGTAAGAAATGGAATAAAGTCAAGCCTTGATCTTCAAGGTTGATAAGGAACCAAAATTTTATTTAGCATTTTTAGACAGTTTGATTTTACACCAAAGTAACTTCTTAGAAGCCAAACTCTGTGCCTTACAGACTGTCCTTTCATACCTCTCTTCCTTATGTTCCTAACTTCTATTTCTTTCCCTAAACAATTTGTTCTGCTGTCTTAAACAACACCTCTGCATTTCACTAACGRCTGCATGGCTATTTCTTGTATGGAAGTTGAAAGGGAATCAAAGAATCCTACCTTCCTAAAAATTTTAACTCAACCCCTCTGCTTGGTGTGTGCAGAAAGAAGGACATAAAAGTATGACAGATATGAAAAATAAAATAAAATAAAAGAAGATGGATGTTGTGAAGTTAACAGCAAGTGCAAGGCCCTTCATTTCCCACTCTGGATCATGCAGACACTGATACAAAGGGTGTGAATAATTTGGCACGAGTATCTAACATCCTATTGGCCCCCCCAGATAAGGATAAAAATGATTTGTGGCCATGCTGGGCAACATCAGTGGGTGAAGAGCAGGAGAATCAATCCAAGGGTCCTACCAGAATGAAAAGGGTGTGCCCAGGTGGGCAGGAAGGCCAGAGGCACCTGGCCTGTACCAGCAGTGGTGTGGCAGCAGGACCAGGGCAATGACTGTGCCCCTGTGCTGGGCACTGGTGAGGTCACACCTCCAGTCCTGTGTCCAGTTCTGGGACCCTCAATTCAGGAAGGGCATTGAGGGGCTGGAGCATGTCCAGAGAAGTGAATGGAGCTGAGGAAGGRTCAGGAGCACAAGTTGGATGAGGAGAAGCTGAGGGAGAAGGGGGTTTTCCAACCTTAATGATTCTATGATTCTATGATCCTGTGACTTCACCATGTTGTATCTACTTCAGCTGTGAATCCAAGCMACGCTCCTGTAACATTCCAACCACACTCCCTGCCTACTTCATCAGCAGCCTTATCTTTTACAAGCTCTTCAACCTCATCAGCTGTGTTTGCAATAGAGATGTCCCAAGATCGTGTTACCCTGTTCTGAGTACTCCACTGCTGCAGGGCATCTTCATGGCCAGCTTTGGGATACCTGCAGAGCCAAGTGAATGTGTTTTGCAGCCTCTGTGCACCCTGACTCCTCTCAGCTGCCCTTGCAGTGATGGTATCAGGCACACTTATGAGCAGTTGTTCCCCAAAATTACACAATATCCTCTGCTACAAAGGTAAATGGGATCAATGGGCAAGCAAAACTCAGGTTGCCTTCATGCTGCCCATGGGGGTTGGCACAAGATGATCTTTAAGGCCCCTTCCAGCCCAAACCATTCTGTGGTTCTAGAGAGTGTGGTACTGGCTCTCCAGAGCAATGAGGCAAATGTATGCATAATGCATTTGGAGATGAGAATTATTGTGGATACAGGCACCAAGTCTGGGAACAACACTTCCAAAAACACAGCCAGGCTCATTCCAAAGGATTGTTGGCAGTATCAGGCCTGGTGCTGGTGAAATGTTTCTGCCTCTCTGTAGGTCATTGCTGTCTGGAGCCAACTCGCTGTTGATACACCCCTGAGGTAAGAGCTGAGTGCAGACAGTGTCTTTCATTAACCCCTCTGCAGTCACCATCTCTCCTGCTGCTCAGAAGTGAACTGGGAGTGGGGGCTTTCCTTTGGCTTTGCCTGTCTCTTCCCAAGCCAAGTTTCTCCATCACTCCATGGAGAACAACCATATGTTTGTTTTTAGTTGGGCCACAGGGCCCAGAGATGCCTTAATAATGGACATTCATTTGATTTGTGTATAAATGAAGAACTAGAGAGGGCAACTCAGCTCTTATTTTTCACAGCCCTGGCTTCTCCAAGGAAACCTTGGACATTGCTTTTGGTTAACAGCACAGATTGGAGGTAGGAGTGCCAATACAAAGCTGATCCCCCCTTAGCAGCTGAGCAGGCTTTAACTTTTCCTTTCTTCCTCCTCTCCTCCCCCTTATTTTTTCCATTGTAACTCAGAGTGCATTTTTGCAAGATATCCCTGAAATTACTATTACTACAACGCAATATTAGATCAATGCAGTGGTAACACACTCCAGATTGTTATGGCATTCGCATCTTGATGCCTTCCATACTGTCTTGTGGAATCTAACCTAATACCACGATTAAAATGCCTTTTCCATTTCTCTAAGGCACTCTGCCTGCTGCCATTACATAAATGTCTGCCTATCTCAGGTTTTGTACTGGCACCCAGCACCGGGGTCTTTGAGAGTCTAATGAAAAGAACCTCCACTCGTTAAAGAGAGATGAAGGTTCTTGCCAAAGCCTGGGATTAAATTAGGGTCCATTCAGTTTCTCTTCTCACTGACATCATTATGAATCAGGAAAAACACTCCATTCAAATTGTGTTAGAGCAGTGTAAAGGCACTGTGAGTTCAAAATCAAGCCAGTTCAGTTTAACACCAACCTTCCTCCATTTTCTCTGGCAGCTTTTTCCCACTCTGCAACTCACCTGCTGAAAACAGCAGCACTTGGTGTAATATAGCTCCTTCTCACAGGCAAGCAATAAGTTTCAGAGGCAGGAACCTTTCAGAAGTCACCCTCAGATGGGATGGGAGAGGGGAGAAAAATTACCAAAAAGATGAAAAAAGAAAAGGAGATAGCTGAGCTCCCACAGACTTAGTGCCATAGTCTTCGAAGGTGGCAGAAAACAGCTTGGTTGCTGCCAAAATGAAGAGTGGGGCTTCAGATATTGTGTGACCTGGGGCTGACAGCAGAAGGAGAAGCAGCAGCCCATCTCTTTATTCTTTACTGTGAGGGTTGTGAGGCACTAGAAGAGTTTGGCCAGAGAATTTGCAGATGCCCCATCCCTGGAAGTGTGCAAGACCGTGTAAAGTGTCCCTGCCCGTGCCGGGAGGTTCAAACGAGATGGCCTTTAAGGTCTTTTCCTACCCAAATGACTCCATGATTTCATGATCTCTTGTTGGGAGCTGCAGCCCTGGTCTTGCACCCCTCTTCACACCCCTGACAGGACCCAGAAAAGCAAGGCAGATGCACAGCGGGAAGCACCACTCACACCACCAGATTTTCCAAGCCTTCACTCTGAAGGGCCATACTCACAGTCAGATGGGAATTCTCACTCTTGCCCCACCATGAAAGCAGATGAGAGAAGCCAGCAGAGGGAGCCTTCATTTTCCAGTGTCTCCAGGGATGAGAATAATCTTACCATGAGATTAAATGTCCACAGAGAGCTGTGTCTCCCTAGTCCAGGCACGATATCGGCAGGCTGGTAAGAGCAGTTTAGCGCTATCTTGGTTAAGAAGTGGGTGGTTCCCACCACACTGAGAGCCAAGGAAGGAAGAAGGAAGCCCTTGATGACAACCCAACAGGTCTTAAGCTCATTTCCCACAAATGTGAAACTACTGGCTTCAGTGGGATCCCACAACACAGTTGGCATTCAACCGGGAAATCTTTGTTGGTGGTATAATCCCAAGGTTTCCTGCATCAGCAGTGAAGAAAAATAAATACTTTCAAGAGGCTATTTGGGTCTTAGATGGGAAAAAAAGGCTGTTCCAGAGGGATGGGATGAAGCTGGGCCAAGGAGAACAAGCCATTTGGGGAATCAAATGGAATTTAAAAGACCTGTCCATTAAAGTATGTCTGTGTCCCCAGATTTTGAAAAATCCTTTCCAGAAGGGTCATACTATCATTCCACACAACATCACAACATTCATCCTGTGCAATTTTCACTTTAAAGCTGAAAAAACCACTTGATTTTCAGGATTCCCTCTAGAATGTCTCCTGTCTGCTCTTCTGACATTATTAAACCAGGTCAGATTTGATTTCTTTTTTTTTTTTTTAATAAGGACAGATTTCTGGGAGACTTTTCAGTTTGAGGGATGTTTGTATGTCTGCTGCCTATGGCAGCAGTGCTGGCTCATGGAATCTTGAATTATTGATTAAACTGCAGTGTGGTTTTCCAAGTGGTGTCTTGTGCTAGGTTATTTGGGAATATTCTCCAAGTGTAACAAAATGGAGTAGGGCACTCCCCTACTTTATGTGTCTGTGACCCCTGGAGTGGAAGAGAATCCATTTCATTTGGTTTATAGCAAACTGAAACGCTGGGATTTACTTGTGCATTGATGTTACCTGCAGTCTGGGCACTGGTGATGGGCTCTGTCCTGTGCATCACTATTCCTGTGATGTGGATGGGATGTAGATGTACTGTCAATCTTCCTTGTAGAGCCACAGAAAAAGACATGAGATAAACTGTGAAAAACAGGGGATGTGAAAAAAATCATTAGACAATAATTAGACTTATTTGTTACTGTTGTCTATAAAGGGAAATCAATGCAGCTTTGTGAAATAAACAGWTTGCATGAAATCAGTCTGTGAAGCCCACATGCAAGCACTGCTGTCTCTCTTTTGTGATAAAGAAAATAGGTTTGTTAGTTAGGAGACTTAACAAAGTGTTCTCATAGCCACAGCAATATTACTATCAGTGCTAGCAATAATAATATAAATTATAATAAAGAGAATGGTAATAATAGTAGTAATAATGCTATTATTTCGATTGTATGTCAAATTAAGAAAATCCATAACAAACACTCAGCCAAATTGTCAGCAAATTGTTCTCACTGATAATCTGCATGGAAAGCTGCTGGCTAAGTCTTAGCGGAATTAAATCCTGGTCCTACCTTGAGTCACTACGGAATGCCAACATCTTGTCCTCAGTAATTAAGCACGTAGAAGAGAGAAGCTGTTCTTGGCATCACCCACGGGCTGCGTGGAAACACTTGGACACACTAGAAAGTCAAGGGCAGTGCAAGTCTGACATGTGTTGTAAACTCATCAGGCAGAGGAGGAAACTGAGGCAGAGCTGAGTTATGCATCGCAATCACACTGCAAATCCACAGCACTCAGACCTGCACGTTCTCCAGCACCAGCCCTTACAGCACAAGCATCACTCCTCATGCACAGCAACATTTCCAAGTAAAAGCAAGAGATCAAAAGCAAAAGACAGCCTTTCAGATATTCCATTTCATCTGTAAAGGCAAGCGTAGGAAGATTGAAATGATTATTTTTTTTCTTCTTGCCCATTCGATTAACATATGTTTGTCTGTGTTTCAGTATTTTACCACATATTTATATGAAATCCCTCTGCCTGTTTTTTTTTTCCTTTGGCCTCTCACAGGCTTTCACTCATGCTAGACCACTCCAAGAAACTTGCCCACAGCACACCAACCTCATCTGCACAACCCCAAACCAGCTCCTGCACCTCAGTCGGGCAGCATCGGAGTGCATCTTGGTTGTCTCCAAGAGGAGCAGATGCTTTTACTTCACACAACCCACAGATAATCCCCAATCTCCTTGATGAGCTCGGGAGTGCTTGGAAGCATGGGCCACTGAGATCAAAAGGGAACCCAGTTACAGCCATGCCAGTGCCTCTTTTCCCCCTTGGGAAGGTGGGGTGAGTCACAGCAGACGACGCTCGGCTCTTCTGGCCGGCTCTCAGGGCTGCGGTTTCCAGCGATAAATTCAGCCCGTGGGCAATTTACTGAGGAATTACATCGTGTGGCGTACGCGTCCTTCCACCAGGATTCAAGCCCCAGGAACTGATGAGGTTCAGTGCAGAGCATTCCGACTTGGTTTCTTTTTAATAACACTTACTGAACGTGAACAGCTTTAGTAATCCCCAGCAGTCATTAAAAGCTTTTCATCTTCAAAGTGCTCTACATATGCTAATTAATGCTCACAACCGTCCTGTGATGGTATTATTAGCCCCATGTGGCAGCAAGGGAAATGGAAGCAATGAGGTTAAGTAATTTGCCTGAGGTCAGAAGGAGCTGATGACGAAGCCACAGGCAGAACGCCTCATCCTCTGCTCCACCACGCATCCTCCTCCCACAGCACTGTCATCTGCTGCCCACAGCCCTGGCTCTGTTTTGTGGTATGTGAGCATGAGACAGATACCAGGAAAAGGGTGCAAAATGATATTTTGCCTCGCATCCCCCCAGGCTCTGGCTATGCCACCAAGCCTACATGTGTGCCAGCCTGCATGTCACATTACCATTGCATGAAATGCACCAGCACAGGCCAATTTTCAGGGTAAAGTTGCTGCTGTAGCTTCTTTTGCCAGCACAGGCCCAAGCCATCCCTTCATGTCCTTCAGAACTAGTGGTCCCAAATTTGGTCATCCCACACCTCATCCTACCAGCTAATGACCCACAGATTTCTCTTTCTACCCACTCTATGGACATTTTGGCTACATCAGTTCTAATAACTAAACCTACCATTGAGACCAACTGGCACAGTGTGGGTGTACCTTTGCTCCAAGTCTCAACTATTAAGTCACGGAATCCTAGAATCCTAGAATGGTTTGGGTTGGAAGGGACCTTCAAATCATCTTGTTCCAATCACCTGCCATGGGCAGGAACACCTTCCACAAGACCAAGTTGGTCAAAGCCTCATCCAACCTGGCCTTGGACACTTCCAGGGATTGGGTGTCCACAACTTCTCTGAACAACCCGTGCCAGTGTCTCAGCAACCTCACAGCCAAGAATTTCTTCCCAACATCTAATCTAAGTCTCTCCTCTGTTAGTCTAAAACTGTTCCCCCTTGGCCTACCACTACCTGCCCGTGTAAAAAATCTCTCTCACTCTTTTTTATAAGCTCCCTTTAAGTACTGAAAGGCCACAAAATTAGGTTTCCCTGGAGCCTTCTCCAGTCTGAACAAACATGGTGACCCTTTCCAAAATGCCTATGGGGAGCGGTCTCTGGCCTGGGCTAACACCCTAACCATGTCTGGAAATTGCTGACAGTACTTTTCTTCTGGGCCACAAAGTTTGCCTCTTTGTCTTGGATATCTTGTCCTGAAGAATTTTCCAAGACAAGCATCACTGCCTTTCAACCATCGCCCTATAGAAGAAAACAAGATTGAGAGTCATGATTTACTCAGGATCAGGCGCTATGTTGGTGCCACAAACGTAAGCCCCCCTTTGATCCTCTGGCCCAAAATTCAAAACCTGATTATTTGGTCAGCCTTGCTTTTCCAAAGCCCAGGTACCTGACCATTAACCTGAACACACTGGCTTGTTTTACACCCAGCCCCTCTATGATGGGTTCAGCTGCCAAGGATTTGCTTTTAGCCCACATGATTAGGAGCTGATGAACTTCTCCCTCTATTCTCTACCCATTGAAATAAACACAGAGCTGTGTTTTATTTTTAAAATAAACAAAGGCAGGCTGGACTAAAACCATCGTAGGAATGGCCCTAATTCTGTTCTTGGCTGAACTGCCACTTGTAGAAGGTTGTTTTACGCTTATAGGGAGAAATGACTTATTACTATCAGAATAATAAACTCCTTCCTTTTATGCTTCAAATCAAACTGCAATCTGGCCTGTGCAGAACACATTTCCCACTCCTCCTCCTCATTCTCTTCTTCCTCTACCATGGGCTTCAAACACAGAATCCAGATGCAAGCTATTTTTCCCCCAGCCGAAGGATCTGACTTTTTGGCAAGCTGTGCAAGCTGTTGTGTGGGTGGTTTTAAAACTTCCCTCTGGGCCTGTCATGTGGTTAGGGCTGTCTGGATTGCTCTGAACTTCTGGACACCATTTTCCTTTGACTCACCTTTTATTCCAGCAGAAGCTGGGACCAAGTGTGCCTTGCAAATGGGACTACCCAGAACTGCACTGTGGAGCCAGGACTCTTGACTCTTTTTTTTGCTCATGTGAAGTCCTTTGGCTGGGTTCACYAGACGATGCTGTCAGGAGGAAATCCCTGTAAATAGCTGTCTCCCTGACTTCACTTTGAGCCACTTCCTACTAGTTTTCTCAGTGTCTCTTCCATGAAAATTCATGCTCTCTCATGTGTTASCAGTTAAGTCAGCAGCAAAGTCTATTCTGAGTCTAGCAGGAAGGTCTAATCCCTGCCATCAGGGCCGCAGCTCTGCCTCTCCTCTGCGCCAGCCTGCCTTTCTTTAGATGATGTGCAAGCAGTGGTTTGCTCCYGCATCTTGAAACAGATGGAGGGATGGCCCCAGTGACTCCAGAGCACCATGAGTCAAACAGCCATGCCAGAATTTTGCCCTTTTCCTTTAATTTAAATTATAATAGTGTTCTGCATCTTCTGGTTAAGAGAAGATACAACTCTGGTAAAGCAGCCCAAACTGCCCAGGTCTGCAAGGAGTATGCTCCAAATTGAGCAAACCACCCCCTTTACCTCATCTAGGCTCCATTTGACATCAGCAAGCCAGAATTCTGGGTAGATCCCCAACACTGGGTAGTTACATCAATATCATTTCATGACAAAACTCTGAGTGTGTGGATTCCTTTCCTCCTGTCTTCGCTGTCAACAGCTTTACAAAGACAGGCTCTACACAACAATCTCCACAGTCAGGGTCATGTCCACTTTAAGTCTAACTGCTTCTGAAAGCAGAAGAGACTATTCCCCTGTGAGTAACGTTTGCTATCTCCCAGAGAAAAGCCACTGGATAAACCAGGAATGCAGTGATAGGATGAATGGCATTGCTCAGAGAGTGTGCCCTGCATCCTGTGGCAGGAGTGGGAGTTGTGATCCAGGGCAGGGTTGCAAGTGCTGACAAGTTTAGTATATAATTCGTATATATTGGCAGTGCTGAGTTAATAGTTGGACTTCATGATCTTGAAGGTCTTTCCAGCCTTAATTATTCTAGAATTCTATGATTATATAGGTAATGGATTACTAACTCAGCCTTGAGACTATTACAGGCAGATGAAAGTAGRCATGGATTTTATTTCATGAAATATCTCTTCCCTACAATGAGCTGCCTCTAGACCTTCACAAACCTCTCCAGAGGTAAGCATAGGCTCTTTTGAGGGCACTTCAAGCCCTCAAATATCCAAAATGATCAGAGCTGGTCCTTCTGAAGCTTCCAATGGGGAAAAGAATCAATTTTAAACCTTGAATCTAAATCCACATGTGTTATGTACCACTAGGAAAGGTACCTGAGCTTGCAAGCAGCGGGTTTGGATAAGTTGCTCAACTCACACRTTAAGTACAGTCTTGCCTGGCAGGCTCACAGAAGAGCTTAGGGAGTCACCATAAACAAGACAATAGTAAAATGTTTAAATCCTTGACATGGATTTGTCCCTTCATATGGAGAAAGATAATTTTCTGAGAGAAACTGACAATGTGCATTACAGAAATGAAAAAATCAAATTCAGCAGGTCACAAGATCATTATAACRTAAAGAAACGTTGTAAACACTGGCAAACAGGCCATGACAAGTTATTCCTGCAACATGCTCAAGCAGGAAAAGTTGTTGTGCTTTGGAGTAGCTCAGAAGTCATGAAAGTCAACTCAGGACATGAAATAAAGAAATGAGCAGCTTTGACTCCAGTTATGTTCAAGTGAAGTAGATAACTAACCACAAATCTTTGCCCAGAGCTACTTAACTGATGCCAATTCCATTTTTTAAAGCTCTTAAAATGTTTTGATTAACTTCCCTCGGTCTTCAGAAAATACAGTGATATGTACTGTGCCTATCRTTGAGCTTTGGGCTCCCAGGAAGACTGTTCTTCCCAGGTATTTCCACGCAGTTCAGGAGCAAGGTGAGATTCCAAGGGGATTTTTATTTCACTACAGAGGCTCCCTTGGCTTAGGGAACATTCAAACACACAGCTGTATACTAGAATACAGCTGCTTGGTATCTAGCGCTTGTCTCTGCTGATTGGTACAATCATGGAATCACAGAACCATTTAGGTTGGAAAAGACCTACAAGATYATTGAGTCCAACCTTTCACTGAACACCACCATGTCAACCAGAGCAGAGCACAAAGTGCCACATCCAGTCATTTCTTGAACACTTCCAGGGATGGTGACTCTACCACCTCCCTGGGTAGCCCATTCTAATCAACCAATTGTTCACAACCCATTTCATGAAGAAATTCCTCTTGATGTCCAGCCTGACTCTCCCCTTGTCCACCCTGAGGTTATGTCTTCTTGTCCTGTCCCTTGTTCCCTGGGAGCAGAGCCTGACCCCCACCTGGCTGCCCCCTCCTGTCAGGGAGTTGTGGAGAGCGAAAAGGTCCCTCCTGAGCCTCCTTTTCTCCAGGCTGAGCCTCCCCAGTTCCCTCAGCTGCTCCTCACCAGACTTGTGCTCCAGCCCCTTCCTCAGCTCCATCGCCCTTCTCTGAACACACTCCAGCCCCTCAGCGTCTTTCTTGTCATGAGAGGCCCAGAACTGGATACAGGATTTGAGGTGTGACCTCACCAGTGCCCAGCACAGGAGACAATCACTGCTCTGGTCCTGCTGGCCACACTATTGCTGGTACAGCCCAGGTACCTTTGGCCTTCTGGGCCACCTGGGCACACCTGGCTCATGTTCAGCCATTGTCAACCAGCACCCCCAGGTTCATTTCCAGCTTTCCAGCCATTCTGCCCCAGCCTCTAGTGCTACATGGGGCTGTTGTGGCCAAAGTTCAGGACCTGGCACTCACCCTTGTTGGTCTTGGTCCATCTCTCCAGCCTTTCCAGATCAATATATGAATAATATAGGTTATATAATCAAAAAGTCACGGAATGGGTCAGGTTGGAAGGGACCACAGTGGGTCATCTGGACCAACCTCCGGGCTCAAGCAGGGTCATCCTAGAGCATATATTTTATAACAATACTTTATATATATATATAATATTGTATTTGTAAAAAATAGGTTGCTCAATGGGAAGCCTGGGTTTGGCTAAGCACAGAGCCATTCCCCTCACATCAGCATGACTTGATAGATCGTGAACGCTTATTTCAGTGCCTTGTTTTGGATTCAGAAGCTTAACTGGTGGCATTCAGCTTTGAAATCTCGCCACAGCTCCCTCAGTGCTTCCATTTCATCATCTATAAAATGGAGGATACCATTTCCCTACAGGTGTTTTATAAGGCTTAACTCATTCATGCGTGCAAAGTGTTGAGATACTTGAATGAGCAGCACCRCACCAGAACAATTAACTTATTTTGTGAATGCAACCTCCAAAACTTTTCACACCCTCTTAGATATTCCAATACTTCCTGCTTCCCACCAGGCTGGGACAACTGCTTTCAGGACACTCAAGCACCCTATCTTGGCTGTGGAAACAGCAGGTGGTGAAAGGAACAAAAATGAATAGAAGTGGGAGGAAAAATTATCCAARTATAGTGGAACCTCAGAAAAGCTTCAGCCAGGGGTGGAGCAAGATTGCAGAGGTGTTTTCTTTTTTCTTTTTGTTTTCTCTTTTTTCCCMCTCAAAGCTGGTTATCAATTCCCATTGACAGCGGCGGCATCTTGTTCTCCATGACCACATCACTTTACTCAGCAAGAGCTWGTGAGGACTGTCACCACCTCTCTGAGTGGAGGAAGAGGGGCTGCAGAGCTGCTGAGGTGATTTTGTGCCTCTGCTCCCTCCTGGAGGTCCCGGGGGAGGGAAAGGGGAGGTCATGGCTGAGGGTCTCCTGCCACGAGTCTCTCTGGCTGTTTTAAAACTGTGTTAGCTGGTGGAGGGTTAAAACATCCAAAAGACAGATGGGGAGTTTGAAAGGCACAAGTGTGGTTTCAATCTGGTTCATCCTTTCAGCTCATCTTGCACCAAATGCTTCTGGGGCAGAACAGCAGCATCCCCTTAACTCCTCCCTGTGCCCAAACAACTTCTGCTCCTTCTCCCCGCTCAAACAATGTAGGAGCAAGTCCGGAGCAGGAGACAGTGAGTGAATATAAGTACTTTCCCTCACCCCCCTTCCCAGCCCTGACATAATAACAAACAGCTCTCCAAAAAGCACTTAAATTTACGAACAGTTTATAAATTCACAGACGTTGATTTATAGACGTTGGCTTGACCCAATATTAGACACTTTGGTTTCTTTTCTGTTTTCAAAGTGCTGCTGTTATGGCTTGGGTTCTGAGCACCGTCACACACCAGAAACAGCCTCCGGGTCCTCCCCGTGGGCTCGGCTTCCCCGCAAGGACGGGCTGGAGCTGGGTCTGGGCTCCCACCCTGCCAGGGTGGCTCTTCCCCTGCTCTGCAGGACGGCTCCCAGCTGGTTAGCAGCAGTGATGACAGGCTTTCTAGGCAGCTTCATTTCGGCTTCCCCGTCTGCAGGAATGGTGGCTGCAACATGGGGTGTGAGGAGGAGCCCGTGCCTCCGTGTGTGGTATTCCCTGCCTACGAGCCCCCAGTAGGAGCATGGAATTAAGGAGGAAAAAAAAAACCCCAAACACACGCTTCCCCCCTCCGCCCTCCCTCCAAAAAAGCTCAAACACAACAGAAAAACCACCCTCCATACCCTGCCTGGAGCCACTGTTAATTGGCTAAAAGAAATAAAAATGAGCAAATTTTCACTCCAGGAATGTTAAAATTCCACCCTGAAAAATCACAGGGCTGGTGTGTCCAGACTTCTCGTCCTATGGCCACCCAGCATGAACAGAAAACCCCATGTGCAGACCATGCCACCAGGTGAGATGAGGGTGAGGGATAACCGCCTTCCACCCTGTGGAATTTCACAGTCATGTCTGGCTTGGAAACCCAAAATTTGTGGTAACGTACGGAACTGTGGGCTTTGATGGGAGCCATGAGGGCCTGGCTGGGGAACTGCAACATGGTGAAAGGCAACAGCAACCGATTCCTCCCCACCCCCTCCGCACACACACACACACATGCACACACAAATGAAACACAGGATATCTATCAATTACCTGAAAGGAGCTTGTAGCAAGGTGGGGATTGGTCTCTTCTCCCAGGTAAAAAGTGGGAGGACAAGAGGAAGCAGCCTCAAGTTGTGCCAGTGGAGGTTTAGGTTGGACGTTAGGAAACATTTCTTCGCTGAAAGGGTGGTCAAGCGTTGCAACATTGCTCAGAGAAATGGTGGAATCAGCATCCCTGAAGTGTTCAAAAAACATGTGGGYGCTTAGGGACATCCGCAGGTTTTAGTGGTGGACTTGTCAGTGCTGGGGGTTTTGCCGTTTTGCCTCACTCCTTACAGTACCTCAAGTTGCTCACCCTGGTAAACACCCCCTCATTCACTCCCCAACAGACACTTTGCCACCAGGAGGAAAATCTGGTGGAGTCACCTAGAGAGGTAGTGCTGTGTCATTCCAAACCTTCACCTTTGAGTATTGGGTCCGAGTTACTTTATTGTATTTTTCCCATACAGATCTTCTACAAAAGACTTCACAAATAATAATTATTATAAGTGTTTAAAAGCCAAGGGTTTTCCATCAAAATAAAATTCTACCATAAAAATAAAATAAAAAACAAAATTAAGAAACCAGTCTACATTCTTCTTTGAGAAATCCACGCATTTTTTGGAAACAGAAAGAAAGCCAGAACTTTATTTTTTTGCTTTTAATGAAACGGAAGACTCAGTTCTCACCAAGTCCTCCATATCTTAGGGACCCTTTTTTTCTTGAGAGAAAAAAAAAATACTGGGGAAACCAAACATTTAAGAACATGTTGAATCGACCCTGTACAGGCATGGATTATTTGCAGRCAATTCTGCCACTGAGTAGCCCTTCTCCATTGCTACTCCAGCCCCAGCCATGCTGTGAGGATTTCTGTCATCACACTGAGGTTTTGTAACCAGCAACAAACCAGAGAGTAGGCACCATCCACCCAATTCATTGTAACTTGTGATTTAATACAGGATCTGAACTCCAGGCCACAGTTTCCTCTAGAGTCAAAAGGCATGAAACCTTCAGGTTCATGGCTTTGCCAACACAGATTTACATCAAATATCACCCAGCCCACCTCAGCAACAGAGTCTGTGGCCAAGACAATGGACTGGGTTCCAAGAGACCTGGAGGTTAAATGTAAATGTGCCGGCTCCTTCAGATTAAATTTCAGTCCTGCTTGAGCCTTGAGGAAACCACCCATTGCAAAGTTCAGTCCCACCTTAATGTTTTTTCAGTGGRGGGGAGATGGTGGATTGAGTGGAGCAGTATCCAATCCTCCCTGGAGATCCATCAGACCCACAGCAAAGAGACACAGACACCATCAGGCAGGGGCAGAGGGGCTCACCCCAACGCTTATTCAGGTGCCATGCACCCATGTGCCTTCCAGAAGGGGGAAGAAAAGAAAAAATATCCTTGTGAAAAAACGCACATAAAATACATTACAGCAGCCCCCATTCCTAATTGAAATAACTCAGCTCTTCTTTTCGTGTGTGCCTGTGTTTAAAGAGAAACCTGAAAGGCACAAGTTCACATTATGGACTAATAGCCTGGAAAATTTCAGTTTAAAAAACAAAGCTGGCTTTGAGTTACACAGGAGAGGCCTGAAAAAAAGCATCTGAAACCACTAACTTCTATTTTTTCCTGCACTTTTTACAACATAATATGGGTGAACGGATTTTATTTTATTTTATTTTATTTTATTTTAAAAACTTGCTTTAAAAAAATAATCAACACAAAAATCCTCTCTCTGGCCTTCATGTGCCAAGTTTCAGCCCAGGGCAAATTTTTTACAGCTGAATTATACACCCTGAAAAATAAGGGGCTTATAATGACAACATTGAGGGTCCCCTAACTATAGTGGTATGAATGGGGAGGGAGGTATAATAAGAATGGTCCATAGTGTGTAGCAGCAGCAATAAGTGAAGGAGCCCTTACTCAGCATGAGGAATTCTATATATCTTGGAAGGCTTTCATGAACCTAAACATTATTGCTAAGAAAGGAATAAACAGTTTGAACTGCTGTTGCCATTCATCCAGCGCTCACACACTGAGGAATACACAGAGTTGTTCTCTCAAAGCTGGAGTGAAATATTCCAGACATAACTCTTTCTTACTCCGGGGCTGGAGAGGATTTTGAGCTGCTGTTTGAAAGCAAGTTGGAGAAACGCTCTTGCTCTGGCAGAATTTTTTATTTTTTTTTAATAGCAATGATGATAATTGACTGTGTGCCTACAGGAGACAAAGGATCATTACTGGCCAGAGCTGGTATCTGTAGGTGAAGTGAAACCAAACTAAGGAGGTGAGCAAAATCACTGTTTACTCRGGGTCATTCCGTCTTGAACGTGCACCAAAACTGGTGCCCCAGAAAACACACGGAAAAGAAGTTCCATTTTTAAAACTGCTACTTCCAAAATCAAATCATCCAGCAAGTTGGAGGCAGAAGTGGGATTCAGGCAGGCACAGGAAACAGGGTGTCCATGCCAACACAACCTGGGCATTTCCTTACAAATGGAGATCAAATGTCAGGATTTCCATGGGGAGCAAATCCCTTCTCTGCGCTGCCGTTTTTCCTTCTCCCCTCTAATAACATCGGGTCGGTCAAAGCACTGAGCTTCTGTCATTCCATAAATCTTTAATTTCAGCACATCTATGTACGAACAGGCACACACAATCTCACTTAAAAATAGCCTGTACATACACATATCTGTTTATTAAGCATCTTCCCATTGTATTTTTATTTTCTGTTCCTTCAYGTTTGCTGTATTAAAGATCATGCCAACATTCATAGCAGCTCAGTGACTCCAGTCCTATTTGACCGAAGGACATGACTTTAACACATGATTCTCATCTCAAAGTGGACATCTAGAACAAGTTGTCTTAAAAATATATTTCCATTGCTACTGACTTCCCAAGAGCCTATGCATTACTAGCTCAGCTCCACAAGTCTACTTTGGAACCACCATACATTAAATAAGAAAATTTTCACTCCARAATTATTTACTATGGTGCCCATATCCCAACACTGCTGCTGCCTTTCCCTCCCCTTGACTAAAAGGCACAATTGTCAGTAACTGCTGATAATCTGGATTTCACCACATTTTCATACAACTATGATACAATTTCAGAGTTGTTGTCAAGACTGTAATGGAGATTAAACTTGTGTCTCTTACCACAGAAATTAAGATTGTACCATACTTCTTTCTGTATTATTTAATGAACCATTTCTTTTTTTTAATTACTTCTGCAGAAAATCAAGTCCATGAGCATAAATTGAACTTGCAAATAAGTATTCGAACAGAGAAAGTAGTTCATAGTCTTAAATTCACACTGCTCAAGTAAACCCAGTCTTTAATCTCTGGAACCCATCTTGGACAAACGTTTCTAGAGTAAGTGTCAAGTTTCTGGCAGTAAATTTGGAATAATAAACAAAAACCTCAGGTGAAGAAACTTTCTAAGTCCCAAAACTGCATGAGTTACAAAGTTAATGTTATTAAGAAGAATTCCTGAGCATGATATTTTTTCCATACCTGTGAAAGAACTGAAGTTTAATGAGTTTGCAAAAAGTTTGGACGTAGAAATTAGTAAAAATTACACATAGCTATAATCATAAAGGTTTGGACATGTAAATTAGCAAAAACTACGTGTGTGAATAATCCTAAAAGTAATTTCCTTGAAAGAGCAGTGAAAGAGTAGCCAAAAATTTCATTCTTAGTTTTGAGATTTAACAAGACATTGGAACCTAAAAATCAACACATCTGTCTTGAAAGTTTTGGGAGTTACTTTGTACCTTGTATGTCCCCACRAGACTCTTAAMAGAAAATAGAACTGAAGGAGAAAAAAGGACTTTCAATGYTCTATCAAAGTCTTCTCCTTTTTATTTCCTATAAGCAATCCCTTCTTTTTTGTAGAGCAAGAGGGAGAGGTACACATATGACATAATAGTCCACTGTAGAGTTATTTGGGTATAAATTACTTTGTATTTATATCTGTGCAGTAACCAGAAGATTCGTGGATATGACATCTTTCTGTAAAGACRGAAAGGCTGAAAGCTTGTAAAATTATGCTGTATCACTGCTCTTCAAAACAGTGGCAAATTTTAGTCGTAGATATTTTGGGTCGGAATTTGTATATTTAAAAAAAAATATTGGGATTTCCCTTCTAAATGAAGTGGAGCAGGATATATGTTCATTGACAATATGTTCCAGGTTATATTTAACCAAAAAACATTTTCAAAGCTTTTCAGTGGGGCAAAAATATTTTTTCTGAATGTCTGAAAAATCTTGGAAAGACATTTTGGAGGGGAAGGAAACGTTGCAAATGAAATGCTGAAAAATGCTTGGAAAGATCTTATTAACAGTACTGTGTCCATGTAAAGTCAAATGTCTTTGTGAAAGTTCAAGTGGAGCCTTACACCAGCGACAAGGACAATTGGGAGGCAAAGAGGCTGCATGTCCAATCCCAAAAAATCGGGTCTTCTCCAAGCTGTCATAAGCTGATCCTTTTTCACAGTCTTGGCCTCATTTTGTAGCAGTGCATGCCCACAGTAGCTCACAGGAGCTACTCAATTTCATTCAGCTCCTTTTCTTTACACAGGGACTTTGACTGGTCTCCTTCCTCTCCTTCACTAGAAAAGTGATTTTCCTAACGACACAGGCTAGACAGATGACAGATTGTCAGGACACAGCACATGTTTTCTTTAAGTGAGATTTTTATTTGTTATTTTAAGGTTATTTCCAGATCCCTGACACTTATTTCAAAAACTCGGGTAACCAAGACGGGGCTCAGAAACTGAAGTTATTCTTAGACTAATCAGCCACTGATCTAAATCCACAACACTAATCTCATAATTTGGCACCACAGAGCTTAACCGGTCACATCTGGATAAGGTATTCCRAGCTAACAGCCGTATTTGGGCCCCGATGTCTTCATCTTGTTTACCCTGGGAAGTAAAACACTCAGGCTGTTTTATTCTGAGCTCCGTGAGACCTGCTTGGGTGGAGAGAGGAGAATAGGGACACTCAAGGAGACAGGGCTGAAGTCACAGCTGCCCTTGGAGCACACAGCTGCGTATTATTTTGTAGTTCCGCAGTATTTTGTAACTCCATATTATTTTGTCGGGTTTTGTAGACTACACGTGTCTCTTACAAGCTCTTGCACCCTGCAATGAGGTGTTAAAATAGACTCCAAAATAGTATCCAACAGCCTCTGTTGGGTTCTCACATCCAGCAGTTCTGTGCGTGACAGTGTCACCCATGGGGTCCCATGGCAGAAGAAAGGAAGCTCCTTCCTTTTGATTGCACCCACTGAAGACCCTAAAAGAAACCCCATTATACCACCCACTCCATTCTTTCAACACACAATCTTGAGGGAAAACATTATTACCGTGATTGTTGCCATTACAGTAGAGCAAGGGGGCTGTGCCAAGGCCAGGTCCCAGTCGTGTGAGCGCTGTGCAAACAAACACGGGGGGCATTCATGCTCTAGGCAGCAAGAGACAAAGGCAATATTATTACCATGCCCATGAACTGAGGCACACTGAGATTATCCAACTTGCCCAAGGTCACGCAGGAAGTAAGTGGCAGAGCTGGAAATTGAACCCAGATTTCTCGAATTGCAGGCCAGGATTTTAACCACAAGGCCATCTTTCGTCTCTCTTGCTCTCTCTTTCCCTGCCCCTCCCCAATCTTTCTATTTTAGCACACTTTTGAAAAAAATTGCTCTTAAAAATCCATTCGGCAATACTTTAGGTATGCTGTGGCCTCCACAACCGTATTTAGCACAATTATAGGCTAAAAAGGAACTCTTGCAAATTATGTGCAAATAGATACGTCTTTATGTAAATCCAAGTTCTTGGAACAGAAATCTACAGCCAAAAAAATACAAAGGTTTAAGCCAGGGAGGAATTAAGCTCCAAATTTTTTCCTCTCCGAAGATTGGTAACTGAGGTACAACACTCTCCTGCTAAAGAATGGAGAGCACAGAGGGGATGCCTGGGGAGTAGTTACGCCAACTCTAATAAACCTGAGATTTCACCTAGAGAAATGTGGAGGCAATAGACACTTGGACATTGTTTTAGAGGATTCAGCCACATGTATGACTTTTTATATACATGTGTATTTTCTAAACCCCTTACTGTACAACTTGTGCAAGAACACTGAAAGCCRGGCAACTTCCTGATGGTGCACAGCCACACAGCAGACATGGCAGCTRAGCATAGGAGGGTCATTTGGTCCAAACTATGCAGCAGGAGCAGACTCTGGCTTGTGAAAACTTCAGGAGGTGTTAGGTATCACCTACATATGCCAGGGACTGCACCTGGGTCTCAATGCCCAAACCTCTGCTTGGKCAGTGTTAGATTTACTAGCTAGAAAGGAAAATTTTCCAAGACTATATTTAAGTTTAATCTCTTCTACTCAAAATCCTTAAGCTTGGTCCACATGCTGGCCAACCTCAGTATATGAGAATGGCTTCATTCATTTGTCTAAACTGAGCTGGGTATGGTYGGGATAGCAGCAGGAGCAATGGGGGAAGAGGGAAACCATGAGGTTAAATACGGAATTTCATAGGCAGAAGACAAAGATGAAAGGGTCGATAGCTCATCCCCTTCCCGTGACATTTCTCACAATAGAATTATGCTTGAATRCATATACAATTTTCTGGAACATGTTGAAAACTAAATGAACGGAGGATTACTCTGGTTTGGAGCTGGGAGGCAATCACATTTCAGGCCCACTTGTTGGGGCCAACACCAGTGGGAGTGTAGRATCAGTGGATCTAATAAATTAGCAGCTTTCCTGCTTACACAGCCCGTTCAACTCAGCATCACAATCCATGTTCCTGAAGGGAGAAGTACCTGGTGCTCTGTGCATGATGCACATGGCAGCTGCAAAAGGCTCTAAATATGAGTCAGCAGCGCCCTGGCAGCCAGGAGGGACAACTGTGTCCTGGGGGGCATCAGGCACAGCACCGCCAGCCGGGCAAGGGAGGGGATTGTCCTGCACTGGGACAGCCTCACCTTGAGTGCTGGCAGCAGTTCTATAAAAATATAAGTATAAAAAAGATATTAAACTATTAGAGAGTGTCCAAAGCAGGGCAACAAAGATGGTGAAGGGCCTTGAGGGGAAGCTGTGTGAGGAGCGTCTGAGGTCACTTGGTATTTTCAACCCTGAGAAGAGGAGACTGAGGGGAGACCTCACTGCAGTTACAACTTCCTCGTAAGTGRAGGAGGAGAGGCAGGCACTGATCTTTTCTCTGTGGTGCCCACTGACAGGACCCAAGGGAATGGCCTGAAGTTGTGTCAGAGGAGGTTTAGCCTGGACATTAGAAAAAGGTTCTTCACCCAAAGGGTTGTTGGGCACTGGAACAGGCTCCTCAGGAAATGGTCAGAGCACCAAAACTAGCAGAGCTCAAGAAGCATTTGGACAATGTTCTCAGGCACATGGGGGATGATCCTGTGCAGGGCCAGGAGTTGGACTAAATGATCCTTGTGGATCTCTTCCAGCTCAGCATATTCTGTGATTCTGTGATTCTCTTCACCATGTGCGTCACTCAGGAATGGCACCGGTGGCTTTAGCAGAGCAATCCAACCCTGTAATATGGTAACCTTTGGCAGTACTTGGACACAGGCAAAGGCTGTGGAGTTTAATTTCAGACTGATCCAGCAGCAGGCAGGAGCACCAGCAGTGCTGGCTCAGCACTTCCACCAGGACTGGCGCAACTCACTCTAACTCATTCCTTCTGGGCTCTTTTTTAAAGTGCCAGCTGGGACCGTGCTGCTAAGCTGTCCTCTGAACAACAACACTGTTAATAATAATAACAGTATTCAGGTCTTACATAGCATTTTTCACCTTTAGATCTCGAAGTGATTTACTATGGAAGGCTTTGGAGGGCTTTAAGAACAGATTATACAGACATCTGTCAGGAATAAATCAGATTTCCTGACCCTGCCACAAAGCAGCAGAATAGTTCAATGCTCTTTCCAGACCAGAATTTCTATGATTTTCCCCCATTTTTTAGAGAGAGAATGTTAACTCATGCAGTAACAAGATGACCTCTGTGGATCACACAGTTGCTGCTTTGAAGCCCCCATGTCAGCCCAAGACATAATAAATGCTAAAAGAAAATAATTGAAGCTGTCCCCACCCTGTGCCCAGCAGACATGGGTGGTCTCTGTGGAAATGSACCAGTATACCTCAGATTGGGCAACAATAAAAAGATAACATTTCCAGTGGTAGGAAACCAGATGTTGTGTGGGAGCCTTGAAGAAGTCTGTAAGTCAATGGCAAAAGTAGGATTTATCCTTCAAGGTGGGGATAAGCAGCCCCTCATCTCCCCCCTCTGACAAAGGGAGCTGAATCAAGTAACTAGACCGGACACTTGACTTTTTGGTTTATGAGCTAGACTGGACACTTGACTTTTTGGTTGCTGAAATCGGATAAGAGACACCACAGCCAGCCTGGGAAGAGGAAGCAGGATAGTGTCATGGTTTCTTTGCAGAAAGAGAGCTCCCATGAGCACCCCAACCTCTCAAAGGGCTCATTTCAAAGTCAGGCTACAAGGACTCTGAAACAACACTCTTTCTGCATTCTTGTAAACATTAGGACAGGCCAAAACTGCTGTTATAGAAATTAATTAGCAGAGGAGTTMAAAAAATGCAGAGTGGAGAGAGCATGACAGCAGCCTATGCCTTGCTGGCGAGGATTTTGTTACAGTGACACCCTGATGGTCTTCAGCTGCAACTGGAATAAAAGAAGCAGATCTCAGTGCACTCAAGAAAATTGCACCTTCCAGGTGAGGAGCAGCTGGACAGACCTCAGAGCTGCTGAGAAAGGGTCCCAGGGATTCCCSAAATGCATAACAGTGAAAAGGTCAGTGCTGGATTTTAGGGATTATATTATTCTGTTGCAGTTTTGCTTCCCTTTTTTTTTTTTGCAAGCAAGAACTTAACTCTTTTGTTTAACAGCAACAAAACTTGACTTCGGTTTATTTGGCGTGTAAAGTGGTGACATGGCCACTGAGTGTCCTTAGGAGCAAGAGTTCCAAGCACATTTGAGGTGCAAACCTGCCCTGTGGAGACTCTGCAGTGCAATACGTATTTAGTGGCTCTCAGGGGACTGGAATTTCTTTGCAAACATCACTCTAAGAAGCAAAACCAGCAAGTGCCAAGRAAAAGAGGAGCCATTCTCAAGCCAGGCACGACCTCATGTTCTTTTGCAAGGGACACAGAAAAGTGAAGAGAAATGGGAACATTCTGAACCRTAGGAATAAACTCTTCATTGTCACTGTTCATGGTAGGAGTTTAGTCATCATGTACTTTCATACCTGTATGCACAGACCAGCACCTAAAAGGCCCCTGGGAAAGTCAAACAGCAGAACAGATCTTAGCTGAACAGCTGCTCCACGCAGATGCCATGATTAAGAATCATTTTATGAAATGGAAATTATTTTAATATTTTTTTCAATAATTAAAGTATTCTTGATGACTTTTTAATTTTCATCCAAATTTGCTATAATTTTTTCTTGTTTTCTYGCTTAAGGAAATACAAAAACAAGAAACATTGACCTACTCCATTCTTCAGACCATTTTTCTAGTTTTGGAAAAGTTTTTTGATAAAAAACTTCCAGTGCTCAGTAAATRAAGTCGGTGCATTTTTAAAAATCTTTTCTTTACAGGGAAAATCTTCATTTGTGACAAAAGACCACTTTTTGTGGAAATCAGRTTTTGGTGGAAAATTTTGACCACCTGTGGAAATGAAATCTGTGAACAGCATGTAATTTGGGAGTGGGATGGAGATAAATTCAATGGACTGATTTTTAGTTTCTCATGTTTCGGAGTGAGGCAGGGATCCAGGCCCCTCCATGCCAGCACGGCCGCAGCGTTGGACTCTTATCAAAGCAGTTGCCTTTGGGGCTCTCACGAGATCAGGTTTTTACTCAGTGAGAGCTCCRCGTCTTCGAAGGGAGCAGGAAGGCCACAGGAACAGCCTCATTTCAGCATTGACCCCAAGGAAAACCAGGGATGTGGAGGGACTTCGGAGTTTCAAGAAACAGCAAACACAGAACGAGTCCTGATTTTCCCCACAGATACAAGGAAAAGATGTTCAGGCATAGTTTAAAAATTTTTACCAGTTAAAAAAACAACAAAATAAAACAAAACCCACGTGAACTTGTTCACTCATCACCTTGAATAAAAAAGGGCAAACCCTCCCCATTCCATGAAGCTATTCTTGGCCACTGTGAGCTAAAAAGCAGGGAGGGCAGTTTAAAGGGGGCAAATACAATTAATGCTCCCACTTCTGCCATATTTCTGGGCCCAGGGGACAAATCAGGAAACTTTATGTCAGCAGGAATGTGAACAATAAAGGCAAAGTGGGTTGCATGTTAGAAAACCGTTTCACTCCCCTTTTATATTTTTTTTATTTTATTTTTTTGCCCAGCAGTATGATGTGTTAACAATTTTGTTGGTTTAACAGTTCACACTTCCAGCACATTTATCCATTGGCACATGGGGGTTTTATGCATTTAACAGTTTTCTTCATTAAAGTGGGTTCCACTGTGTCTTAAAAATTGTTTTCCTTAGACTGCGTGTTTGTTATTTTATATGGTGTGACTGAAAAGCAGGCCAAAATTTTGGCCTTGGAAAATGCACACTGCAGAGAGGAGCTCGGCGCGGGCAGCAGGATTAGCCTCCCTCAAAGCCCAGCACAAATTCTTTTAAGAACTGCTGATTGCACTTTGAATCTTTTCTCCCCTAATTGCTGGAAGATTCTTAATTTGTCCTGAGCTTGGGAAAACGAATTGCAGATGTATGTGCTGCAATCAAAACCCTCTCTGCACAGGATCTTTGCGCGCTGGTGTGGAGACGTCCTTCACCCCCTTCCGCAGCGCCTTCCAACCACCTGTTTTTTTACAAAAACAGTGCCAGCACTTCAATTTCTTTTTTAATTTTTGAAGGGAGAGCAGGGGCTGGGGGAAGGGAGAGGGCGGCTGTTATTTCTACAGAAGCAGGGCTGGTTCTTAGAGGCATAAGAGACACCCAGGTGTTTTCACAGTGAGCCCTGTGCAGGGCCCTTTTGGAGCCCAACTCAATTCCTGTTTGCCAAACTACACTTTCAAGAGGTGTCAGATATCCAGAACCTGTTTCAAATGCCAAGTCAAGCAACGGAGGGGGAAAAAAAAAACAAGGGGAGGGAGGAGGGAAGAAGGGGGATGTGGGGAAAAAGGAAAGGGGGAAAATGTTCCTCCTCRAAGAAAAAGGTAGTTGTTCCAACTTGGCTGTTTCTTTTTAAAATAATTAGTTAAGCAGTGCATAAAAACAGGTAAGTCTGTTCTGCATTGCTCATAGCCTTGGCAGGCCCTGTCCTTCCCCACGTTGGAGGAATGCCTGTGAACCACCACTGCACAGGAGAAGGGAGGGGAATTGTATCGCCGTGACCTAAGGCAACCCAGCTTGTAAGGTTAACCATAATTTTTTAAACTAACATGACCTCTGTTAACCCCTCCACTCCAATTTAAAAAAAAAAAAAAAATGGAGTAAGAGAGAGAAACATGTTTACAAAACCACTAGAAGGGCAAAGGGGGAGCAAGAAGCTGAAAGTCTTGTTCCTTTGGTCTCCCCTCCATCCATCCTTCACTTGCTCCTTTGTCCCCGTGTGTCCCCACCAGTAACTGGTGTTTACTGGGCTGTGATGCAGCATGTCTAGGGACTTTTCTTTTTCTAATGAGTCACGGAATCATAAAATTAAGCCATTCTGGGAAGCCAAAAAAATTCAGCTCCATGTGTGCATTCGGGGCTTTGCAGGAATGTTCATGTCTGGATGCCTGAGTCACATGCTCTCACGGTAAATGTGATACATCCTCTTTTTAATGACACCATTGGCTTGATTTATTTATTTTATTTCCCTCTACTCATCCCTCTCCCCTCATTCTGCAGAAGAACKCAGGCTATTTCCTCTAGCTGGGATGCCAGGTAAACCCACCTCAGGCACCCTTTGCCCTTCCTTCTCCTATAGCTGCCTTAAATCAAGCAACCAAAGCCAACGCCAGCACAGCTCCAGGCCAGCTGAAGGTGGCTTGGGGCCATGGTCTTTGGTGTAGTCAGCTTTCGTGTCAACATTTGGATGCTGAGTTCATCTTAACCAGAAAGTGCCAAGCTCAGAGGAATCCAAGTCTGCCACAGAAAATACATATGCAACACGCAGCCCACACATAGATGTTGGCTCGGGGAGGGGACTGACTTGTTTCTGGGTCTCAACATTTTCCTTATGGCTTTTTGCTGCCTCCACTCATTTCTGATCAGTCAGAGTCGGATGTGGCATGAGAAAAAGGGTGTAGRTACAATGTGTAGAGACCTGACCTCGCCTACCACCCATGCACAAGCTGCAAACGCTGCCTGGCTGGCCTTGCATGAACACCTCCTCTGTGCCCCACCAGTTCACATGGCAGGCACCAAACTCTGATTTTATATGGAAGTGAAGTTAGGCCCCTCTTTAAACATTTTTTCTTTGAAATGGTTCCTTCCCTGCTTAAACAAGCATAAACAAACACTCCTGCTTATATATTTATAATTACTAAGCATGGAAAATCTACCAATTAAGTAAAGTTAGCATATAGAATGAGGGGGAAGAGGCCAAATTCTCAAATGGTATGAGTTGGCAGAAGTTCATTGGAAAAATAGGCTTCAACTACCATTCATCTAAAATGCAGTCCAGCCCTCCATCCTAGAATGAGCTCATGTACAATTTATTGTTTATTTAGAAACATAGAAAGGCTTGGGTTGGAAAGGACTTTAAAGATCACCCAGTTCCAACACCCCTGCCATGGGCAGGGACACCTTCCACTAGATAAGGTTGCTTAGGCCCCATCCAACCTGGCCATGAACACTTCCAGAGATTTCTAGTCCTGATGAGGTACACTGAACATGGGAAACACCGTATCTACCATGCAGCACTCACCACTAGGTGCCCTGAGCTCAGCTCTCCCCAAATACACTCTTTGGAAACAGTAAAAAATGGTTGCTGTCGCTGCCTGTTCTGGGTGGTTGTCCTTTGTAAAACGTCCCTGTCATCCAAGAGAAGACATCTATTTCCAAGGATGAAGCTGAGCATCCAGTCTGAGCACTGGCCTCTGATGGTGCTTTCTGGAAGTAGCTCCATCTACACTAAGTGAGAAGGGGATCTGCATCCTTATGAAGGCACTTGAGCAATTTAAACAAATTCCTCTCCCCTTGTAACTACAGTCAGTGATATGAGGGAAGTGCAGGTCTGAGAGCCGAGGAAATAGCCTGGGAGTTGTGCTGGTGGTAGCAATCGTCCCAGAGAAAGGTCTGGGGTCTAGATGTGACCTCAAAATTTTGATCTATGAGGACCCAAGGGAGGTGGGTTCTAAAGACCTTGTAAATGCCATCACTGTGCTCCTGCTGTATGTTCCAAGATGTGCTCCTCCTGTACGTGCCACCATCCAGCCATTCTGGATGTTGAACCATCCGCAAGCTGCTGTGGCTGGACATGGAGAAGCCATCTGGAAGAGTGTCTGGGCTTTTGTCAAGCCTTGAACTGTGTCCTAAGAATTGTCTGGATGAGTAAAAGTTGGCCTAAGACCTGCTGGGACTCTTCTCATAATTTAGCAGTATAACCAGTCAAGCCTTGGGACCAGGCCTTAGTACAGAAGTAGCATATCAGGCCACAGTTAAAATATCTCAGTAGTCCCACTGGACCACTGTGTAAGGCAGTTCCAAGGATGGAGGTGCAGCCCATTCATCTGTACTTGCACGTCAGCAACTCTTTTTGTGGACCATGTGCTTATGATTTCATTGTCTGATTTCTGGACAGAAAGTAAACAAAACATTGGAGATTCATTTTCTAAACTAAGCAAGGAGGAAGAGAAACTGCTGATGAAGAGGAACAAACTTGTCTCACGCTAAGGAACCTGGTTCCTCTAAAAAGGCATCACTGGCACATGTGTATTTGTGCAAGTCTTTCAATTCCCACCCTTCCTCCAACATGCTTTTGTTCATTCTAAAGCTGTTTGGAAAACACTGCAATTCTGATTGTTCACAAATATTTAGTGTCTCAGAGTTTGAATGAACCTTTGCTGCTTTTACAAATTCACTTTGAGTTGAAGAAAAAGAAATCAGTAACTTTTTTCTACCTCATTCACTTACAATGTTGATTTACGATAGTCTTCTGCAGTGAGGAGTTGATTTCAGCATCTTAATAGATGATGATCAAAAAGACATCTCAGAGACATTCGTGTTAACAGAGAAAACAGTTCTTGAGGCTTTCTGTCAGAGTAAAAAAAAAAAAGCCTTGTTTCTGGTGTAGTTAAAATAATGAATACATGAGCATCTATCTGAATATGACTCCCTTGTTGCAAAAAAAAAAGTTCTGATGATGAAGTTTCACCCAGGTTTGAACTGTTTTTCAAGGTTTTGGGGGTTTTTGTTATTCCCAGACACTATTTACATTCTTATCCTATAGTTTTTGGGCTCCATGAGACCTGGTGACTGAAGGAAGGAAAGTGAGAGGAAAAGGGCTGGGAGAGCTGATAACAGAACTTGGTATCAGATTCCCATTTCTGGGGCACATTCTCTACCCCAGCGTCCTCTGCCTTCTAGCTTCCTCCTAAATTTCTACTTAATTCACAGTCTTGTTTCTAGACGTTCTCCCTTGAGAAGGTTTTCTCAGCCAGAACAGAGAGCTGTACATGTAAGGTTCATTTGGTCTTAAAACAATTGCTGTAATGAAAAAATACCATATTTTCCTCCCTTTCCTGGAACACCTTGAGATTACATCAGAGTCATAAGGGAAATGAGGAAGAATCTGGGTCATCTTTCCTCACTCTCCCTTTTTGTACATTTTTGCCTGAWGATTTAGGTGAAACATCCAATATGAACAAGAATATGCTGAGATTCTCATTCTTACTCCTCAGGCTCCAAACTGATGAACAAGGAGCACTGGAATTTGTTCCAGGCCTTGATTCGGACTGGTATTGCATGTGCACATTTTGTAAATTTTTTTTATACACTGAAAGGACATAAGATTTGAGTAACTTTGAAAGTACCCAAAACATTAACTATTCAAAACTTTAAGAGATTTTCTGAAGCTGCCGAAATTATTTTATTATTTTAATTTAACTATCTTACATTTAAATTGGCATCCTGTCATCCCTGCTAAATCAGGCCACAGGTTTCAGTAACTGGGCATCTGAAATGATGGTCTACTTAGAGGCAGGTTTTACCCTGCCCCAGTTCCTTCACTCTCTTCAAAGGAACATTGTCAAGTATCATAAAACACTTTAATGTTAATTAAATGGCTACCAGTGTGATGGATATCATGGAAGGGACTACAAGAGTGTGAAGCATTCACTCCCTGACCCTGAAATAAATAGAACCTGATGTTTCACATCAGAGCAAACTAATCAGTAGGAGCAGCCAAAGCACACTGAATAATTCAGGGACAATTATATCTATTACAGAGCTTTTTTTTCCTCTATAACACCAAGCATAGAGCTTTCCATTGACCCCACCAGGCTCGTCACCCCAGTCTCCCTCACCTTTTCTGGTTGTCACTCCTATCTCAAAGCCTGGAGCTCCATCTCTCTGTACTCCACACAAGTTTTCCACACATCCTGCAGGTTCTCCTACCAGACTCTTCCTTCATTACGCTGGCAGGATCCTCATCAGGTTAAGGTGAACTACTGGGAGGCTGCTTCCTTTCCCTGTGCTCTGTGTGGTACTGGGATGGTGAGTAGTTAAAGCATCCTAATTGCCATCTTTCAGCTACTCCACATGTCACTCAAATGGATCCACATGAGAGGTGTAACTGGTGAGAAAATCGGGGTCTTCCACTCTGGCCCTGGGCTGGATTATGATCAATGAAGAGTCACTCTGGAAAAGTCAAGTGCCTCAGTCCTGATAGTTTGCCAAACTTGGATAGATTTTCACCAGAACTCCCAAAGCCGAACTCTGACTTCAGAGAATTCCACTCCTCCCATTCCAAATCTTTGCTCCACAGACCAAATCTACTACGGGTTTAACAAAATAGTTGCTTAGGTTTTTTTTTCAAGACAGCCTAACAATGTCTTTTTTTCCTCTGACATTAAGAATAATTTTAGCTACAATTTTGCAAAGCARCTCTGCTTATGGAGAGAGACCAGTGATGCTGTATACACAACTGGGGGCAGGGTGCGGTGTTAGAGCATGTCAATCAAATAAACTTCATTGTCTGATATTTCCATTTCAATTCAGTTCATATTTCATACTTCTGGATCATGATTTATCATGAACCCAGTGTGTTTCCCTGTGAACACAGAGAGTTTCCAATGCTTTCTGGGCTCCCAACAAGGTGCTGTTAAAGAGCTGGGGATAATAAAAGTTCCCACTGAATTAAGTTGGTAGCAGAAGGAAGCAACCCCTGTATAAAACTAATAAAAATCGAGCTCTGATTCATCAGAACGGAATTTCAATTTATGAAAAATGCAAAGGAAGGACATTGATCCCCCCCACAGGAAAGGCAATCGGCAAAACCAAACAATTTCAGCTCACATTCTGCAGAAGCAAAGAAATAAATCTGCATAGCCACTAATAAGATTCCTCTGAATGAACTTGAGCCCAACAGTAGCATATAGGCAGAAGCCTACATCCCAGAATAGAAACCTCTTGGAATCCACAGCTCATCTGGACAGGATTAGAGAAACGCTCCCTGAACATTTAGTGAGTGACATGACAGAAAAGAATTGAACCAATTTACAGCAGTCCTGGAATGTCCCAAACACAGAAGCTCTTAAAACAATGGGATAAGAAGGAATTCTTTGTCCACTGCAGCATAAAGCAACTATTTCAGGCAACAATATCAGTGGCATTAATGACTGCAACACAATCTTTGGGTAGCTCTGACGGCACTTTTGAAATCTGTGTCTGGCCCATGGGTACAATGCTGAAATTGTACCCAACTGAAATGTTCTTTTGCTGGTTTCACAGTTTCAGGGGAGATTAGTCAGATTTGCCTGTGACTTGTTTTTTGGTCACCCTGAAGCAGAACAATGCATAACATGATGACAGTGAGGTTTGCTGTGGGGAAATTAGGGTTTTCTTTCAGTGGGGTAGCTGGAGGGGAAAGGAGAGAGAATTGTCAATACAGCTGAGTAGTTTGAGCCAAAAAGCTCCTGAAAAAGTCACTCAAATATGACAGGACCAAGATTTAAACACTGAGAAAAACCAAAGTAAGCCATGTAAAGTAATATAGAATGTTCCCTTTTTCCAAGGCATAATTCAAGCTCACTTCCCAGATCCCAGCTGACATTCAGAGAAAGGGCTTGGAGGAGCTGGACAGCACAACATCGTAGAGAAACACTGTTCTCTCGGTCTTACTTTTTCAGAAATTATCTTCTGTTTATGTAGAGTGTACGTGAAAAAGGGACTTTTCTTATGACATAAGTATTATTTCCACAAGGTGTTATTTGGCAGCTGTGTATCAACGTGAAATAGTGAACTCCAACCCCTCTGTCTCCAGGGAAAGACAAGCAGCACAGGTTTGCTTCTGAAGGAAACAAAACACACAGAAGCCACATTATTAACACTCAGATCATGCGGGAATGAACAGAGTATAAATGGCTAGAGAGAACGGATGAAAATATCTGGGATATATTTGATCCCAGGTGGAGTAACGGTGTTCCAGATCACATCAAGTGGACAAGCTGGAGTCTTGAACCTCTGTCTCCACACTACTGGAGAGGCTGCAGCCACTCCAGCCTGATCCCACCCAAAAGCTGTCCAGATTTATCTCGGATCCTGGTATTTTCAGATTGCATGTTCTTACCAAGAAGTCTTTGAAACTGATGTTGAACAGAGTTACTCCTGGTTTATGTCAGAGCAGGGAAGATTCAACCCCTAAGAGATTTCTGTTGCTCTTTTAAGCTTGTTTTGCTTAGGCTCTGGATGAGGAGTCAATTGCAGTGAGATCAAGAATGTAGCATGAAAAACAGAATATCCAGAATTTTCATAATGGGGATTAGGAAAAACCAAAGACTTTTTGAGGGGTTAAAATTAATTTAGCTAGCAAAAGAGGTGAGGGATGACACATTTCAGATACCAAAAAGCTGAAAGTGCAAGACAGCACTTTGTGTGAGTCTCCAGCTCAAAACTAGGGCTTGGATCCAGGTACCTGCAGTAGCAACCTTTGAGACTTGGACCCACCAGGCTGCAAAATGTCATAACTAATGCCATGAGAGCTTTCCTCAGACAAAAACAATCCTCCCTTGGGGAAAGAGGCTAACTCAGACATACTGAGTCATTGTCTATGTTTCCCTACATGACAATCTGCACATTGAGGTTTTTTAACCATTTCAGTCGAACTTTATAACAAATTAGAGGAATAGATGTATTACATTCTTGTAATTTAAAAAAATAAAAATAGGTGGCTAAGTGGAGAAGGAAAAGTCTCTTAATTCTGCCAAAGAAGAAAAGACTTCATAGTGAGCCCAGCTTTTATTAGATACCTGAGGCTCGCTKTAGAGAATGGTAGATACAGAAATGCCAAATGTGCAAAGGCTTCAGCCAGCATTCCTGACTTTGAAGACATCAGAAAACCTGCATCCCACATCACTGTTTTGTTGCAGTGTGGATTCTCTGATGTCTAATGCAGGGATATCTTACTTGCACACTCAGTGCCATTGAGTTTAAAAGTCAATCAATATGAGATACAAACTCTTCAGAAATCAGGCATAATCAGTGCATGTCCCTGTGAGTGTCTAGGCTTAATGCAAATAATTGGACAGATAGACGATAATTATTGTTCTTAGAAGGTTTTCAGAACTACAAAAAACCCCATGGCAGATAGGAATAACATTTACAAAACAAGCAAGATGCTTTTCAGGAATATGTATTTCTATTGAACTCAGTTATGAGGGTAATTGCCACAGCTGGTCTTATATGTATTGACCCAAACACCCTAAAAATATACAAATATGACTATAAAGTAATAATATTTAAAATCATAATTCCACTGAACCACTGTGAGATGAAGACACACCTAAGTTTGTGATAAGCCAGATAAAGTAGCCACAGCAAACACTAAAGATCACTGGAAACACATTGCAACTTTGAGCAATCACTTCCTCCCCAGCATGAATAAGAGGTCACCAGACATGGACTCTGAAGGTGGGATGCATCATTTCTCCCATGGAAGAAAGGAAACCACCTCAGGGCTGAGTTGTGCATAACTCTATTTGGCAAACAGTTGAAATATTTTGAAGCATAGTGTTTCTGTGAAGAAATCTCAAGAGATGTGTGTTTGTCTTCTTATTCTTTGTAGTCAGCTTAGAACTCAGAGTGGGAAGAATATAACCTTCAGTGGAGAAGGTTTGGTATAAAGGACYAGTGCAATGGGTTAGTTGTTGCAGTTTTATTCAATGCCAGAGATCTTCCATGATTAGTGGATAATCCTTCATTTGCACACTGTATGGGATGGCATTCATCTTGTCAAAAACACCTGCTCTGGTATTCATTTTGAGGGGGGGGATTTAGTTTACCAATTCCTAGTACATCCTTTAATATTCCAGTCCCAACAGGCCTTCAGCTGGCCAGGCCCTACATTGCTTAGCTCGCAGTATGTGCTTTTTGCCCAAAAAACATCACTCTGGAGATGGTGTCATCTGGGGACTTTCCATGTATCCTCTGCTCGTAGATTCACATGAGCAACTGTTTGCTTTAGGATGAATCATGTCATGTTTTTACGGTTTCTGACACTTAAAAATATTTTGCTTCCGCCTGGCGGTGAAGTCAGCCACTTACTATTATTAAATGTCGTGCTGCGTTGTTCCCCCTTTTGGGTGATGATCTCAGAGGAGCTCTGACTGAACCCAGCTTTACACTCCCAGATCTCACAGAGTTGCTGCTGGTGTGTCTCCTGTCTGTAACATCCCTGGTTACCAGCTGCGTTGAGAGTCTGTGCTAATATGTYGGATTTACTTGTCCTCTCGAGCTGATTCCAGCCCTGTGGTTTTTGGGTTGCCTTTGTGGTTTGCTAAAGGTCAGGCCCTGGATGGCTCTAAATTTTCTTAAGTGGAATTCAAACACCGCAGATGAGTGTGTGTTCAAAGTAGTTGTCTTGGGTGGTATGGATTCAGATTTGGTGCTTGTGCTCAGGATTGGTGCCTCTCCTCCTCTTCAGGGCAGTGTTCAGATGTTGGTGTCCCAACCTCTCGGTTCACTGTTCATCCACCACCGTTTGTTCAGATCCCAACGGCCTCCAAAATTTCAGGCCCATGCTAGACCCCAAGTAGCATTTCGAACTGTGCACAGCCCCCTCCCACCCTATCCCCAAGTTGATGCCATCCCTGCCTTTGGCTTGACTCAGGAAGTGTAATTCTCACTCTCTTTTTGCTGGCTCGCAGGCAGCGACTGCATCAGCCATAACTCAAAATTGTGAACAGATGAGTAGATTACTTACTTGAACTGTACTCAATCATTACATCACCCTCGTACTGAAAATCACAGCACTGGCTCCCCATAAGATTTTGCATCCACTTTAGGGTTTGGCTCCAGAGCTACTGGATTTACTCACTTGCTCCAGCTTACCTAAAAGAGCTGCTTGTGCCTCATAGACATCCTCAGACTCTGAGATCAGTCGGTGCCGATTTATTGATCATTCCAGCRCTCTGACTGAAAACTGCTGGTGGTGAAGGCTTGGCTCCTCCAAATGTATTTTGTGGAAATCCCTGCAACCTTCATCCAAGAAGGGGGAGGGAAATAAATCTGCTAAACTGTCCAAACACAAAGAGAAAACTTTTTCTTGAAGCTGACAAGAGCTTGGCCTCAGCAAAGGGAGAGCTCAGATATTTTTTTTTTTCTTTTTCTTTCATGAAACCCTTTCAGTGTAATCTTTGCATTCAGAAATTTTCCTGACTCAGGAATAGCTGTGAATGCTAGACAGAGTGCAGATAAGAGCAGTGAGAAGCCACGGGGCTGTGGCACGTAAGTCAGACTGCTCAGCCACGGTGGGTAAGCCCCTGGGAAGGCCCCCGCCTCCCGACAGCAGCAATTCCTGGGGCTGGGATGCTCAGAACCTCCAGGCACCTCCAGCACAGCTGCGACCCAGCACTGGGCAGTTTTTGCAGTGATCAAAACCCTGTTGGAGGTGCTGACCTTTCCCCACAGCAGAGTGAGTCTGGCTGACTCAATCCATCCCGCTGTCCATCAGCGTCTCCCTCGCTGTGGGTCACCCTGCAGTCACCAGAACATTGGCCAGGATCCCCACCTGCCCTTCTCACCATCGTGGTGCTGTTTGGAAGTGAAGCCTGAGCTATGCTGACCGACATGCTTCCTCTCCCTGGGTGAAAATCAGGTCAGGACAAGATCACAAGGGCGTGTAAACCACAAGTCAGGGCACCAGCAAGGGCTTTGCAGCCCCATCCTCGATGCGCAGCCACCCCTGCTCAGTGAGGGGCACTGCCACCCACTCRGTGCAGGGTGAAAGTACCCCTGAAGTGCTGCAAGCTGGCAGCCTGGGGCTCACCGCCAAAGAGGAAAAATCCACATAATCAAAGCCAGCATTTATGACTAATTGGCCTCTCACTAAGCAGACTCACCTGATGGGCCAAGGCATGGAAAAAGGGGTGATTTCTCAGTCCACACGTCAGGTCAGTTCAGGCCAATAGGTCCACATCTCATGTGGTCAGTTCTTACTGTCAGAATCGCACCCCATAAATCCTACAACCTAAGGGCCACTAAGTGCAAGAAGGGAGGGGAAGGGAAGGGAAGGGAAGGGAAGGGAAGGGAAGGGAAGGGAAGGG